>JAKJMR010000072.1:1807961-1850775 GCA_024449315.1 Daboia siamensis | reverse complement strand
CTTCCTTCCTTCCTTCCTTCCTTCCTTCCTTCCTTCCTTCCTTCCTTCCTTCCTTCCTTCCTTCCTTCCTTCCTTCCTTCCTTCCTCAAAGTGTCTTAAAATGTGAGAAGTGAAAAACAAAGAAAAAAGTGAAATAAAAAAAATAGCTAAAATACCTACAACAATAATAGCAATGAGTTAAAAGATCTAAAACTAGAAATAAAAAGCTTAAGCTTCAGAGGAATGAAAAAAGGATCACTTTCCTGAAAACAAGGATAAGGGGAACACTCGAGGTTTGATAACCAGCTATGGAAAAAGCCTTTTACCTAATCTTCTATCTTCCTAGAGGGCAGGAATTCCTAACTTTCCTAACTCAGTATGCTAAATGTGATTAGGCAGCCTCCTTCTTAACTGCTGCTTTCTACTAAGACCCCTAAATTATTTGTTTGTTTGTTTTTAAAATCTATTTCTGGCCCACCAGTCCTTCGTACACTTGTCTCTGGATCTTTGGCTTTTCTCCCTCTACATGACCTCCCATCCATCTATGCCTAATCTGGGTTCCAGTTCCATCTTAGTTTGTTTATGGAGCCTTGATATAATATTATTGAAACCTGTTCTTTTTTTCATGTTCACAATATAAATAAAAATTTGGACTTCTTTGCAACTAAAGCATTACCTAAAGGAGAAGTGGAAGTAAGTAGAGAATCTCTAGTCCCTTGCTCCAATCCTTTTCTTAGGATTATGGCCGCTTTTCTCTATTCCAGGAAGAATCTCATGCATATTTATTCAAAAGAAAACCCTTGGCATAATTCCCAAGTAAGTGTACACAGAAGCGAACCATTGAAGATCACGTAAATTTTAAATGAAAATCAATAAAATTAGGAATGCTCTATTTTTACCCCAGAAGTTTCTATGAAGTAAATTCATGTGCCCTACTTTCAGTTCCTTGGGGTTCTAAAACTACCAGAGTGGAGATTTACAAATGTCTAATATAGTTAATGTTCCATAGCTCTGCCGTTAGTAAGCTTCTTTGCCTTACAGCTAAAAAAGATAAATGTGAAATAATCCAAAATATCTAAGAAGGTAGATGATGCCTAGTTTGTCCTACTGTTACTCACTTGCTCACTTTCCTGTTTGTGTGGCTAGTGTGTCACGTGAAGAAGAAAAAAAAATGAGCGAGTACAAAAGGCATCTTCATACTCATGTCCTGATACTTTTCCAAGCCTATATTGTGTGCATCCTGTTTGGCAATTTCACCTGACTATTCAGCATTGTATCATAATGGAGTATTCCTTCCCACACATGTTCATCGACCTTTCTTGCCTTTTGGCAAATTTTGATTCTAAACTAATTCTGATTTTTTTTTTAAAAAAAGACTTTCTTCCCACAGTGTAATTATAACAAAAAAACACCAATTTTACAATCCTACATTATCAGCAATTCAATTGAAATAGAGGTCCTCAAACTATTTATATGAACTGATTTCACAGAAAACAGTTTATACATCTTTATTTATGTTTACATTTCTATTCCCCTCTTCCTCCAGGGAGGCATTTTTTGGTGATAGCAAGCCTGTGAAGCAATGGCTGAGAAAGTAATTTGCTAAAAGCCAGATGGGAGGGTTACTTCATGTTTAATGATTTATTTGAGTCCAGGCCTGCTGAGTCAGCTACAGTAAGTAAGCCTAGGGCCTGAACCTAACAGTCTTATGGAAGAACTTTATTTCAATCTTCATGTGTATTACTATGGAATAGGTACCTTTTTGTTGTAAAAACAGAACAAAATGAAAAGCAAGCAAGCAAGCAAGCAAACAAACAAACAAAAAAACCTACTAGATATTTATTTAGCCTGCTATGCAGAATTTTATTTCAATAATCCCTTCTGTTTTAATAGAATAGAATAGAATAGAATAGAATAGAATAGAATAGAATAGAATAGAATAGCAAAGTTGGAAGGGACCTTGTAGGTCATCTAGTCCAACCCTCTGCCCAAGCAGGAGTCCCTACACCATTTCTGACAGATGGCAGTCCAGTCTCTTCTTGAAAGACTCCAGTGATGAAGCACCAACAACGTCTAAAGGCAGTCTGTTCCATTTGTTGATTGTTCTCAGAGTCAGGAAATTTCTCATTATTTCCAGGTTGAATCTCTCCTTGATCAGTTTCCATCCATTATTCCTTGTCTCGTCTTCAGGTGCTTTAGACAATAGGTTGACCCTCTCCTCTCTGTGACAGTCTCCCAAATATTGGAACATGGCTATCATGTCTCCCCTAATTCTTCTCTGCACTAGACTAGCCATGACCAGTTCCTGGAACCATTCTTCATATGTTTTAGCCTCCAGGCCTATAATCATCTTTGTTGCTCTTCTCTGCACTTTTTCTAGAGTCTCAACATCTTTTTTATAGTGTGGAGACCAAAATTGGTTGCAGTTTTCTAGGTGTGGTCTTACTAAGGCCTTATAGAGTGGTATTAGTACCTCATGTGATCTTGACTGAATCCCCCTATTAATGCAACTAAGGATTGCATTAGCATTTTTGGCTGCCTTTTCACACTGTTGGCTCATATTTAATTGAGCTAAGACTCTAATATCTCTCTCACAGTTGCTGCTATTAAGCCTGGTTTCACCCAATCTATATGTGTACTTTTGGTTTTTCTTCCTTAGTGTAAGACTTACTTTTCTCTACCTTGAATTTCATTTTGTTAGATAGGAGTCTGTCAAGATCCCCCTGGATCCTGAATCTATCATCTAGAATGTTAACTATTACTGCCAGTTTAGTGTCATCTAAAAATTTGATATGTTCCCCTTCTATTTGCTCATCTAAGTTATTTATGAAGATGTTGAAGAGTACTGGGCCTAGGACAAAACCTTGTGGTAGCTCACTGTTTACTTCCCTCCATGTAGTAGTACCATTAAGGACTACTCTTTGAGTGCGGTTTGTCAGTCAGTTAAAAATTCATCTGATGGTGATGCTGTCTATCACACTTTTTTAAAGTTTCCCAAGAAATAGGTTGTGTTCTACTTTATCAAATGCCTTGTTGAAGTCCAAGTATACCATGTCCACAGCATTCCGCTGGTCCACCAGTTTAGTCACCTGATCAAAGAATAAAATAAGATTGGTTTGGCATAATCTGTTTTTAACAAACCTATGCTGGCTTCTAGATATAATTTTCTTTCTTTCTAGTTGTTCACAGATCTGTTTTTTGGTTCTTTCCCAGTATCTTCCCAGATATTGATGTTAGGCTGATTGGTCTGTAGTTTCCTGGATCTGTTTTTTTTCCCTTTTTTGAAGATGGGAACCACATAAACTCTTTTGTAATCCTCTGGTAATTCTGCAGTGCTCTAGAATTTTTGAAAGATATGGTACAGTGGTTCTGAGATGACGTCTGCCAGTTCCTCCAGAAATCTGGGGTGTAGTCCATCAGGTCCCAGTTATTTATGTTCATCAAGATCAGACAGGTATTCTCTTAGAATTTTTTTGTTCATTTTAACTTTTATTTCTACTCTGTCTTTTTCAGTTATGTTTTTGGTAGGTTTGGCTACAATTTCTTTTTGCGTGAAGACCTATGCAAAGAATAAGTTAGGTAGCTGTGCTTTCTCTCTGCTGCCTGTTACTTCCTTGCCATCTTGATTTTTCTTGTTATTTGTATGTTGAAAGAAACTGTTTTTATTATCTTTGATTTTGTTGCAAGTCTTTGTTTATTCTGAGCCTTTGCTTTCCTGACTTCTTTGCAGATTCTGACTATCTGTTGATATTCTGCTTTAGTTAGGCATTTTTGTACTTGTCCTTTTTGCCTTTGAGTTTAATCAGAGAGATCTTTGTGCAGCTGTACTGGTTTCTTGTTAGATTTTTTTAGTTTCTTTTTCAGTGGTATTGTGCTTTTATGATAATATTTTCCAGAGTTTCCCAAGCTTCTTGAGTTGTTTTCCCCTTTAGGATTTTCATCCAAGGAATCTTTCCCAAGTTCTCTTAGAGTTTGTTGAAATCAGCTCTTTTAAAATATAAGACTCTGATATCATTATGTTCTATTGCTTGTTTTTGCAATATATTGAATTCCAGTATGACATGGTCACTCTCACCCAAGGCTCCTGCAGTTTCAGCTCCCTCTATCACTTTTTCTCTGTTTGTGAGAAATAAGTCCAGTATAGCTGTCTCTCTAGATCCCTCCTCTATCTTTTGGTCAACAAAGTTGTCAGGTTGGTCAGGAATCTATTCGATTTCTTACTTGGTGCAGAATTAGTCTTCCAGTTAATATCAGGGTAATTGAAGTCTCCCATTACTATTGTAGTGTGTTTTCTACATATGTTTGTTAACTGGTTAGCAAAAAGTACATCTATTTTTTCAGCTTGGTTGGTGGCCTGTAGTATATTCCTATGGCAATGTTATTCTTTTTTTTTTTCTTTTATATTGACTCATATGCATTCTGGGAGGTTTTTATCTTTTGTCTCATGCATTTCTGTAGCAATATAGTGGTCTTTTACATACAGTGCAACTCCACCTCCTTTTTTATGGGGTCTGGGTTTTTTGAACAGTTTATATCCTTCTATCAGTGTGATCCACTAATGGGTCTTGTCCCATCAAGTTTCAGTAATTCCAATTATATCATATCTACCTTCATGTATTAATAATTGTACTTCGCCCTGTTTGTTCCCCAAGCTTTGTGGATTTGTATATTTGAGATCTTTATGTCTGACTTTGGTTATGCTTCCCATGTCTCCTATTTGGTTTGAGTTTGTCTTCCTTGACATCCCTCCTTGCCTCATTATTTAATTTGTTTTTTAGGGAGTTTTGCTTGTAATTGGGTCCTAGAGATCCTAGTTTGGTCACTGTCCACCCTCAGTTTTAGTTTAAAGTCTTCCTAATAGGTTGAGCCAGCTGTTTTCCAAAAACATTCTTCCCAGTTTTTGTGAGGTGCAGCTTGTCCCTTGTCAAAAGTCCATCATGGAAGTAATGCAGACCATGGTCCAGGAATCCAAAATTCTTTTGAGAACACCAACCCTTTAGCCCATGGCTCACTTTTAGAATCCTTTGTTCTTTTACCGGATGTTGACCCTTCATTGTCAGTAAAGAGGAAAAACCTGTTCTGGTTTTAATGATTTGCCAGTACTTAAATTGGCAAATCTTAGATATTAGTTTAGAAAAACAATGGTGACCTCTTCCTGACTTTACTCCATTCACCTTCTTGTCTCCCCACCCCCCATGAGTACCTTCTATTACAACCTATTTGCAAAGCTAGTTTGGAAGACATTTCATTTTCCAATGTGAGGGCTGGTGCTGTACATGTATCTTTCTTATCCTCATTGGAAACTTGGCATGCAATTTTGTTTTGAAATATGTGCTTGACAAATATTAGATCATTATTCTTCTGTTCATTTTAATGGTTTTGTCCACCTGCCTGTTACATTTTATTATTTATTTTTGATCTTATGAACTTAACTAGGTATTTACTGATTATTCCCTATCCAGAAAAACAAAGTGCACATACAGAGAGAAAGAATTCCCCTGTCCCTTAGTATTATAGACTATTCAAATCTCATTCTCAAAATATTTCTCTGTTGATGATCCAGGAAAACTCAGGTAAAATCCCACTTCAAAACATTTCCTAACCCTTCTTTTTAAACTCAAACAGCTACTGCTTCAAATCATTAGTCAAGTTGTGAATAAGCCAATAAATAAAAAGCTTAGAGTCAGTTAATGAACATCAGTTTCATTCAATGTATAGAAAGGCTGAAAAAGCACTTAAAAGCTGTACCAATTGTCAAAACAATGATAAAACAAACCTTTGAATAGTGTTACATGGTCTTTTTTTCAATAACGTTAGAAGCATTTTTAATGACTGTGATCTACTGAAAAAATTGTAGACTGAGATGAATTGAGATGATTTTTTTACAGTGATCCTTTTAATAAATGCTTTGTTTCTGACATGACTATCCAGAAAACAAGTGTTCAGACAACGAACACTTTTTGCCCTGTTTATAACGTAATTTCAAGCAATAAACTATTGCATGTTTTGCCATTGACGCACTTACTACTTAAAAAAAACAAAAAAACAAAACCAAGACTGAGTATTCTACAAGATTAAATGAAAAACCATTGTATTAAATATATCTTTTGAACTTGGGCAAGGTGATTCTGGTGTAAAGCCCTCCAAATGTGTGGGCTTCAACTTCTATCAGCAAATCTATGCTAAGTATTCTACACATTAAAGTTCACTCATCTAAAATACATCTAGGTTGGGAAAGGCTGTTATGCTGCATCTCTATGCTTGGCAAGAGAACATCTGTTCAGTTTCCTTAACATCATCTGTAATACACTTAAGAAAGTGTATTTTACTGAAATGAAATGGTGGCAAACCAAAAAGACACAACTCTTTTCCTACTGCAACAGCTGCTGTTGGGCCATATTGTGGTCTGCATGAAGAGGCATGGAGAACATCAGTGATTTTTATTATTTGTTGTTAGTCATTACAAATGTTGAGATGATATTTAGTGATGGACAGCAATTTTATTATGGCTTGATGGATGAGTACAAATAAGGGCAAATGTGCTCATCAAATTACTATTCTATTTTCCATGCTTTAGTCTGTTGAAGGAAAAGTCTTCATCATGGTTTAATTCAAGCTGGGAATAAGCAACATGGTGACTGCTTTAGAAAGAGGAGAGCAGACAGGAAGATGACTCTGGAAGAAAAAGAGAGAGAACACATGTAGAGAGCATTTTGTTTGGAGTTGTTCCTGTGGCATGAACTTTGACCTGAGTCTGAGTGTGCCCTTTGGCATCAGTGGGTTAATCCTATTATGCCCTGTCTTAGAGTTTGGGTGGGGTATGTAGATTTTAGGTGTCTTTGTCTTCCTAAGCTTCTAGCTGGGGGCCTCCAACCTTCCTGGATTATTTACATCTGCGTTTCTACAGAGCTGGTTTCTGCTTGGAGGAGGGAGACTTGGGGCTATTAAGAAAATACTTTTCTGCCTCTTTAATATTTCCTTCCTGGGGGGGAGGGCTGACTTCCAACAAATCCCCCCTTTGTGCATTAATAGTGTGGGTGACACACTTTTACTGGCACAAGATTAAGATTGATCTGATCAGGGAGACTTGGTAAAAAAACTTTAAACTGTTAATGCAAAAAAAAAAAGGAGGCACTAATAGAGTTCAACCATGAAGGTCTAACATCAGAGCAAAAATTCTGTTAGATGGAAGAGAAATTTATAGTGTCCAATATTCTGTGCCAACTCTTTTTAAATGTTAGATGTCACTTTGAGCTTGCAGTCAGGTTTTGAAGCACATGCCTTTCAAAATTCTTCACAGCCATGGTCTTCCTCAGTACATAACCATTGGCTACCCATTTTCAAGGGTTGTTTCTTGCCTTAGCTCTTAGTTCAGTTCATCCAGTGATGTCCAGTTGAGGTTAGCCAGTATACAAGCCAGGCTATTACATTTTCTTAAATTGGACATAGTGAGCCCTAGGACTCCCAATCTGAGTCCACCAGTGCAAGATATTTAGGGCTTAGGTTTGGAGATCTCTTTTCTGCTACTTCCTTAGTCAGGCCATATGAATTGCAAATCACCTAATGGGGCCTGGTTCTCTCCCTTTTGGAATTTTGCTGGAAGTTGTTCCTACAAAGTTTTAATGACACAGGGCTAGAATCAGGCTGGAGCTTTAGTGAAGATAGGTGAAAGAGATAGATTCAGTATGATTATGGATGGTGTGTGTGTGTGTGTGCATGCGTGTGCACAGCTACTAATACAAACAGGAAATACAAACATTCTGGATACATTTTACCTCCCAAGGTGTTCAGTACTTGCTTTGCCAACTATTCCCAAATGCCATCACTCCATGAATCCATTCAACCGGCGTATTACAATACAAATGGGGCAAGAAAGAAGTCCTTACAATGAGTTTCTGCCCTCCCTCCATAGTCTTCCTAATTTTCTTCTGAGGCTTCACATGGGGACCAATGGCTCCAGGACTCCTTCCTTCCTCTGCAGCTTTCACAGGCATCTGGGGGAATGGTAGGCCTTGGGAAGATCTGTTCCACTCAGACAAAGGCATGGCGAACAGAGGATAAGAAAAGAGAAGTAGAATTGGGGTGGGGGAGTTTGCAGACAGTCTGAAAAGGCATTAATATTGCAATGGTTAAAGAAACAGATAGGCAGACAAATGAGGAAATCACAGATGAGGACAAAAGAAAGCTGGATTCTCGTAAGAAAACATAAATGAAAGGTCTCACTTCTGAACTGAACATGTGCAACATGTTAGGACTTAAGGACCTGCAATTTGAAAAATGCTGGTCATGCTTCAGGAAAAGGATAGACAGATAAAACCCATTTACAACACATAAGTAAATGCAAAAGTGAAACTTTTCCAGCAGAAGAACTTAAAACATTCCTTCCTAGTAACTTTGG
The DNA here is from genome assembly GCA_024449315.1 of Daboia siamensis. NCBI lineage: Eukaryota > Metazoa > Chordata > Lepidosauria > Squamata > Viperidae > Daboia > Daboia siamensis. Next base: position 1,842,398 of record JAKJMR010000072.1, on the reverse strand, counting down.
GCTGTTCTTAAGAGTACAGAAAAAGGAAGGAAGAAGAAGAAAAAATACATTTTTCTTCACTCTGTTTGTTGGCTAGACAAACAGTGAGGGTATTTTCCTTATGGTGGCTTATTTTAAGCAGAATTTTAAAATTCTTTTCTCTTTGGATTAGAGACAATTAACAGTCACATTTACCTCACACACAAAGACTTTGACACACATATACATACAAAGACAAGGAAAAGAGAACAGAAAAGGAAACAGAACTTTTAGTTCTACACATCCTAGTCATTCCCACCATAACTCTCAATTAACTCAAATTAGAGAAGGCACAAATCCTAAACATACCATCTGGTTGCAGAGAGAGAGAGAGAGAGAGAGAGAGAGAGAGAGAGAGAGAGAGAGACTATTTCTTATTTTCCCTTTAAGTATCTTTATTTAGCCAAATTGGTTTCCCAGTAAAGCCCTGAGCAAAGTCCATTTTTTTTTATAGTTTCTCTATCTATCTCTTTTTCATACCTGCCTGAATGGGTAGCTGATTCCCATCCCAGGCATTAAGCAAGTCTTCCAGTGGGGAGCCTACCATGACCCTCAAGCTAGAGCTTCCCATATTTCCCTGTTCCTGATTTAAGAATTCACTTTGTCTCCACCGGGCCCCAGTGAATTTTGGGGTTCTTAGTGAAGCCCCTTGCCCCATCTACAGTTTTCAGACCAAAAAGAGTCTGGGGGGACTCTGCTTCCCTTTACAGAGCATCCACCCCACCTCCAAGGAAACTCTGCCATCAGTTTTCGGAACAAAAAGTGCTCCAGGAGGACTCCAGCTGCTCTCTGTAGTGAGTATGTGCACCTCCTTCTCTGGACTTTCCCTTTTTCCTTTTCCTGTTTTCAGTTTTCAGACTCACTAAAGTCCAGGAGGACCTCCGCTTGCTTCCCAGAGGTATAGACCCCTCCTAGCCCAGGACTTAATTTCCTAACTTGGGGCTTTGCTTACAGGGCCTTATCAGCTGATTGCCCAAATCCAAAATTCTCATTCACTCATTCCATTCCATTTTCACACAGCATCTCCCTTTTCCCTAACAAAAGGTCCTCCTCTCTGGCCATACCCTCATGCTTTCTAGGATCTGTCACTTGAACAGATCCTTTCTGCAGTTGGGGAAGGCCAGAGGGAGCAAAATCCAACTGTGATTGGGAAAAGGGTCTTCACACACATAGAAACATACACACATTTCTCTCAATCCCCTGGGCTTTAAAGTTAAAATTTAGAGGTACTCACCTTCATCTTCTTTCCAAAGCAGCCCTTGAGGTTCAAACCCAAAACTCACTTTACTACCCTGGCTCCACATGGGCATGGCCTGGGAAACCCATCCACAGACACAAGGGGTCTGCTGCCAGCAAGATGGGGCTTACAAGTCTCAGTCCATTGGAGAGGTTAGCTTGGAGTCCCATCTGGGGTGCCAAATTGTGGAAGGAAAAGTCTTCATCATGGTTCAGTCCGAGCTAGGAATAAACAACATGGCGACTGCTTTAGAAAGAAGGTTGGAGTTTATTGAAGAGGAGAGCCAGACAGAAAGATGGCTCTGAAAAAACTGACCACATGTAGTAGGGAGTGGTGGGTTTTTATACCTTCATGAGCTTTTGTTTGAAGTTGTTCCTGTGGCATGAACTTTGACCTGAGTCTGATTGTGCTCTTCTGGTATTCTGATGGTGGTGGGTTAATCCTATTATGTCCTGATAGGAATAAGTGAATGGTCTTCAAATATTGAAAGAAAAATTTAAAATTGAATTTGCTGCAGTGGAAACTTACTGCTTGGACAAACAAGTTTACCAAAACCCACAATGGATGGGAACCAGGAAAGCGTAGCATAAAGGGAGGATGTAAGATAAACGTGTAGGCAAAATTTAGCTGGTCCTTAGAGTGGGAAAGGAAGAACACAAGCTGTAAAAGTCATTGTAAGAGGAAAGGGTTAGCAAGGGAAAATTCACTGAATGAGAAAACAGAAAAGAACCTTTTTTTCTAAGAAGTCATAAAAAAGGGGCCCAGAACTCAGACAACTGAGCATGTGCTCTTAGCTGATTAATATTAACTGATACGCCTTGCATAAATTATCTCCTAATTTTAATGTACATGTGATGTATGATTTAGTATGTAGCAGGAAATATATAGGAGGCGGTCGGAAAGAGTTTAAACTCATAGTACCTTAGCCACATAATGATATGTGCTCACTAGAATTTTCTATTGTACCTAGGAAACAGGAAAAAAAAATGAAGGAGATCTGTTGATTAGCCTAGACTGGAATGCTGCTTTTGCAGAAATAACAGTATGCCCATAATGAGAGGCTGTTTCAAATCCTAAACATTTCAAAAGTTTTTTTTGAGACTTTCTTCTATTTCTTCCCAAACTTCACTTCCAATCAACATAACTGTTCTGTTGGCAGTAGTTTCTCAAAGACTCCAGGGGTCTGTTTCCCCCCCCTGCCATATAGTATAAGTTCTCAAATTGTATAGTATTTAAGAACATGTACCAATGTAGTTATGGCAGATTTTAAAGGTTTCTGTTCCATCCCTAGCTTCTTCCTAGATCCTTGATTTTAAAAATCCCTAACATTGAATTGTAGGTTCCTGATGATAATTTGAAATGTTCTCACATCTGCTGACATTAAAGCAAGTTCTGTGTATGTACTACTCACCTCTCGGAAAGGAAATCAAGAAAGGAGGTTATGCTAGCAGGTACACCTTATTACATTTGTTTAATGACTGTTCAAACTTATGTCAGTGATGAAAAAGGGTGACTTATGAACAGCTTTCACACATGATTTTTGCAGTATTTCCATGGTCACATGACCAAAATTTGGCAACTTGGCAAACTGGAATGCATTTATGATAGTTGCAGCTTGCTAGAGACACATGACCACCATTTGCAATCTTCCCATGGGACTTCTGACAAGCAAAGTCAAAATGGGGGAAGCCAGATTCATTTAATAACCAAGGTGATTTGCTTAATGACCATGGCAGAAAAATATTATAATATTGGGCATAACTCATTTAACAACTACATCACTTAGAATTTCCAGCCCCAATTGTGGTTGTAAGTTGAAAACTAGCTGTTCAGGGCAAAGCATATATCAAATGCAAATGTTAAAAATATATGGGAGTGATTTAGTATTACTTTCTATATTTGTTTCTTTGTTCATTTGTTTTATTTCATAGTTTGGCTTACTGCCCTAAAATTATTCGGTGGATTCCCATCCAAGTACTCACAAAATCTAACTTTCCTTACCTTTTGGGGAGTACTCCAGGCTTGTTTGATATTGCCAACCAACTGGGCACTGTGAGTGCTATGCTGATGCTAATGAGCATTTGTGCAAAATAAAAGGCTTGCTATGGGTGCTTTGAGAAATGTAAAAAGCTAGCAATGGGTTTAGCTGAATGACAACAGTAAGTAGGTAAATACTGTTGATGCTATCAACATTTGTAACTATTCAGTTCAATATACAGATTTGTCAGGCAAGTAATGCTTTATTATATGACAAGTTCCATTTCTCCGCCTTAGAATATAAATAAGATTTTGAGTGAGTATAGTCAGCCCACAGAACTGGTAGCTATATAGAGGCATAGACAGAAGTGTTTTAGTGTTAACTACACCTTCTCAGTGAAACTTGTATTGATTACAGCAAATAATGTCACTGTCTGACTCAACACAGCAGTCAGTACTATATATAGCAAATGTCTCAAGAGGTTCTTAGTAGTTTGTCTGTTGATTGCCAGTTGTTGCCTTGGGCTTTCCTTAATCCACCAGGCAATATTAGGAATTCATCTTGAGACCTTCAGCAAAGGAATCATTCTATTACTGAATGATGTTTTCCCCCCTAAATATAATAATACAATAATGTAACTATATGATTAATGTACATGCACCATCAATGCCCATGCACCTTCAGAATTCAAGCATCTAGAGAGAGGTTGGAAAAAAGATCATTTCCATTTAGATCATGGGTGTCAAACTCACCACATCATGTGATGTGTCAAGAAAGATCATGACTTTTTTCACATTGTTGGAGCTGGGGTGGGCATGGCCTCTGCATGTTGTAACCGGCCTGTGGGCCAGCAGTTTAACACCCCTGACTTGGATAATTCCCAAACATTGATCCAGTACCAAATAAAAACATGGATTCTACCTGTGATTATAATGAGCTACAACTAGAATAAGGTAGCAAAGTTGTGATGGAAAGAACTTTGCAAAAAGGAAAATGCTGTTGTTGTTTTAACCATTTGGTTGTGTCCAGCTCTTGGCAACTTTAAAGGCAAGTGCTGTCTGTGCTATCCTGTCAAGCACAACTTCTTTCATTTGTTGGATGTTCAACTCTGTATCAGATTTAATGTTATCAAGCCAGTATGTTTTTTTTTGCTTTGCCCTTCTTCCTTCCACCATTCCATCACTGCCTTCTCCAGTGAATTTGCATACATGGCATGGCCAAAGTACATCAGATGTAGTCTTTTGATTTTAGCTTCTACTGATGTGTCTGGTTTTATAAAATGGAAAATAAGCTTTCCTTAATATAAGTGAAAGATAGTTGTTGTATAGTTTAATAAGGTCAAAATTAACTGGAGATTATATGATCTTGTTTGCAAAGAATTTTAATGAGATGCAAATATTTTGTGAATTACAATTCATAGATTTGTGGTTTCCATACTTCTGCCTCATAATCAGATGTATTTGTTTACAAGGACCCATCTTTGTTTACCCAAGCAAAAGAAAACAGACACTTCTTTGACAGGTCTTTATATGTGTTCAATGTCCCTTTTTCAAATACAAACAAGGGTTGAGGTATTGTTCAGCCCATGAAGAAGGCTGGTCAGGGTTTGCAGGCACTGAACTCATGAATCTTAGATCAGATCTTGTTTTCTGAGGTGACAAACATAAGGAGTTTGAAACAGGTGTGCAGAAACAATGATCTTGTGAGAGAACGTACAGTCTATTCAGAACTGATCTGAAATGTTAATGCCTGAGGCTAATATTTTCCAGACAGTTATTAAGACTGCTTGGGGAAACAGAGAAAGGGGAAAAAAAGTGAAAATCTGGAAGAAACAAAGGTGCTTTTGGGTAAGATAATGCTTTTCTATGGATCTACACCAGGATTAAGAATATGGGTCTTCAATTTATGATGCATATTTTATGACAGGCTGCAGTGGGAGAATATACAATATGAACCTAATCACCCTTTCCTATAAGGATACCTTAATTCTATCCAAACAAAATAAAAACAACTGACTTATTGATCTTGAAGTAAGTCTCACTGATTTCATAGTGCTTGCACAGTATCTATCCACTCTATCTGTACACACATATTTATGTTTGTCTATGTGTGTAAAAATTTTGGCCCTGCACTAGGAATTACAGGTAAGAAACTAAGATAATATCTATTTCAAAAATGAAATCAACAGAAATACAAATTACTGCCAAGTTTGTTATAATCCTCCCAGGATTCCTCATTATGTTCATGTGTTGACTGTAGAAGGCAGAAATAACTATAAAACAGCTCTCCTGGAAGACTGCAAAGGTAAGAATAAAAATTCCATTCCTATTTTGTGATGGGGATAACTCTTCATTGCTTTATGATTACCCCTTTGGGTTTCAATTCATACCAGACGTTTTCCCCATTTTCTTTGCACTAGCCTAGCCTTTGCACTAGTTGCTGATGAGAAATTTATGATTTGGAATGAATTTGATTAAAAACATAGAATGCTTGGATGAGATTCAGCTTTTTTTAAAAAAAAATACTGGGTTGGGTGGAAAGGGGAAATGAAAATCACTGACTGCCATGGAAATTAAACTGAACACTACATTTATGACAGGTCCTAATTGTATCCTCTAAGAATCTGTAACATGATTCATGAAGTTTTCACAGGGGTCCTGAAACAATCAAATGCATCCAGGTGTGCTTTTTTCTAAGGTTTCTGTGTTTTTTTGATGAATGACTGCCAAATACTCTTTCATGTATAGCTTCTGGTTTAAGGAATATGTACCCCCAACATATAGCTGTTTCTGAAAACAGCATCTCTGTTCTTAGTCTCCTTCAGATAATTTAGACTTCAATTCCTGTACAAATTTACTGATCCTAATCAGTAATTCATAATTAGTACTGATGGGTGACTTATCCTAGACAATTTTTTTTTGGCAATCAACATATTTAGGATAATCACTCTTGGTCTTCTTATTAATGTTGAAGAAAAACAAAATTAAGGATAGGCTTCACAAATAAAGTACTTTAATTTGGCCCCACTGAAATCAGTATGGATTAATTCAATCTCTTTGGAAATAATTTAGGGATTACATAAAATGGTAATTGATAACAATTTCCTTTTGTCTCTTCTCTTTTACATTCTTCCAGATAGCTTGTTCTTTTCCTACTTCTTTCAGTGAGAGATAAAGACATATGGAAAGTTTCCCTCTCTTTCTTAATCCATTTCCATTTGCACCATCCACCTGAAATCTATTCACCTCACAAAATGCCTTTTTCTTCTCCTTTAATCACTTTCTCTATTTTGTTGCCCACTATAGTACTTGACTTTGAATGGTTATCTGAATGGTCAGTGGTAAAAGGAAACAACATTTCTAAAAAACATGTTGGTTAGATGCTGAAAACTGACCCAGATGAAGCATAGAACAACTAATAGAAGCCACACAAGGTTAAATAATGTGGAGAAAACTGGTCCCATAGAATCACCAAGAATCAGGCACAACTGAATAGATAGCATCATCATCACTTGACTCTACCACAAGTTGCAGGAGAATTACATAGCATAAAGCTGATAGGCAAATGGCACAAAGGGGGCCCAATCCTGCCCCAGAACACATAATCTACAGATTGATTAATCTGTTTAAGCCTAGACTGCCATTTGTATGTGTGAATAAACTCAGTATTGAATTAGCACATTTTTGATAGAGCAAATTGACTGAATTAACTTACCTGATCAAACCAATTAAAGAGTTGTATAAACAAGGCTACCAAATATTGAAGGAAGGCTTTACAAGCTCTAGAAAAATGTAATATAATGCAATATTTTCTACCAAGGAAATGAAATCATGTGTGACTTTCACATATGAAGCCCATCTAGCCATTACAGTGTTAATCCACCATCAAAGGATAAACATTCTGATTTTTCTAAATAGTTCTGGCATTTGGCCCACATATAAATCAAGCTGATTTTTTGGATGTGGTTCACGATCTCATTAAACACAATCAAATTAACAACATTATTTGGATCAGACAAAATGAAGTGTGACACCAAAGCATGGGAACATTGTCTCCAAAGACTTCATCATTTATGAAGGGAATGAAATAAATTTGTTTGATCTTCTCTAGCATAAAGCCAGAAAGCTATGGAAAGCTAGAGTTAAACTGTGACCTGGTAGGAGTTAGGAGATCTGGTATTGTGTTTCAAAAGTTGAAGAGCCAAAGCTGTGGTTATATAGCTCACAGTCTAATTACAGATCACAGATGTATACAGAAGGATAGCTATGAGAGTAACTCCCTAAACCAAACTAATCTGAATCTTAATTGTGACTGTAGGTGGAAAAAGCAAGAATGTAAGAGATAATACTTGTTAATGAAGAGATAATTTATTTAATTAAGTTAACATGAAACATGCAAATATAGCTTGTCACACAGGCTACAAGCAATGGGCATTTATTCCATAATTAAACTGCCATAAAAAAAGATATGTAAACTTAGAGTGAAGATGTACTTCACTATCTTAATATAGTTTGTAGATCAACAAACTTGATCTAAATCCAAAGCTATTAATCTGTATTAAGCTATTCCTAAATATATCTTTATCCCAAAGGACTTGATCTGTGACTGCTTTGGCACATACTGATAATCAGTCTGGCAACTACCACTATTGTCATTGGAAGAATTGCTGTTAATAATAAAGAGAGAAAATAGATATATTAGTACAGCAATTCTGTACTAATATATCTATTTTCTCTCTTTATTATTAACAAGAATTGTATACAACCCAACAATCAAGACCTGGCCATAAATTAACAGTGATTGATTCTGGCCTGAATCCTATCATATAACCTGCCTCATTTAGTGCAGAAAATTCAGTAACATCATTTGTCCCAGTTTTATCCCTTGGGGAATCTTCCTCAGACAAAACTAGATTCAAAGTTCTGTGTATACACGATAAGATCAGAGGATTTTGTTTAGTCAAGGCCAGCTATAGGCTGTTCCAGACTTTAGGGGATCAAGTGGGCCCACAGGACTAATACAGAAATACCAATGTGCCTCTGATAGTTTTCATCCTTCAAATATTTATGAACTATACATTCCAACAATAGCCATACTGGTTAGGATTGCTGTAGTTCAGCAACATCTGGAAAGAACAAAATCTGGATAAGTTCTCCATCCCTTTTCCATCTTATGAAACCTGTTTTTAACTAGAAATTATGAAAAAAGTGATTGCTGCCTAAATCCATTCTGAAATTGTCACTTTTTCCACATGAATTACCACATAAGTTCTATTGTTGAGAAATACATTGTAATCTTGCTTGGGGAGGATTTCTTTGGCAATGATGATGATTAAATGTGGAAGCAATCTGTGTATATGTTCATAATATGGGCTTAAATGTCTTAAATACTGAAGAATTAGCAGGTAAACTAAACTTCTAACCCAATCAGTGGTACACTGGTCAGATGTGTCTTGTGACAACTGAAAAAAGTTCTAATAGAAGATTTATGCTGTCTTCCTATTGCTGTCACAAAGAAGATTACTTAGAACATATCTTAGATTGCAGTTCTAAGAATGGACGGAATTATACTCCAATAGCATTACATTGGGAAACACTTGAGAAGATAAATTTAAATAGAAGTGACCCAGAACTCAGGAGATTTTTTTAGGTGTACAGATAGCCCATGACTTACAACCATTCATTTAATGTCTGTTTGAAGTTACAACAATGCTAAAACAGTTGTCCTACTTACAACTTGTAGAGTTCCCATGGTCATGTGATCAAAATTTGGGTCCTTGGCAATCAGAAAATATTTATGATGGTTGCAGCATTTTCGGGTTATATGATTGACTTTCCCTGGGCATTCTAACAAACAAAGTAAATGGAGAAAGCCAAATTCACTTAAAGATTCTGGCAAAACAGGTTGTAAAATCAAATAAAGCTCACTTAGTGGCCACAGCACTTAGCAACAGAAGTTCCAGTCCCAATTGTGGTCAATTGGCAGTTGAGGACTACCTGTAAAATTAATTAATTTACTTTATATACTGAAATCAAATTTCACCTGATCAAGCTCAGTAGAACTGTTTTACGTATACCACAACTTTAGAACTAATTTCTGAGATTAAAAAAAAAACACAAAACACCTTTCCATCAAAAGCAGGAGAGGTTTTAAAGTTCCTCCTCCTTCCCTTCAGCTCAGATCAATATCTCAGTTGGAACACAGTTACCTCTTGCTTCTATCTCAACCTGTTTCTTTTCTTTATCGTATTTGGTTCCCAGAATACCTTGCTACATCTCCTCATCCCCTAAACCCTTTCAAAAGCTGACAGGTACAGTATAAACCTGGGAGCAGTAGAAAGATGAAAATGCTTCTTTTTTTTTACCTCAGTGGTCACTTCAGAGACTTCATGTATTTCAGATATGGTTGCAGCACAAGCTTAGAAATTGCTGGTCAAATTCAACAAGACACTAAGTGAACAGAAACTGTTACAATCTCTGGAGGGCACATACTTTTCTGAACATTTGAATGCATATTCATTATTCATGTGCAGTTATTTACAGATTCAAAATATTACAATATACACATTGACCAGGAGTGTCTAAACTTTTGTGTGCAACAATAAGCACACAACTTGACACATATATGGCAAAAAAAATGGATAGACAAACACACACACACACACACACACACACACACACACACACACTGTTATGATGGAGAAAGTGGATATAGTAAGTCTTACTACTGGAATACAGGTTTCCCACTAAGGGATTCTGGGTTGAAATATATTCCTGGAGAGCCTCTACTAATCAGTGTTGGCAACAAAGGTGTGAAAGATAAATAGTTTGATTTGAATTTTCCAACATTTCTAAGGCTTATAATGTGGTTGTAGCTCTAGCGGTTATAGTTAACACGTTTAATAGTGGTTACAGTGCACTAGATACAGTTTGTTTGCATGTTTAGGAATTGTATACATAGTATCTCTCCTCTGTCTTCCACACATTCTGTTTTGAAATGTCTAGCAAAGATCACAGCATCTGATATCCTTTTGGACTGATTTTAGAAGTTAGGAGGGGGTGTTGATGGGGAAGGTAGATCTGGGTCACAGCCCAGTTTTTGTAGGGTCTCCCAGAGCTGCTTGCTTTTCCCAATCCTATATAACAACTATATGAAAACGTTGGGTGAGGTCATTGAATGGCACAGAATAAAATATCATTAGAATGCTGAGATTTATCTTTACTGCCTCCACTACTGACCAAGTAAGATGTTTCTGTCTTTTTTCTGCATGGGAAAAAGAATCTCCTAAAAAGACTGAATAGCTTTGGGTTTAGGGTATCTTGGATGCACATGCAGTTCCTTTTACAGGAACAAGTGGCAGTCATCACCTGGAAGGCTTTTGCACAACTTTGAACTGTGTGCCAGTTGCACTCTTTTCTGGATCATTTTATAGCTGATTGGATTTTGTCTTCAGTTGCCAATTTAGGTTTTATATGTTTTTGCTTATTCTTTTTAATATTGTGTTTTATGTGGTTTGTAAACTGCCCAGACTTGCTGTGGGGGATGAGTGGCCATATAAATCAAATCAAATGACTAAATAAATATCTGGTACATATTTGTTGCAAACTGCACCTGTACATTGATAAAAGTGCATCAAGCAATCTAAAGAGGGAGGGGAGGGAGGGAGGGAGGGAGGGAGGGAGAGAGGGAGGGAGGAAGGGAGGAAGGAAGGAAGGAAGGAAGGAAGGAAGGAAGGAAGGAAGGAAGGAAGGAAGGAAGGAAGGAAGGAAGGAAGGATCATTCCACAAATACTACCATCTGTGAACTATCCCTTGGAATTACCAATATTGTGATTTTAATTTTTTAAATATTTTTACCCTGCCTTTATTATTTTTATAATTATAGTTATATATTATTTTTATATATAAAAGGCAGTGAACATACCTAATACTCCTCCTATTTTCCCTGCAACAACAGTGATGTGAGCTGATTTGCAGAGAGAGAGAGAGAGAGAAAGGGAGAGAGAGAGAGAGAGACTGGCCCAAAGTCACCCAGGTAGCTCTACACCTAAGGCAAGACTAGAACTCACAGTCTTCTGGTTTCTAGCCTGCTTCAACTCCCCTTCTCTCCATTTTAAATATTATATAGGGTAGGAAGTGGGTATCCTAAATTCTTCAAATTGTTTCTGGGAAATTTCCAGATTGCTTTTTCCTGAAAAAAATAATAATAGAAAATTGATTTTCTATATCCTGCACATATTTCCCATAAGAATTGCTGGAAGCATCAGCTAGGTGAAAGCTAGATTACAAATAAATAGTGTTAATACATTGAGTGATATTTGGTTACAATAAGCTCTGTTGTGTTTCTTTGGAAAACCATTTAGAGTGGATGGATTTCACACTGGCAGATGAAGAGGCAAAGAAAAAAAATAACATCCAATGATTGACACAATCCTTCAGGCAAGGTGATTAAATGCTACAGAAAATGAAAGAGCTGGCAAAGCTGCATTTAGCACAAATAACAAGGAGTTCTTTCATCTTCACATCATGTCAGTAGTTAGAGAGCTAATTATCATCACAGCTCCTACTTTTCAATGGGGATCAGAAGTTGATTTTGTGGTCTGGGAATAGTTCTGAGAAAAGGTCAAAAATAAAACAAAACTCCAGCCCAAACTGGTTATCTAAGTGATTTTGTACACACCTTGACCATCTTCTAAAGTGAGCTGGCTCAACATCATGATGAACTTTGATGGAAGAGAATGTAATTCAACAATTGTTCCATCCTGCAGCTTTTCTCCCAGACATCTAATTGACTTTGATACTGAAATTATATATATAATACAACACACATGCATTTCCCCCCCACATTTTAACTGATTTAATATCTTTTTTTTTTTTTACTAAAATTGTTGCCACGTTGCTCCTGAGAAAAAAGTTCACAAATGCTTAAAGAAAATTCAGTCATGTTTCACCAACAGAAGGACATGTCATTTTGGAGTCAAGTTAGATTACCCATGCCCCAAAGCCATAAATGGTCCTGAATCTTATCTGTTCTCCAAGAATTCTTCAGTATACTACATTTATTACTATTTAAACTTAGAAATTTCTTGTTTTGTGACTACTTTTGATTCCCTAGTATAGGTTTATAGAATATATAAAAGTCTTTCTTTCTTTCTTGGACTGCAAGGCAATCAAACCGGTCAGTCCTAGAGGAGATCAACCCTGACTGCTCTTTAGAAGGCCAGATCCTGAAGCTAAAACTCAAATACTTTGGCCACCTAATGAGAAGGAAGGACTCACTGGAGAAGAGCCTAATGCTGGGAAAGATCGAGGGCAATAGAAGAAGGGGACGACAGAGAATGAGGTGGCTGGATGGAGTCACTGAAGCAGTAGGCGTGAGCTTAAATGGACTCCAGAAGATGGTAGAGGACAGGAAGGCCTAGAGGAATGTTGTCCATAGGGTCGCGATGGGTCGGACATGACTTCGCAGCTAACAACAAATAAGAAAAAAAATAAGATCCCAATAAAGCTTCACAGCTTTATTCTGCCCTCACTTGCCTTCTCAGACCTTATATTAATTTTCCTGTTTCTTTTGCAAGAAATAGTTGCACAAAATAGCCACAGAAATTTTGTTGTTGTTAGTTGTGAAGTCGTGTCCGACCCATTGCAACCCCATGGACAACATTTCTCCAGGCCTTCTTGTCCTCTAGCATCTTCTGGAGTCCATTTAAGCTCATGCCTACTGCTTCAGTGACTCCATCCAGTCACCTCATTCTTTGTCGTCCCCTTCTTCTCTTGCCCTCGATCTTTCCCAGCATTAGGCTCTTCTCCAGTGAGTCCTTCCTTCTCATTAGGTGGCCAAAGTATTTGAGTTTCAACTTCAGGATCTGGCCTTCTAAAGAGCAGTCAGGATTGATCTCTTCTAGGACTGACCAGTTTGAATGCCTTGCCGGACTCCTTTCCCAATTTTGAACCAATCAGTGGTTCTGTGTCCAGTTCTCACTGTTGCTTCTTGACCCACATATAGGTTTCTCAAGAGACAAATAAGATGGTCTGGTACTCCCATCTCTTTAAGAACTTGCCACAGTTTGTTGTGATCCACACAATCAAAGGTTTTAGCATAGTCAATGAAGCAGAAGTAGATGTTTTTCTGTAACTCCCTAACTTTTTCCATGATTCAGCATACGTTGGCAATTTGATCTCGAGTTCCTCTCCCTCTTCGAAATCCCGCCTGTATTTCTGGTAGTTCTCAATCCACATACTGCTGGAGTCTAGCTTGTAGGATTTTAAACATAACTTTACTAGCATGTGAAATGAGTGCAATGGTGCGATAGTGTGAACATTTTTTGGCACTGCCTTTCTTTGGAATTGGAATGTAAACTGATCTTTTCCAATCCTGTGGCCACTGTTGAGTTTTCCAAATTTGCTGCAAATTGAGTGTAGCACTTTTACTGCATTGTATTTTAAGATTTTGAATAGCTCAGCTGGAATATTGTCACCTCCACTAGCTTTGTTGTTGCACAGCTTTCCTAAGGCCCTCTTCACTTCACATTCTAGGTTGTCTGGCTCGAGGTCAGGGACCACCTCATTGTGGTTATCAAGGATGTTAAGCTCGTTCTTGTATAGTTCTTCTGTGTAATTTTGCCACCTCTTCTTAATCTCTTCTTCCTCTGTTAGGTCCCTGCCATTTTGGTCCATTATCATGCCCATTTTTGCATGAAATGTTCCCTTCATCTCTCCAATTTTCTTGAAGAGATGTCTGGTCCTCCCTGCTCTATTGTTTTCTTCTATTTCTTTGCACTGTTCATTTAAGAAGGCATTCTTATCTCTTCTAGCTATTCTCTGGAATTCTGCATTCAATTGGGCGTATCTATCTTTTTCTCCTTGCCTTTCGCTTCCCTCCTTTCCTCAGCTATTTGCAAAGCTTCCTCAGACAGCCATTTTGCTTTCTTGCATTTCTTTTTCTTTGGGATGGTTTTGGTTGCTATCTCCATCCATAGTTCTTTAGGCACTCTGTCTATCAGATCTAATTCCTTAAATCTATTTGTCACCTCTACTGTATATTCATCAGGGATATGATTTAGTTCATACTTTAGTGACCTAGTGCTTTTCCCTACTTTCTTCAGTTTAAGTCTAAATTTTGCAATGAGAAGCTCATGGTCTAAGCCACAGTCAGCTCCTGGTCTTGTTTTTACTGACTGTATAGAGCTTTTCCATCTTTGGCTGGAGAGCACATAGTCTGATTTCTGTGTTGACCATCTGGTGATGTCCATGTGTAGAGCCATCTCTTGGGTTGTTGGAAAAGAGTGTTTGCTATGACCATCATAATCTCTTAACAAAATTCTGCTTCATTTTGTACTCCAAGGCCAAACTTGCCTGTTATTCGGGTTATCTTTTGGCTTCCTACTTTAGCATTCCAATCCCCCATGATGATAAGGACATCATTTTTTTTGGTGTTAGTTCTATAAGGTGCTGTTGGGGCTTCATAGAACCAGTCAATTTCATTCTCTTCAGCACTGGTGGATGGGGCATAGAGTTGGACTACTGTGATAATGAATGTTTGGATTCAAACTGGGATCATTCTGTCATTTTGGGGATTGTATCCCAGTATTGCTTTTCCTATTCTTTTATTGACTATGAAGGCTACTACATTTTTTCTGAGGGATTCTTGCCCATAGTAGTATACCTGATGGTCATCTGAATTAAATTCACTCATTCCTGTCCATTTTAGTTTGCTGATTCCTAAGTTGTTGATGTTCAGTCTTGTCATCTCTTGTTTGACCATGTCCAGCTTGCCTTGATTCATGGATCTTACATTCCAGGTTCCTATGGAGAAAAAAATCTTTACAGCATCAGACTTTCCTTTCACCACCCGAAACATCAACAGCTGAGCGTCCTTTTGACTTTGGCCCAGTTGCTTCATTCTTTCTAGTGCTACTAGTACTAGCCCTCTGCTCTTCCCCAATAGCATATTGGATGCCTTCTGACCTGAGGGGCTCATCTTCCAGCTTCATATCTTTTTGCCTTTTGGTACTGTCCATGGGGTTTTCATGGCAAAGATACTGGAGTGGTTTGCCATTTCGTTCTCCAGTGGATCACGTTTTGTCAGAACTCTGCTATGACCTGTCCATGTTGGGTGTCCCTGCATGGCATAGCTCATAGCTTCATTGAATTATGCAAGCCCCTTTGCCACAACAAGGCAGTAATCCATGAAGGGGTACAGAAATTTAAAGAGCCACTATTCAGCAGTGGCAAAGCTATTGGATTTTATTAATAAAATAAAACTGGATTAATAAAGTAAATCCTTGCTCGCCAAGGGCCTAAGTAAATGCTGGTAAGGTATGACTCTAATTTCAGTTTGGGCATCAGAGAGGAATGATAGATATTGCTGACTAACTAGCATCTAGTAGTCCATATGTGATTATTCTTGTTCCAAAGATATTTTGATTCATTGATATGGATCCCAGACTATACTTGACTGACCTTGCACTGCTTCTTTTGAGTATTTCAGCAATAAGGCCATTTACTGTTCACATGGGCTATTTGGGACTTGGGATAAAATCCTTCTATTTTGAGTGACCAGAAAATATGAAATAGTAGAAATGTACTTATTAAATAAAAACAAAGCATCAGGAGAAGAAAGGAACTTGGAAAGAAAAATAATAGTGAAAGGGGTCACACACATATTTGTGGACTTTGAACCACTAACCTTTGATTTATATTATAGTGATGTTTGCAACCACCAGTTGCAAACACATTCCAAAAGATAAACATTGGTGTTTATTTGTTCTGTGTAGTAAAAACTAATTACAAACTTTAAAAAGATGTTGAGAGTTTAGAAAAAATTCAGAGAAGAGCAACTAAGATGATCAAAGGCCTGGAGACTAAAACATATAAAGAACGGCTGCAGGACTTGGGTTTGGCCAGTCTAAAGAAAAGAAGAAATAAGGGAAAAAATGAAAAGGATTGTACTGCTACACATCAAAAACATCTCATAAACTATCAACAGACTATTACAACTACACAACATCACCACAGCATACAAACCAACTAAACCTCTCCAACATTGCAAGGAAAACTAAAAACTAAGGAGCCCAAGATGAAAAAGTAGGGGTCATCTACAACATGCAGTATAATGATTTTAATGGCTGCTATGTAAGACAGATAGGCAGAAGACTAGCAGAGCACATTTATGAATCCAGCTGGCAGCCAGAAGACATCATGAAAACCCCTTAACCTCACAAAACATAGAAACTTAACCATAGTTTCAACTGGGAAACTGAGCATCCTGGACCAAGCTAAATAAATAAATAACAATAAGCTGCTAGGGAATTCCTGGATCTGTGGCATTCAAACAAATCAACCATCAATAGACATATAGAGATAAGCCACATTTATTCACAATTCAAAAGGCAATAAAAAGCTAATACAATAAAATGACCAGAGCACATCTCATCCAGCAAGCAATACCCAGCTAAGCAGGGAATAACACTAGACAAACAATCAAGCAGAAAACAATATATTAATCAAGGCACTATCAAGAAGAAAATCACATTCCCACCAACACTGGCAGGGCAAGCTATTGTATATAAACAGGGAGCAAACCCCATACTCAGCAGCACTGATAATGTTATCTAATAATGAAGCATCTGCAAGCAAACAACCAAGCTTAGAGGACTTCAAGGACTCCACAGCTCCAAAAAAAGAAAAGAAAAAGAAAAGAAAAAAGAAAATAAAAAAAATAAATGAGGAAAAAATAAATCTAAAGCAGACCAAAGAGTGTGAATATTTTTATGGATACTTAATAACAAAGGATCATAGATAAAAAAAAGAATGGGGAAGGGTGATAGGGACAGGTGAATTTGAACAGAGGCATGGTATAAGGTCTAAGTTATCACAGTAGAGAAATACTAACACAATTTAACAAACAATAAGAAATATGAAGAACTGAACCAAGATGAGAAAGAAAGGTCCTTGGAACAGGCAAGCCCTTTATATAAACACCATGCTGCAAGTACCATAAACAGTTAAGCCTGCAAAACAGGTTGCAAGACATCTTTATGATGAAAGAATTTAAACCCCAGGGCTTACACATATCTATACAGCTATATTCTTAGCTGAATATTTCTTGACTCTGTAGAAGTCAATATTCGTTGTTACTAGGGGCTATTTTGTATCTGCAATAAAAGCTACTCACCCAAGTCTTGTCCTTGACTTTCCCATGAGACCCCTTGACAAGCTGAGTTTCTACAGAAAAAAATATTGCAATGACTTGGGTGTACCCCAGATCTCTATTTCTGGCTGGGATTATATGCATGGTTAGCAAACATGAGGGTGGTAATTACTCTAGATTGGGGTTATACAGCAGATCCAAAATTGAAAAAAAATGTTCAGAACAGGCATAGCATACACACTACATTTGTCAGCAGGTCTTAAGCAATCTGCATCTTTCTCTGTGCCCCTACTAGAACTCTGGTATAAGACAGGGTGCTTTGAAATAAGAATGGGTATTCTGCCAATGCAGCTTTAGCATTGTAAATATTCATCCCCATTCCTAAATGCCTTCTGAGCATCTCTGCTCCAATTAATCACAATGTTAAATTTATTGTGCTATATTGAAATGATTTGCTCAATTGGACCTGCCAAATAAACATTCTGAAGGATTATTTAGCAGTTTTGACTTTCAGGGTTTATTTCTATAAAGCAGGAAAAAGAATCTGTGGTCCTCCAGACACAATCCATTCCCAACAGTGTGGACAGCATTCAGGGTTGATGAGAGTTGCAATCTGACAATGTTTACAACATCTTGTGTTCTCCACCAGTGCTTTAATGCAGGTTTGAACAACATATCTCCTGTGTTGGGCTGCATGCTGACCATCAAGGAGCCTTATGTAGCCCACCAGCATTTGTTGAGAAATAACCAACACTCTGAATACTGTTGCCTGGAAGAATCCACCACCAGTGGCTAGGTTATTGCAGTAACTTCCACACCAAAAGTCACTGTTAAATGCTCCCAACACCTTCAGTCCTCATGGATGCTGTTAGCTCAGTCACTGCCACTATGCTGGGAGTTGTTGAACAGCTGATTGAGGTGTCAGATATTTCTTTGTAGCTTGTAACTCTTTTAAGGTATTAATCTGATTTTTCTTCCTCTGAATTCTGCTCTCATTGAAAAAATCTTAGTTGAGCAGAAAGTTCATTCTGGCTATATATTTGCTGAATCAGATAAGAAAGACACAGCTGTCACCAAGAAAATTCCCTTTCCAGCATCCTGGCTTCTTTGCCATCATACTGTAATGGGCATATTCAATTCCTTGTGTTTTCTTCGTGGGAAAAAAGCAATGAGTTTGCAAACTTAGAAGGGATTTTTGTTCTAGCGTGCCTCAAAGGTGAACAGTTCACTGTAGCTTTGATGCTTTCCCAAATCCACCCACATGCTTTTACACAGTTTTCAGGCAGGATGGAGTTTCCTTTTCATGTATACTTGGACCTTTATATTGGTTCCCTCCCTTCCATAAATCTGATAAGAGATTAAGCTGAAAGTTTAGTCCATCTATTCAAAGCTGGAAACCCAGGAATTAGTGGGATAAGGCATATACAAGGGCATTGTCATGACATTAAGGCTGAAGAGAAATAAAATTTGCACTTAAAAAAAAATCTCTTGGTGAACAATAAATCTGAGAAACCTAGTCTCCTTTTTGTGGTGGTTTTACAGTTCAGCTAGTAGCATTTGAGAAGCAAACCAAAACAATCTTTTCAACCCTGCAGTGCTCTTTAGTTCTTTTCTTTCTTGTGCTATTGAGCTAAAGGTTAAAATTCACATTTTTCAGTAGTTGCTCAGGAAGGATTAATGTGCTCTTATGCAGTCCAGAAGAACCACCTATAAATAAGCTGTGATGGTAATGTCTGTTGATGGTCGTGTGTTTCCAAGTGATGTAAGTGTGTCTGTATGTGTTCATCTATCATCTTGTAGTTCTATTCTAAATGTGTTTACTCGAGGGTAAGCTCTGCTTGATCCATTAAGACTTACATCCTTGTAGATTTAATGTCTGTGGTTTATGCTTTAAATAAGCCAAGTGCCTGGCCATTTGGACAGAAGGCTGCCTGTCATGACTTGTCCTTTTTGCACCCCACAGGATACAGCACATGTTTTTCTTGTGGACTATGAAGTCACTCAACAAAGCACTAAAGACTCTGACAGCCCCCGTACACTGGGCACTGGGAAGTGAAATCTATCTGTGTGGCACCTGTTAGTTACGCACAGCAGGGCTGTCCATCATGCCTTGTTGGATGTCTCCATTTCCATTCTGACTTGCAGAGAGCCAGGGATGCAAAATTACTCTGTAGAAAAGACAGTGAATGGCAAAATCTTGTCAATGTTTATGCTTTCAGACCACCATGGAGAATGCATTACATCAGCTGGAATTGGGGGAAGGACATCCAGTCAATTTTCAGGCAGCTGACAAAGCTGAGACCTAAAAATAAGCTCAGTGGAAAAAAAGAGTATTTTGGGTTGTACCATGTACCAACTGATAAAAAAAAATACAGCAGCAGAATAGAAGGATGCAGAAAACAAAAAACATTTTGTTTTTAAAAAGGGAGGATTCTGTTTCCAATACAAAACAAACAAACAAAAACCACTTTGTATCTCTAAAAATTATTGAAAAGAAAAGAAGCAGAATAGAAATCCACTTGTAAATACTGCTGAATTTTTCCAGTGAGACTTTTGTTGTTGCTTAACCTGTAGAACATAAGGTAAACTGTAAGTAAATTGTACCTGCGTCTGACATGCAGGGACAGCTAGGAGCTACTTCCAAAACAGTTAGGTGAAGATGTGGCTGCTTGAATGATTCCAAGAGAGATGCCAAGTATGTTCCCTTGCCATAGGTCCCAGCATATTTCTGTTACACACATATCCCTCTCCTGGAACATGTTTTAAGCATATTTCTTAAATGTTTACTATTTTTATTTTTCCATTTTTGGGGTGGAGAAAGAGGTGCAGTAAGTTAAATAGAAAATGCTACCCACCCAAATATTAGCCACACACTGAATTTACAATTTATTTATTTATTTATTTATTCATCACATTTCTTCACCATCCATCTCACCTAAGTGACTGTCAAAATGTGTTATTCACACACTTCAAAGTACATATTTGCAACCACAAAAACGGAAAGCTAGATTTTAAACAATATTGGAGCAAATATTTCCATGTTCTCATTGAAACAGAAGTGTGGTTAATGAATCAAAGGAATCTTTGAAAGAGGAAGGGAAAATCAGCTCATTTTCCTGAGCTTTAGAAAAATGGCCGTGGAGATCCACCCTTGGTTCCTACTGTTTAATAGCAATATGTCAAACAATATAATTAAAAATATATATTATAAATCTCCCTTAAAGGTATAGCCATTCTGACATACTGTAGGAGGAGATAATTAAATCTGAAGAAAACAATTGATGCCATATTACAGGCTGACGGCTACTCCCACACAGAACTAGTTTTAGTTGAAAAACTCCAAAAAGAGTAACTGAAAATTCACAGGATAGAAACTCACGCACAGGTTTTTCAGTATAAACACATGGTCTGTGGGTCTTTTTTTGAAATTGTTTAAATAATAAGCTCACATATAAACAATATTTCTATTCAGCTAGTGTTCAGTGAAAGCAAAATATCTTTTTCTCCTCAGAGTCACTTGATGAAACTCAGCCCTAATTGATCTTGATATAACCTGCTCCCTTATGGAAGAATTTTTTTTCCTTCCATACATAGGTAGAACAATTTTGAACTTGCATTTCATCATGAACTTTCCTAAAAACAAAAAAATGAAAAAAATAGTTTTTTGGGTTTTTTTATTTAAAAAAAAAAAGATATTAAAGTCCTGACCCGGCAGGAGAAAAGTAAAAAATAATGCAAAATTCTAACTTAAAATATATCAATATAGAAGATCCTGTCTTTTAACAACACAAACATGTACATGGCACTATAAGAATATTCTTAAATTAATCCAATATTGGATTGTACTAATCTAATATCTTAAATTCATACAGACAGAATATCTGGCAGGAATATCTTGGGTTTTTTTTTTTTTCAGAGGGTAGCAGGAGCTTCAATGAGTTCTAAGTGAAGACATGCATACCTTTTTAAACTCACAAATCTGTTGACTCCATAAACACAAATGGTGAAGACACTCACAGAGTTCTAGCTGCACACTTGGATATTAAGGAGATTGGAGGCCTTTCACTTTTAATGATACTCCTTGATTTTAGATTCCGAAAGCTATTCCTCCAATCTTCTCTTCGTACAATGTGAGGGTGGGGAGAAAATTCACAGTTTTAACACCATCTAATTCACAGTTTTAACATCATCTGTTTGTATGAGTGGGAAATTTCATATAGAAAACTAGGATGAGGCAAGGGTGTGTGTGTTTGGGGGTGGGGAGAGAAAGGGTGGTTAAGATTACAAGTTAATCAGCAATTGTAATGTATTATAAATCCATGTTATATTGTTAAGACCTTCTGAGATTGCTTGAAATGTAATGGTGCCTGTTAAATAGTGGGTTCTTTGGTGCAGGAATGAAGACGCGGAACAGAGTACAGGATAACTCATTGTTTATTTCGTGCTGGAACTGTACTGGGGAATTGCCTGTGACTAGCCACAATATATAGTCTAGCCCCTAGGCGGCAGCCAATAGGTTTGAATCAACCATTGCCACTTGGAGAAAGCCAATTGCAGCACAGGAGACTAGTAGTCTGGGTTGCTGGAGAGCCATTAGCTGCTCCAGCAACCCATGTGGTATTCCTCAAAGAGCATAACATCCCTCCCCTCTTAGAACAGACCATAATAACACCAATTAGTCTCAACAATTGTCAAGACTCATTATCCAACACACTAAAGTAAAAGTGATAATAATAATAAAAATAATAAAAATATCCAATGTGGGTTACAATGAGATTAAACAACGTCTCAATGAACAGGCTTCACAATTTGTACTATTAGACAGTTACATCATAGCACTAATTTCCATAGTGTAGTGGCAACAGGACTTACAACAATATATAGCTCTTTATTTTACAACGTAATCTGCAAGATATGAAGGAGGCTTGTGAGCCCTAGAGGAACATCTCGGAGTTCCCATCACTTTGTGGTCTACCAGCTTACCCAGTGGGCTGGGTAGACTTGTGTCCCTTTGTGCTCCTGAGTCAAGGGGATTCGATGCACTCTGGCTGGCCTCTCCAGGTTGGCCCACCACAGAGTCAGAATGTTCGGCAGAGTAGCCACAGCGGTTGCTGAGGTTCGGTTGGCTTGCTCCTTCAGGGGGTCCATGTTGCACTCCAGAGCTCCCCAGTTCTCCCTCTGGTTCCATCTCAGTTAAGAAGGAAATGTCCTGGTAGTCCATGTGAGGGCTGGCTTGGCCACAAGTTTGAGGACCTTGGGAGGGACTTATGACGCAGTCCTCTCTTAGTGGCCATTCGGGAAACCATTTCCTGAGTCAATCAATGTGTCTTCTGACAACTTGCCCTCCCTCCAACCCTTCATAAGATAGGGGTCCGGATGCTTTGGTGATTTGACCAGGAACCCACAGATTCCCATGACCATAGTTCCTGGCCCAAACCCAATTGTCCCTCTGCAGCCCCCTCAGGGGTTTTGGTCGAGAGGCTTCTGCTGCCACTCTATCTGGATGCAACCTGTCCAGTTTAGTAATCAAACGCCTCCCCCAAAGTTAGTTCTGCAGGCCTGTAGCAGCAAGCAGGGCGTAGAATGCTTGCAGAGTAAAAAAATCTGCCAATCTGTGATGCCAGTCACCTGTAACAATGCACTTGAGTGCTTCCTTTGTTGTCCTCACCATGCGTTCAGCTTGACCATTAGAAGATGGATGAAAAGGCGCAGACGTTGCATGTCTGATGAGAATAGCTCTAAGAAAGGCCTGAAATTCAGCAGCAGTAAATTGGGCCCCATTGTCTGAAACTAAGACATCTGGCAAAGATGTGTGGCAAAGAGTTTTCTCAGCACCTGGATGGTCCTAGCAGTAGTCATGTTAGGAACTGGAATTACTTCCAGTCATTTTGAGTGGCTATCCACCACTATAAGGAAGAGCTGTCCCTGAAAGGGCCCAGCGTAGTCTATGTGAACCCTAGACCAGGGAGTGTGCATTTCCTCCCACCTGTGAACTGGAGTCTGTGGAATTTCAGGCCTCGATTGCTGGCATGTATAACAGCCATGGACTTGAGCCTCAATGGCCTTATCAAGGCCAGGCCACCAGAGGTAGCTTCTAGCTAAAGCTTTCATTCGGACAATGCATGGATAGCCTTCATGTAATGATTGTAAAACCCTATCTCTTAGGGAAGTGGGAATCATGACTCTATTTCCCCATAATATGCACCCTTGATGGGCAGATGCGTCCTGACAAAATAGCTTTGAAATTCTGAGCCTGGACTTTTTTCCAACCAGTCCATATATACCCATGACAACACTCTGCTAAGTATTTTATCTGTGGCAATTTCAGCAGCAATGTCACCTGCATGGAGGGGAAACTCAGGTATGTCCTGCATGGACAATATTCTAGCAGCAGGAGCTGGAGCTGGATCCATTAGTGGTAGTGGTAGTCTGCTGAGGCCATCAGCATGGCCCATTTCCTTGCCCGGTTTGTGAATTAATTTAAAATTGTATGCAGATAGGAAAATATACCATCTCAACATTCTTGGAGATAGTATGTAGGGGGTTTGTTTGTCCATTGTGACCAGTCCCAACAGAGGTTTGTGGTCAGTGTAGATTGTGAAATCCCTGCCATATAAATAATCATGGAATTTTTTTATTCCAGCAACGATGGCCAGGGCCTCTTTGTCAATCTGAGCATAGTTGCACCCAGCAGAGGACAAAGTCCTTGAGTAAAATGCTATAAGAACCTGTTTCCCATTTTTTTCTATGTGGCTTAAAACTGTCCCCACCCCATAGGGAGATGCATCACATGCAAGACATACAGGTTTAGACTCTTTATAGTGAGTTACAGTGGACTTTTCTGACAGTAGTGCTTTTAATTCCTGGAAACATTTTTCATGTAAGTTAATCCATTTCCATGAAGCTTTCTTGTCTAGAAGCCTGTGGAGGGGCTCTGCTATTGCTGCCTTATGAGGTAGAAATGTGTGATAGAAGTTTAGGAGACCCAAGAATGCTTGTAGCTCTCCTTTTGATTTGGGCCTAGGGGCTATTTTAATGGCCTTCACTTTAGAATCAGCAGAGTGAATGCCGTTACCATCAATTCAGAAACCCAGGAATTCTGTTGAAAAAACCCCAATATTACACTTGTTCTTTTTTAATTTGAGGCCTGCTTCACAAAGCCTCTGCAAAACAGCCTTGAGCCTACTGGCCAACACTTCTGGGGATTCCCTGCAATAAGAACATCATCAGAATAAGGGCAGACACCCTGAATACCCTTAAGTGTATGCTCCATGATTCCCTGAAAAATACCCAGTGCAAACTGACTCCAAAGTGTAAGCATTTAACTTTGAAAGCCCCCCTGTGAGTCACGATCGTTTGAGCCGCGGCTGTGGCCTTATCAACCGGCGATTGCTGATAGGCCTGTGCTAAATCAAGTTTAGCAAAAATAGTACTCCCTTGCAAGGAGGCTAAAATATGGTTGACCACTGGGACCGGGTAAGCATGTTGCTTGAGGTCTTTATTTAGTGTGCATTTATAGTCAGCGCAAATATGAACTTGCCCGTTGGCTTTAAGTGGGGTGACTATAGGAGTTTCCCACTTCCCACCATCAACAGGCTGTAACATGCCCTGTTCTACCAGCTTATCAATTTTGGAATCAATTTTATGTTTTAAGGCAAAGGGGACCCTACAAGGCTTAACTCTGATTGAAACTAAGTTGGGATTAAGCTTAAATGAGATAGGTGGGCCTGTGTATGTTCCAAGGGTTGAATAAAAAACATCTGCGTATTCTTCGCACACTGACGCGAGGTCTACAGTTTGTGTCCGGTTTATGCCAGTAATCTGAATACCTAAGGCATAAAACGAGTCCAATGAGACTCGTTCTTTGGCCCCCTACTACTATTACATCCAGGTGCCCCCAAAAACCCTTTAAACGTAACCAACAAGGTGGATTCTCACTTAACTTTAATGTGAGCATTTTGAAAATCTGTTAGTATTATAGCTGAGGGTCTTAGTTTGGTCCAATTATTACTGTGCCTACACACGAAGTTAAAAGTGTCTTGAGAAATGATTGAGACTGCAGAGCCAGAGTCCAATTCCATCTTACATGGAACTCCTTGTAGCTCTACCATGAGCTTAAGTTTGGTTTTGAGGGGGCATCGAGCCCCGGTGCGGCATACATTTCTACGGCTTCTGAAGAATCCCACACTAACTGGCCCCTGGACCCCAGTACCTCTCCTAGTTGGTTCTTCCGACTGGTGTTTGGGTGGACGATCTGTCTGTTGGGCTCTGCAAACCACCGCTATGTGGCCTGTCCTTCCGCAAGCTCTACACGTGGCTGAACGAAATCTGCAGTTGGCGCAGAAATGGTTGCCGCTGCACCCCTTACATCTCGGTAAGAGAACTGCCTTGTAATTGTACTCTCATGGCTGGAGGTGTGGCGCATTGGGTTGCTTTTGGAGTCGGTTGATTTTAGGTTCTTCTTCTTTGGAGAGATCTTTGGTGCATTTGGCGTCCTCAAGCTAGACCGTTTCTTCAAACTTTGTCAATTCGGTGGTCTGTACTGCTTGAACGGCACCCCCGGCAGCTTTGTCAGCCATCACCTCGTCCTGTGCTTCAGAAAACATTAAATTGGGCCTTGCAAATAGTTTCTGCTGAAGCGTTCTGTCCCGTAGGCCGCAGATGAGTCAGTCTCTTAGTCAAATGAGTCAAATTCTCTTCTAAATTTGAGAATTTGCATAGGCATGCAGTCTGCCTTAGGCCCGCTATGAACTCTGAAGCTGACTCTCCAGGAAGCTGCACTCTTTGGTCGAACTTGAACTGCCAAGCCATCTCAGACATCTTAGGCTGGAAGTGCCTGGTTAGCCTCTTTTTGAGATCTGCATAGGAGACCGCTTTGATTGTTGTCAGCGTGAAAAGGTTCTCGGCTAAATCAAAGGTAGCTGGGCCACACACGCAGAGTAGCGTTGCGGCCTTCAGTCCTTCTTCCGTGATCTGGTTGGCTCTGAAGTAGTTTTCAACTTGCGAAAAAAATGATGTCCATTCCTCCAGGTGTTTCATGTTGAACTCTCTAAATTTGCCAACCTTCGGCATTCTTCTTACTGGTTCCTGCATTTTCTGGATCCTGCTTCAGGCTGAGGAAATGAGTCCACTGAGCACAAGGCTGCTAGCGTAGCTCGCTAGAGGGCCTTGAGAGAGGTGGAAAATGCCTCTTCCCTCCGTCATGCGCTGCCTTTCCCTCGTGGACTTCAGCTCTTTAGTTGGTGAAGCAGGATCCCATCCTTGTCGCCACTCTTAAATAGTGGGTTCTTTGGTGCAGGAATGAAGACGCGGAACAGAGTACAGGATAACTCATTGTTTATTTCATGCTGGAACTGTACTGGGCTTGTCGATCAGAAGGTCGGTAGTTTGGCGGGTCAAATCCTGAGTGCCGCGTAACAGAGTGAGCGCCTGTTACTCATCCCAGCTTCTGCCAACCTAGCAGTTCGAAAGCACGTAAAAATGCAAGTAGAAAAATAGGGACCAAAAATAGGGACCACTCCGGTGGGAAGGTAACAGTGTTCCGTGCGCCTTTGGCGTCTAGTCATGCCGGCCACATACCACGGAGACGTCCTCAGACAAGCGTTGGCTCTTCGGCTTTGAAATGGAGATGAGCACCGGCCCCTAGAATTGGAAACGACTAGCACACATGTGCGGGGGAACCTTTACCTTTAGCTTTACCTTTTAGCCACAATATATAGTGTAGCCCCTAGGCGGCAGCCAATAGGTTTGAATTAACCATTGTCACCTGGAGATAGCCAATTGCAGCATAGGAGACTAGTAGTCTGGGTTGCTGAAGAGCCATTAGCTGCTCCAGCAACCCACGTGGTATTTCACAAGAGCCCAGTACATAACAGTGCCTCTAATCTTGTGTGTGAAGGCACTGTGAGACCTGTGGTGCCACTGCTGATTTACATGTAGGGGCAAAATGAACATCAGGGTCTGGCGTAGGGTTTACTAACTACAATTGTTAGTATGTCAATTGTTCATTATGTTTATAGTTTACTAATAATAAGCCAACCTGGGGTGGTTTTCCTCCTTCCTATCAGTTCCAGTCAGTTTTTGGGGGGAGTGGGGAGAGGAGGTGAGTAGTTAGGCCTAGCTCATGCTCCCTTTTTTGTGAGTTGTCACAGAGCTCCGTAGTTTTTCCTCTCCTGTTTACATGAAGCCTTCAGTTAATCCAACAGTTTGGGATGAAATATCATAATGTGGCTAATACACAATTTTGTAACTCCAAATTGAGTAGTGCCATGGAAGTCCTGTATGAATGTCTGGAGTTTCTAAATGTGATAAATGCCAGATGATCAAAAGAGGAACAAGGCAAAAAAGACTAACTTCTTCCCACATTTTTTTAGTCATGATTATTAATTTTTGCAATTAACTTTACACTCTTTTTATATTTTGGGGGGAATTGGTTCAGCCTGTGACTCTAGTTGGCAGGTTTTTCTCCCTGCCCAGAAAGGTACTGTCACGCAGGATTGTGAATTATGTATGAACTTGCTGAAACCATTGAAAAGTGAAGTCAGCTTACTGAAATTATCACTGACAAAGGAACTCATGTTACAAAACTTTCCTGATGTGGTCCTGGGTGATAAATAAGCTGTCTACTTTCAACCAAAATGTTAAGGCTTACATTCTGCTATATAGGATGTAAGGTTTAAAAAGGGACACAAATTTATATGGAAAAGAATAAGCAGATAATATCAGTTATGTTTGTCTAACTATTAATTACACTGGCTTGCATCTTTCATGCAAAGAATAGCTTCTGCTACTTTAGAGTACTATAATGAATAATGCACTAGTTCCACTGTATCTAAACTGAATACTAGTGATTCATTATGACTGTAGAATAATGTGCTTTAATCTAAATAAGGTGTGT
Source organism: Daboia siamensis (assembly GCA_024449315.1). Taxonomy (NCBI): domain Eukaryota; kingdom Metazoa; phylum Chordata; class Lepidosauria; order Squamata; family Viperidae; genus Daboia; species Daboia siamensis. Next base: position 1,814,117 of record JAKJMR010000072.1, on the reverse strand, counting down.
GTGTGTATTCAATAGAGTGTACAATATTTTATAGTGCTAAAATTCCAAATCAGATTAAAATAAGTCATATTGACATGTCATAGATATATAAACTACTTATCAGTGAAACAAAGGACATCATATGCCTTACTGTATCTTTCCCATAATGAAATTATTGCTGAATAGCATGGATTGATTTTATTGTCCTAAGAGGCATGAGGCATCAAGGGGAGACATGATGGACTGATCTCTACCATTCTCGAGTGTCATTTTGTAGAATGTTTCACCTCGCTCTAGCTCAGAACAATGAGATGTCTCCAGTAATCTAAATGAAAACATCTGTAACTAATGGGGAAAAAACGACACTCCTCCAATATTGCTATGTTGTGTTGCATAAATTAGTAAGCATGAAGACACAGCCACATGCTGCACATACAGAAGTCTCTTCATTCTATTGAATCTGAAAATCAAAGAAAATGGTTAAGTCATTACATGTGCTCTTTTAAAGTGTTACATCCTGCCTACAATCTTTGCATATTATGCTGAATTTAATATTTTGGAACTATTATTTCCACTTTCACATCTGGATCAGCTCTGTTTCTGCTCTAATATCTTTTGTTTTAAAGCTTTACTTTTCACTAACAGCATGCAAGAAACTTGCATATGGATGCAAGAAACCTGCAAGAAACAGGATATGGAGGTTTATCTTTCAAGTTATTAATTTAATCTTCTGTTATTATTAGAATTGTTATCATTAACATACATCACAGAAGGGTTACTGTGTATACTGTGTTGAACACCTGTACAAAAGATAGAATATAAATCAATCAAACAAACAAGTAAAACTATATATTATGTTTAATCCAACAGAAATTTAGTAATCTAATGGCATGGTTTGCTCTTCCATAGACCTCAAATCAATAATGGCCAAACTTCAAGAATATCATGATCATATCATAATAATACTTTGATCAAAACATATCACTCTTGACTGAATCATGTGACTTAGAAGATCAAGGTCATCAGCCATCAAAATAGAATCTCATCCAGCTATCTTTGGTTTGAGCATCTTGTCTCTCTAATGAGGACTATTGTGCTTCTTCATTATTTTGCTAGATATCTTTAAAAAAATAATGCTTGACTTCCCTTTCTGTCTAGGGTATATCCACCTCCTAAATCTGGGCATCTTCCAGATGTGTGGCATATAGCCATTTTGAGCCCTGAAGTGCACCCTTCTACAGGGAACTTATATTGAAGTAGTCTGTTCTATATGGATAGCTCATATAACTTTGCTCCATTGTCTATGTATTTTGACTTTGAATATGTATTAGATATGGACTTAGCATTATCCATAAGACGAATGTGACCATATTTTATTCAGCAGGACTATTAATATATATATTATAAAATATACTGAAGATGAGGAATCTTGAAGCAAAATATGTCCATTGTTTTCTGTGTTGTCTTTGTTTCATAATGTGCCTCCCTCTTTTTCCAAATAAGAAAAATGTATTTGTATAAGGATAACTGAAAATGCTAGATATTTCTTTCTTGTTCCTCATAAATTTGAGGAAGTAGATCATCCATCCTATTTCTAAGATCATGTGCTTATCCCAGATCCTGTAAAAGCAGCCTTCCAGAATGTATATTTAAGTATCAAGCTCTAGAAGCATAGAAAGAAATCGCTTGAAATGTTTGGCCTTTGTGCCCATTTCCCTGTCCAGAAACAGCAGTATTATTTATTTTAAATAATAATAAGGCATTCTCCTTCCCTTGTTTTCTTTCTCCATAAGTTCATGAGTTGCCCTCAGTTAAATTATTTTGAAGGGGTCAGAATGCAGTAGTCCTCTGGCCCTCTTCTCTCTTTTGAAAATAAAGGAGGAAGTATCATTATCCCTAGAGTATGTTTGCATAAGAGGTTTAAGAGAAGCCTTCTAATAAACAGAGTCAAAGACAATATTCTAAGTCATTAAAAGTCTCACTGTATAAATAACATGTAAAGGTAATGGTTCTTCAATAAGTAATAAAGTAATTCAGATAAATCAAAACCCTTTCAAGATATGTGTTGTATGCATGACTCTGTATGAAATAATACTGGTCCTTAATGAGCTTGCCAGATTGTTAAGGAAATTATTATGAAAAAGCTAAATTAAGAAATCCTAAATTAGATAAACATTCCTCTTCTTCCAGGTTATTTTCCAAATTTTCTTTTATTGTAGAATTCTGGAGACGGTACAATACAGCATGAGGACTGAGGTCCCATGGCTTGGCAGATGTTAGGAAGCAACTGCATCTTGCAATTCATTTACTAATTTCATACTTATTCATTTTGATCTTTATAATATTCAAAATAAGTTTAAAGGTAAAGGTAAAGGTTCCCCCACACATGCGTGCTAGTCGTTTCCGACTCTAGGGGCCGGTGCTCATCTCTGTTTCAAAGCCGAAGAGCCAGCGCTTGTCCAAGGACATCTCCGTGGTCATGTGGCCGGCATGACTAGACGCCAAAGGCGCACGGGAACCATAGTGGTCCCTATTTTTCTACTTGCATTTTTACGTGCTTTCGAACTGCTAGGTGGGCAGAAGCTGGGACGAGTAACAGGCGCTCACTCTGTTACGTGGCACTCGGGATTTGACCCGCCAAACTGCCGACCTTCTGATCGACAAGCTCAGCGTCCTAACCCACTGAGCCACCGCATCCCTAAAATAAGTTTATAGTCTGATAAATGAATTTAACATATTGTTCTGCTACTACTCACCAAAAACAACAATTAAATAAACAGAAACAACAAAGTTAAAATAAGACTGCAACAATCCGTGTTAAAGAAGGCAGATTACTGATTAATTCCCAAAAAGCATCTGAAATAATGAGTTCCTCAAATATAATTGTTCTTTTGTAAAACAGTTTATTTGAATAGATATGAATATATTTCAGAATGGCATTACCTCATGATACAGTGCATCCCTAGTCACATAGCTTAGACTCTGAAATGAAAACTTGCCTTGCATGAAACATTTTGCAATTATTATTCACCGTATACTATTCCCAAGATTATTCTTCCAATAAATTATTTACTAGAATAGTTTCAAAAAGTGAATATGAAAATCTGTTTCATAATAATGACTAGAATTTTTTCCCCAGTTTTTCGTTCATATGATCCTTCTACAAACAGATTTAGCACCTTATTAATACAACCCATTGAGAAAAAATGTTCTTATATAGCAATTATATACCAGCTTCGATATATGTTCCTCAAAAAATAAATCACTGCAGTTAAGTTAGTAACATGGTTGATAAGTAAATTCTGTATTGACTTTGCTTGTCAGAAATTGTTACAAATTCACAAAAGGTGATCACATAACCTGAAGACACTGTGTGCCAGTTGCCGAATGTCAAATTTTTGATCATGTGACCATGGGGATTCTGTTGTAAGTTGTAAGTGTGAAAAACAGTCATAAGTCACTTTTTTCAGTGCACTTGTAACCTTGAATGGTCATTAATCAAATGACTGTAAGACTACCTGAAGAAACCTTGAATTTAAATCAATTTCCTTCAAAATGATATTTTACAAGGACTAATTATAGTATAAAATTGCTAGTTAAATTTTATAAAAGTTGCACGGTTTTGTTAACTGTGGCAATACATTAAGTGGGTATGAGAGAAAAGAATTAATCCATACGGATTTCTTTGTAAGAAATATATTATAAAATACTCTAATCCATACAAAATGTTTCAAGTCAGCTAAAATATGTTTTTCTCTGCTTCATTGTGAGAAAGTCTCTCTCTCTCTCTCTCTCTCTCTCTTTCTCTCTTTTCCTGTTTTGTAAGTTCAATATTTTGATTCTGTCTGTGGCTTCAGCTTTCACCTGGTAGCTCCCAGCTACATTGACGTAGGCAGCATTTTATTTTCATATTCAGAAGAGTACCTACCAATCTCAGCTTTTTGTACTCTGTGGACATAATGCTTACTGCACAATGGTTTTTACGCACAGGATACTCTTCATCAAGAGGGCAGGAGAGACCAGTAAAGGTCCTAGCTGAGCTCAGCATATTGCAGCATTTAAGGCAGTCAGTGAGGTGCTATCAGTCAAAATCAGCATCCTGGAGAAGGAAGCCTGGGTCCTGAGTTCAACAACAGGAAGGAATCTCCCTTCCTGAGGAAAAAAGATTAAGTTCAAGCTGTGTTCCAACCACACAGTGATAACTTCTTAAGCCACAATGTACAAAAAGCTCCAAATTTAGAAAGTTGTCAAGAGAAGGGAATTGACCTTAATAAAACTCACATTCCTTATTGTTAAATATTCTAAAATTAGCAACAGTGATTTTACTTCAAATACTGTACAGCTCAAATACAGGTCAGATCTTTGGAATAATAAAGGTCTGACCTGTTTTAACTTCTTTTAATGATACTCCTAGGAAAATTCTTAATTAATGGTGCAACTGTCCTCTAGTGAAAAAAAAGGGGCAATTCAAAAATGTATTGAATATATTTATAATCTACATCCTTTGCTTTACTTTTGTATCATAATCACTGGTCTCTTAAAATGGGGATTAAAAAGAACTCTTATTGATAAAATTTTAAATTCGACATATATCCCACCTTTCTTCCCCACTAAAGACGTAAAGTAAGGTAAAAAATATTCAAATGAATAAATTATAATCCTGCTCACCATTGCAACATCTCTGCACATTTTTCTAAATTCAGAGGAGGAGACAAATGCAACATTTCATGGCATATTTCATGGTGACCATGGTGTATTTCATAGTCTGAGATTGATGTAGGATAAGGCCCTTTCTCATGTGTTCAATGTATAAGTCTGAAGAAAGGGCATTGAGAAAGGCTGTGACCTGCAGAAAGATGGATTTGTGAGAGGACAGGGATTCACTCATATATTTGACTCCTAAACTATTTAAAACTTAAACAATTAACATGTTTACGATTCTTCTTAAATTGTGTCCAGTTAGCAACAGCAATCTTCATAAATCTTAGTATCATCATGGTGTCATTACTGGTTAGCAAGGAAGTTGCATCTTCAGGATATTTTGTAAGAGTTACAGAAATAGAGCACATTGCTTAGTAAAATTATAATAGACATCTTGGCGTGCAATCCCAAAAAATTGGACCACCAACTGAACATCATTGGCATTTACAAAATCACCATCAGTCAATTGCAAAATGCAGCTTTACTTGGAATAGCTTATATCCTGCAATGATACCTTTAATACCATCAAGCAACACCACCAGCCTATGCTAGGTTCTTGGGAAAGACTCAACAGGTAGATAAAAATGCCAAATCCAGTATAAATATTGGGCTGATGTACACATACTTAAGGAAAATAATACAGAAAATTGGAGAAAGAGAGACGGCTAATTCTGTCTGCACAGACCAAGCCTTAAGAACAAATATATGCAAAGCAGAGTTGAAAAGATAGCAAGAGAAAGCAAATGCCATCTCTGAGAAGAAGCGGAAGAAACAGTAGACTGCCTAGTTAGTTCCTTCCAGAATATTGTAAAAACTGACTACAAACAATGGCATGACAAAGTAATATGCATTGGAAGATTTTCAAGAATCATTTGCCTGCAAGGTAAGAACTGGTGGACCATAAAATAGATAATGCCATAGAAAATGAAGAAGTTAAATTGTTCTGGAACTTTAGAATTCAAACAGACAGGCATCTGCCATATAATACCCAGACTTAAAAATTGTTGATAAGAAAGGCAAAAGTGTCTGGATAATGGACATGGCAGTACCTGGAGACAGCAGAAGAAAATAAAAAGAACTGAGGAAAATACAAAATACAAAGACCTCAAATTAAATCAGAATGTCTCTTGCAAATGAAAGCAAAAACAGTATGAAAGGTGATCATCACGATCTGTTTCCTTTAGGTATGGCAAAATACACTGCACTTACAAGAAGACATTGATCATCTTTTTGACTATAATGTCAATCCTCTCCTAGCTCATTTAATTAGCAAATCAGGTCAAAGATCAAGTTAACAGATAGTTGGCCTAAATATGCTAAACATCCCTAAAATGAATCCAAAATAATAAGGCAAATTGTTGTGAAAGTTCTATCAATATCCCAACATTGGAGTTAGATTAAGGCAGGGGTCTTCAAACTTGGCCCTTTTATGACTTGTGGACTTCAACTCCCAGAATTCCTCAGCCTGGCTGAGGA
>JAKJMR010000072.1:1758534-1804163 GCA_024449315.1 Daboia siamensis | reverse complement strand
TATATATATATATATATATATATATATATATATATATATATATATATGTATATATATATATGTATATATATATATATATATGTATGTATGTGTGTGTGTGTAAATTTTTTGGGGGTTGCTAACAAAGAATTAAAGGGAGACTGATATGCATTTCAAACTTTTTTGTTCTCATCAGTCAGCCATATCCTTCTGAGATTTGAACCTGGGCTTGATTGCACATTAGGCAGTTGTTTTAACCTCCAGGCCACAGGCTCTTTCTCGCTTTGTTAGCTGAGAAGGAAGGGAGATATGTGTTAAATGTTTGTTAAGTATTTAGATTACCTTGCTAGGCCCCAAACATGGGACAAATCTTATTTCCTGTTTCAGTCTAACCCAAGGCTATCCAGAGGCAGTGGTCACAGTAGGGACAGCTCATATTTGTGTACTGTGACCACTGCCTAGCAAGGTAATCTAAATACTTAACAAACATTTCACACACACACACACACACACACACACATCCTACTATTAAATACAGTACATTTGTGTTGTTTAAATGTTCCCTTTATTTTTTTGAGCAATATATATATATTTATATGTTTTTTGAGGTTTTTACGGATGTTTGTATGTAGATCTTTGGTCATTGATAGGCAGTGGTTGGTCAGATCTAGGATGTGTTTAAGGGGGGTTGTATTTATTTAGGATAGCTGTCAAAGCTTCTTTGATTGGCACTTGGGTGAAGAGGGATATGACATCGAAGCTCATGAGTAGGTCACAGGGCTGTAAGTTCAGTTTACTTATGATCTCTATGAATTGGAATGAGTTTTGTACGTGTGAGGTGATGGAATTTACGTAAGGCTGTAGTTGTTTGCCAAGAAATTTGGCTAGATTTTGTAGAGGTGAGCCTATGGAGCTGACTATGGGTCTGAGTGGGGTTCCTTCTTTGTGTATCTTGGGGAGACCATAGAGCTTGGGACATCTGGATGATTTTTCTCTGGGAATGATTGTTTGCTGGATCTCTTCACTGATGGGGTGGCTTGTATTTTGGATTTTGTGGTTTTTTCCAGGTAGGTGGTGGGATCTTTGTTGAGGAGTTTGTATGTGGAGTCTCGGAGTAGGTTGGATAATTTGGTATGGTAGTCAGATGAGTTCATTACCACCATGGCATTGCCTTTGTCTGCTGGCAGAATGATTATGCTGGTGTCTTTTTTTAAGTTAAGTAGTGCTGTCTGTTCCTCTTTGGGTAAGTTGCTTTTGGATACAAACAAATGGAAGGAGCAACCATGGGATCACCCCTTTCACCTGTCATCACAAACCTCTACATGGAACACTTTGAAACCCTCGCTCTAGAAAAATCCAACCACAAACCCAAACTCTGGCTCATATACGTAGATGACACCTTCGTAATCTGGCCACACGGCAAAGAAAAACTGGATGATTCCTCACACACCTCAACAGCCTACACCCCAAAATACAATTCACCATGGAAACAGAAGCTAACAATCAACTTCCCTTCCTTGATGTCTTAGTCTACAAGAAATCCACCGTGTTCCCTTAATAGACCCCTTTAAAATTAATCATAATTTTGGATTCATTTTATTCTATTAATACCCCTGCATACGTATTTAATTCTTTTTCTACTCTTTGTTCTCGAAAACCACATTTCTGTTTTAAAACTGCAAAATAGCTTGTCCTTGTTTATATCTATTTTATTAAAAAAAGAGGAATGCAAGTAGAGACAATGGCAGATATTAAAAAAGCCAAGAAACCATAATTTAAAAATTAGAAGTCCATTTAAAATCATCATCATCATCATCATCATCATCAACTCATGTTTGGGATTCTTTTTCCTGTACAGACAAGCCATCAGACTATTTCTAACAACAAAGAATATTGCAAACTTTTCAGGCAATAGTTCCACTTCTAAAACAATTTCATGAAAATAGGCTCAGAAAAGCATCATCTGTTTTGTAACTTTAATTACCTATATAGATACCATCGAAATAATCCATTAAACTCAATGGCAATTATATGATTCCCTAGATTTAAGTTAAGGGACGCGGTGGCTCAGTGGGTTAGGACGCTGAGCTTGTTGATCAGAAGGTCGGCAGTTTGGCGGGTTGAATCCCGAGTGCCACATAACAGAGTGAGCGCCTGTTACTCGTCCCAGCTTCTGCCAACCTAGCAGTTCGAAAGCACGTAAAAAGGCAAGTAGAAAAATAGGGACCACTCCGGCGGGAAGGTAATAGCGTTCCGTGTGCCTTTGGCGTCTAGTCATGCTGGCCACATGACCACGGAGATGTCCTCGGACAAGCGCTGGCTCTTCGGCTTTGAAACGGAGATGAGCACCGGCCCCTAGAGTCGGAAACGACTAGCACGCATGTGCGGGGGAACCTTTACCTTTACCTTAGATTTAAGTTTGCAGTTTGAGTGCTGCATTCTGTGTTTCTGTTCTTGAGATACTTGTTTGTGCATCTCATGAAGTAGATTCCAGAATCATTGCCACACTAAATGAGCTAATTGCCACAAGAATTTTGTTCTTCTTCTGGTTTCTATTACTTAAGGAAGAACAAATATTTGTTTATCTTTGTATAGCAGGCACTTTCTTCTCAGCCTTTTGACAAAGTCCAAAAGTAAAACCATCAAATCCTTAAACATCTGTGTGACAAAATTGTAAGCATTGCCCATTTGTTTATTTATTATTTAAAGTATTACTTAGCAGCTGAAACTGGACGAGGACAGAGTTTGCAGAAGTAAACTAGAAAGGCCATCCCTAAGAAAGTCACATTTTATATATCAAGCTTTTGATTAATCCTTTGGTTTTTTCAGGAAAATAGATTAATTCCTTTCTACTTCCTGGCAACATCAGTCCAAATCCTGATCAACAGCTATTAAAAGTAAAACAACAGAAACAAAAGTGGAATATGCATTTTCCAAAGATGCCCTTAATATTATGTATAATTGCTTCTAATTCTTACATTCACCTGGATTGCTTTAAATGTTCATTATTCCTATTCCTAAATCTAAAACTAATTTACCCTATCCTAGTCTTCCAGTACTGAAAAAAAAAGTAACTGCTATTGTTTTTTTTTTTGTCTACTGACTTCTAGTTTCAAGTTTTGGAACTTTATTTTGATTCTTCTCTTACATGTGTTTAAATTTTGCTGAGTTACTATATTGTTACTGCTTTTAAAAATTGACTTCCTTCCTTCCTTCCTTCCTTCCTTCCTTCCTTCCTTCCTTCCTTCCTTCCTTCCTTCCTTCCTTCCATGGCTTACACTACCAAAGAAGATATAACATGTAAGCTCTGTTTCAAAGACCAAGGGAAATTCCAACCTGGAAGATCCAAAACTCTTAGAATATTCTTCTCTCCAAAATAACAAGATCTTTAGTTTTATCTGATTAAGGAAAGATTTTAAATTGTTACTGTAAAAATCAAGCATCTCCTTCTCATCTGCTACATTGTCCCCTGGGCAATGCCTCATTTTGTCCCTGGTATTTTGAACCTGGCAGAAGAGAGAGAGTAAATATTTTCCATAGAATCTATCTTACTGCATAGAGACATCCCCTGAAGCTGAGATAGGCATGGTGAAATAATTAGAAAAATCTACTCCACAATTAAAGTGGATCCATTTGAGCAGGAAAGTCACATAATGATGGTATTTAGTGATCCAAGAAAATTTTTATGCACAAGTCAGCTTGCTTACCAGATAGGAGCTATTCGGTTTGCTCCTCAAGTTTTGGTACCAATGCCGAAGGGCAAAAATAAAGCAGTCACAGCTAGCAAAGCAAAATAGAATTCCGTAAATTTGAAACCTGGTCAGTCTTTTTTAAGTATTCATGTGAGCCAGTATAATGATCATTTTTTTGAAAAGTACAAAATCATTAGTTAACTAGCCAGACAAATATTAATACCAATAAAGGTAAAGGTAAAGGTTCCCCCACACATGCGTGCTAGTCGTTTCCGACTCTAGGGGCCAGTGCTCATCTCCGTTTCAAAGCCGAAGAGCCAGCGCTTGACCGAGGACATCTCCGTGGTCATGTGGCTGGCATGACTAGACACCAAAGGTGCACAGAACGCTGTTATCTTCCCACCGTAGTGGTCCCTATTTGTCTACTTGCATTTTTACGTGCTTTCAAACTGCTAGGTGGGCAGAAGCTGGGACGAGTAACAGGCGCTCACTCTGCTACACGGCACTCGGGATTTGACCCGCCAAACTGCCGACCTTCTGATCGACAAACTCAGCGTCTTAACCCACTGAGCCACCGCGTCCCTTGTATTAATACCAATACTAGGGTGCTTTTCTGCAGAAAGAATATCCAGGTTTACTTTTTCACAGCTGGAGGTCTCAACACGTCACAGCTAAGTCTGATGCCTGTAAAAGTTTCCAGGTTGGGCATGATATGAGAGGTCAAATTGCAACAGATTTGCTTACAGTTAACCCACACACACACACACACACACACACACACACGCAGAGAGAAACACAATGAGGAAAAAAACATTAATTCAAACAAGATTTCTTTTCTGCTTGAGTTTCTTAACCGTAAATTTATGAAGATATTCATCAGTTTTCTTTCTTTCGTTACACTAAGGAACCAGTTGTTGTTTAGCGTGTTTTCTAATTTTTTCAGTTAAAAAAATCTTCGCATTGTCCAACAAAACCATGTCAGATTCACATTCCGAAATAAGTATTAGTTATATTTCTTCTTTCTCATCCTTAGCCTTTCCAAGAAAAGGGAAATTTATCACCAGAGAGTCCTAATTTGCATAAACATTGCAAGAGCTAATTTATAGATGCAAATTTAGAGATAATCAAAATAGAGATTCTCTATGGGGGACTGACTATTGATAGGAAGCACCAGGCTCCTTGCAGCATCTGATTTTGGTGGTTGTTAAATCAGATGTGTAATGAACAGTTCTCAAGATGGTGTGTTTGTGTGTGGGGGAACCCACACAGATCTTTCCTCTGCAATGCAGGGACCAATACAGCCATAACCGCAGATACTTTGAATGGTACCAAGGAATAATCTCATTCTATCCTTAATAAAAGAACATTACTTAATCCATCTCCCATATGGTTTCTTTTGGAAAAACTGAAATTCAGATTGATGCTACTTAATCCACTGATTCCCATATTAGGACACCATTAGAGTCTGCTTGTTTCATCACAAATGACAATATAGAGCGCAACTTCACATACTTTTTAAAAATATGAAAGGACTCAACAATGTGCTCACATATTGACACTTTCTCCAGGTTAGATAAACTGCTTAAGAAAAACTTCTTTATCATGCTTATTCTCAATGATTTACAGCAAACTATCTCTCCTGCTGATTTCTTCCTTCCTCTTTCAGACTTGTTAGCTAACATATCTGTTACTATATTTTTAGTGTTAAAAAGTAAGCCATTTTTTTTTCAAAATCACGAGCTGATTTCTGAGTGTTTTACTCCAGTGTTTTCTCTGACATCAAAAGAGATATGATTTGCAGGCAACGAACCTAATATTATTTATAAGCAAACAATTATTTATTTTTCTTTTGAATAGCAAGCAGTTGTTTAGATAACTGATGGGAAAAGCAAGTACATTTCCACCCCAACCTTTTAGACTTCTACCTGAGCTGAAATCACCAGCAATTTTTATAATGCATTATGTGCTTCCCAGTGTAATCTCCCAGTTTCTGGCTTTCACTGAGGCTTTGGAATTAAATCACTTTAAAGGATGGGGAAAAGCAGAACCAATGTGCACGTCATTCTGCAAATTCCATTTGACAATAACAGCGCTAAAAAAAATCACACTAAGACGAGAAATAAGCATTCTTCAATGTATTTTCATATTAATAGGAGCAAACAATACATTACACCCCCCCCCCTTAAAGTTCGGTGGTAACTGAAGAACAACATAGGTAAAGAATAATTGAGGAGACCCTAGGAATTATGGGCAAAACAATTGTCATGCCCTCTGCTATTCTTGAAAGCATCGACTATGACCACTGATTATAAATTTTCAGGAAGCCAGGGATATATAATCTGCTGTAACCTGCATCTTCCATAAAATACATTCAGTGGGCATAGGGTGATGTAGTCATCCATAGGATTGGGCTACAGGAAATTCTTAAGAAATTTTAAGTTTAGGGAGTAGCAAACAACATTCTGGTAACACTACTTTAGATGCTGTCCAAATATAATAAATAGGGCAGAACACAATAATTTCCCTACTGAAATAAGGCAGATTTGCTAATTTCAAGATTAATTATTCCCTTGAGAAAACTAGTTTAGAATAAAGAGAGCAAGTGACTTCCAGTTCATACATCTGAAACATTTAAATAGGAAGCATAAATCACCAGCAAATACTTTGACCAGGTACCATTTTTTCCCCACTGAAATATTGCTAAATTTTCTTCTGGCATCCGTCACCTCACATAATTAAAACTCATATGAAGAATGAGGACTTTTACACACAAAACTTTCATTGTCTAGCCCTATGTTGGCCTTTACTCCTGAGTTGTGTAGGTATGTGGACCCATGCTGGGGTACCAAACGTATGCAAGTGATCAATAGCGTATATCATGCTATAGCGTATATCATATTTTACCAGTAGAAGAATTCACCACTACATTTAGAACATGGTTTGCACATTTTGCTGCTTCCCCCCACAGTCTGTTAAGCCAGAATCTTTTAACATAGTTCTCATCATGGCTTGTAACGTCTGCCCACGTCTCTCAACAAATGCATTATGTTGAGGCCTATAAGGGGCTGAACGTTTATGCTCAATGCCTGCTGATTCTAGCATATCACAAACCGCTTGTTTGTGAATTCAGTGCCATTATCAGTAATTATGCACTGAACTTTTCTCTTTGTTTTCCTCTCGACAAACTTAAACCAATTTGAAAATTGTTGGAAAGTGTCTACCTTTGACTTAAGCAGATAACAAAAACCATAACAAGAGTAATGGTCAAGAATACTTAAAATATAACATGATCCTCCTAAACTGGGCTTCATGGGTCCAATTAGGGACAGTGGTCTTGAAACCGTTTAACCTGTTTGCAGGAGTTGCCTTACTCTTTTCCTGATTACAGGCATTGCAATTCAGGTATTGCTTACATGGCTTCAGTTTTATGCCTCAACTGTTCTACGTAGTGAGTTAAAGTTCACATGCCCTAACCGCCTATGTAGTAAATGTATGCACTCGTCATGCGGCTTCTTGTTCTCTTGTTAGCATTAGCCGTACTAACCAGGTTACCAGTGAGAACAAACAAACCATTTTTTAGGTTAGCAATTACACAGATTCCATTCCTTTCTATCATACATTTCTCCCCTTTGAACGTTACCACAAACACAACCTTAACCAATTCCCTTAAGGATAAAAGGTTAAATCTTAGTTTTGGTATATATAGCATATATATATAGCATATATATCATCAATGTATGGACAATAGGAATTACCTTCACCAGAGGCCTTCATCCTCCAACCATTGGCCAGTGAAACATGTTGATTGCTGTTTTTCATATGAACAAACCTCTCTTTAACTTTGGTGATACATTGTGAAGCCCCACTATCAACCACCCATAGTTCATTATTTCTGGATGTTGGTTCACCAGAAACAGCCAAACCAATGCCCTTCTTTGCCTTCCCACCGCTATTCACATTCTGTTTTCTACCCTTTCTACAGAATTTGGCTATATGCCCTCTAGCCCCACAAGAATAGCATTTCTTGACGTTGTAAGCAATGGTAAATTGCTGCTCCTCTAGTGGCTGTGTCTCTGTCACACCTTCTTCTGGACTCTTCCAGCAGTCTCTCAGTTATGTTAGTCATTGTCAGTTCCTCCCTGGTCAGGACTTCCAAAGAAGAAACATACTCATCATAACTTTCATCCAAAGAGGACAGAATAATGCAGACCTGATGCAACTCTGTAAAAATCAGCTCCTTTTCATGAAGCTCTTGCAGAGTTGTCTTCATGTAGTTCAAATGGGTCAACATATCTCCATTCTTTTGCAAATGAGCTCTAAACAGCTTATGTGTAAGGTATATATGTGCACCCACACTGTCGCAAACATAAAGCCTTCGCAAAATGTCCCAACACTTAGCAGCAGACTCCTCACCATGAATATGGACAAGATGCTGGTCATTCAGTGTTAGTCCAATAATGCAAAATGCCTTTTTGTTGTTACGTTTAAAGTTGTCTATCTTCTTTGCATCATCCTCCTTGTCTGGATTCCAAGCAGTAGTATGTGGTGGGTTATTAACTACAGTCCATAGCCCTTCCTTGCGCAAAAGCAAGCAACATTTTGTGGACCAGGTAACATAGTTTGTCCCATCCAACCGGGTTATCCAGGAAAGCCAGTTGACTGTTCTTGTGCCATTATTACACCAGATAGCTAACACAAACTCAGCTAGGATACTGTGTGTACTAACTCTCAGTACAGGCTTGGGCCCATAACCAGTGTTAGGAATTGTTGCGCAGAGGTCTCCTTGTGCTACCAAGGAGTTGCACAGACAAGGAAGGGTACTGAGAGAAGTAAGAGTCACAAAGTAACCACAAAAGTACACTGAGTTGTGAAAGCAAAAAGTACTTTACTTTTGAGGTGGTGTAAAAAACAAAAATGCACGATCAAAAAGAAAACAGTCCAGGTCATACACAATAGTAAAAGTCCAAGGAATATTCCAAATACAAAGTCTTCTTACCAGTCCAGAGGTCAATACACAGTTATTCAGGTTTACCACAGTAGTAAACCAACAGTACAGCAAAACAGTAATAGTAGAGAGAGCAGTGAATTCAAAGAGAGAGAAGCTACATTCCTAGCTCCCTCTCATGGCCATAAGAACACTTACACACCCATTGGCCAATTAACATCTTAAAGTCACAACATCATAGTTTATATATTTTCAACCCAACTATGTAGGCTATCACCATATGACTAACAATTATTCTGGTATTTTGTATGAGAAGCTTAGGATCATAGGTATTACATAAAGTCTTGAAATTTGGTTCACTTGAAGATATGACAGTCATATAAAATGAGGGTTTGTCTAATAAAAGACTTTCAACAAACCATAAATGTAGTTCTTAAAGTTCAACCTAACCATCCCTAAAAATTCCTTTATTTATGTGAGGCTGAACTTAAGTTAATTGTTCAGAAAACCCAAATCTGAAAGATCAATGGGAAAATGTGCTCATTATATATAATCCAATCATTTAGAAAATGGGCTTGAAAACAATATTGACTTTTCTCTTTGCCTGAATCAATAAAGCCTCTGAAGAAGGGTTATTTTCAAGATTTTATTGAAAATAATGACTTTGTTGTATGGGTACTTTCAGATGAAACATTTCTATGTAACACATTATTCATTAAGGCTATTTTTTAAAAAATCATAGCTCAAAAGGGAATTGGTGTGAAGTTTGACTGCAGTGATTATCTGTTAGGTCAAAAAGCAGGATCCTCACATTTAGTTTTGTGATCACAAAGGATCTCAATTGTAGAAGATACCCTAAAAACTGCAGAAGAAAACAAGTGCATGAAAAATATGATCACTTTAGTCATCTTAATAGATGTGGAATTACAAGTTTATCCCCTTTTTCTATGTCAGTTTTTGCATGCATAAATCTAGGCCAGGGGAAAAACTTTATAAAAGAAATAATACTATTTTTAACACTGAACTTCAAGATGTTCTATTTGATCTGCTTATAGAGGTCTGGCATTCATCATGAGGGCGAAGCAGAGGAGAAAGAAAATTAACAAACTAAATGCTCAAAACTCTGTAACATTGACTCTTTACCTTCATTATAACAAGGCCTAAGGCTTAGGGAGCAGGGTTTAGCTAATTTTAATCTTCCCAAGCAAATCATAGACTTTAAGGTTTCATCATTATGAGTATTATTAAAATAGATTGAGTTGCTAGTTTTATAAGAGGCCCATATCAAAGGATCTCAGGGGTTGAATATCCTTTTAAGGGAGAAGAAGTGGTGTTACAGAGACCTTATAGGTAAAGTGGATTAATCTCCAGGCTGCTTTCCCTGAACTATTTATTAGGACTAACAGTAAAAATTGACCTAGGATGCTTGAAATATCATTATTTTGAGAAATGTTCTGAGTTCCATTGGAATTCTCTTTTTTTGTATTGTCCTATTAGCACAGCCTCATCTAATTTGCTAATTTTTTTAAAAAAAATCAGAATGCCATTTCATCTTATTGGCATAGCTACTGTGAAGAACTTGAAGATTATGGCACTGAACTGAAAATAGCAGGCTAGCTACAATACATGGCTAGGATTCATTCATATGCAAAGCTCCATGATCAAATATAGTCTCTTGTTCAAAGGACAATTAGAAGTTTGATCTTAGAAAGCATGACATTCTGATGCATTTCTATTTACTTCTCCTTCTGAAGCTCTAAGGAAAAAAATGAATGAAATTGCTAGTAAATTCCATATATATCTCCTCCACCTCATGCTACTAGAAATAATAGGGACTAGTCATGAAATTGATTATATCCCATCCTGGGAGTATCACATGGATCCTTCTGATGGAATTCCACTGTAGATAAACTATAGTAATGATTTATAAAATGAAACTTTGCAGCTCTGTCGTTTGAAAATGCAGGGGTTTTTTTTTTGTTTTTTTTAAAAATCCTTGAACCCTATAGACATGGAAATAAACTTTTATAAAAAGTCAAGCACATGTTTATGTCTCAGGGCATGGCTTGTATGTTCTGTGCAAAAAAATCCCATGATGGTTGACTATGATCTCCATTAAGATATTTTCATAATTGTAAACATGGGTGGTGAACTGAATGCTGTTTAGATACCTGGGACAACAACTTTCATTAGACCAGATCCAGCAGGGAGGAACAGAAAAATAAGTCAGCATATTATAAAAGAAGAAGTCCAACATACTTGGGCAGCACCAGATTGTGGAATACAGTTGTAGGAAGGCTCTACCAGTTATAGCAGACAGTATTGGATGGCATCAGATTATAAAACAGTTTCATATATGTGAGAAAGGAGTTATTTTTTATTTGCAAAACAAATATAAAATTAAAATAACCCTGTTTTATGGGTTATCCAATTTCTACTGAGTATTTAATTAATCAATTATTATTATTATTTTTGTTTTGCTCCTGAGGGTGCCACTATCAACAGCTGATGTCAGTTAATGGAAAATTGGCTTCTGGTATCCCCACATGAATGATTTCCTAAAAATCTTCCAAATATTCAAATATGAAAGAATTCTAAGCATCATATTCTAAGATAAAATGTAGGTTTTAAAGAATAATATCCAGTACTTCTATGCCAATCTGCTGAAAGCTAAGCATCCCAAGGTACTAAGAACACATTTCCATTAGCTAATAGCAAGACACTTGTTCAAGATTTTGTCAAAAAGATGAAAGGGGCATTATAATATCACAACACCTACATGTGTGCCCTGTACATTTCTTCCATATGGGTAGTTTTTGACTTACAACCACAAATGAGTCCAAAATGAGACAGTTGTTAAATGAATTTTGCCACATTCTGAGACCTTTCTTGCAACAGTTGTTAGGTGAACCACTGCAGTCATTACGTTAGTAACATGGTTAAGTGAATCTGTCTTCTCCATTGACTTTGCTTGTGAGAAAATTTCAAAAGGTGATCACATGAGCCTGAGACACTGCAACCATCATAAATATGAACCATTTGCCAAGTATCTGAATTTTGATCATATGACCATGGGGATGCTGCAATGGTGTGAAAAACAGTCTTAAGTCACTTTTTCCAGTGGTGTTGTAACTTTGAACAGTCACTAAATGAACTGTTGTAAGTTGAGGACTACCTGTACTTGAATTCAATGTCATGACATAAGAACAAAAGAGGTAGAGTTTGCATTGGAACACTGCAATGCAACCCATCTCACCATTACCCCTTCCAGACACCCATCCACCTGTTCTTTTTCCAGTCCTGCCAATACAATTTCCATTAAGAGGCTGTAGATCAGTCAGGCATAAACAAATATGTTCTCTGTCTTGCCATGTGTGGAATACCTGCATTATTCAGTCAGCATTTTTTGCGATAAATTTACAATAAGATATGGTATTACAGTGTTGCAAATTTTGTACAATAAGCCAATTTACCATAGTTTATAAATTGTAAATTTACAAAAGATGTAGATGCTTGCCAGACTCATATCATTTTTTTAAAATTAAAGTGAGGGAATCTTGAGTAGTCATATGGGATAAGTAAAGATAGCAACTTGGATGTTGGTTATTCAGTTTGCTAAAGAGCCTTTGAATATAGTATATAAGAAGGAAATATCTATGATTGGAATAAATTTTACAAGTTGAAGTCTGTTAACAAACTTTCTTATATGGTATGTGGTGAAAGTTTTCGGGGTTGTCTTGGAAGGCCACAGAAGTGAATTAAGTTACAAAGAACATAGTTTCATTGGATGTCTGATTTAGATATTGACTTATGCCACCTTATTGGGTAGGATAGTTATGAGCCCCTTTGCAGGAAAGCAACAAAATCAAAGTCTTGTTGGTTGCAGCCTAGGAATAAGGATGTGATTATAAGATATTTCTGCCCCTCTTTTCCTCCTGTGTTGGACATTCTTCTTTTTAATTTCCCTTCTTACAAGAAATTGGGTTGAAATAATTTAGACCAGACATGTCAAACACAAGGCCCGGGGGCCAGATCCGGCCCGCGAAGTGGTTTCATGCGGCCCGTGAAGCCATCCTGGAAACAGTGAGGGAACGGCCCCCACTGCCTTGGCCCTGGCCCAGAGATCCTCCTTCCACCAGAGACCCTCAGATCTGTCCCACTCCTGCCCAAGACCCCATAGGCACCCTTGATGTGAACAATGTAGAGCTGGCCATGCCCACCCAGTAGGCCATATGCACTTTAGCCATGCCCACCCAGTAGGCCACACCTACCCAGGCCATACCCACCCGGCCCCCTGAGGGCAACCACAATGCTAATGCGGCCCTCAATGAAATTGAGTTTGACACCCCTGATTTAGACTATTCAAAGCATGGTCTAAATTCTATCACAAGTTGAAAATAAGAAAGTTGATTAGGGGTCTGGAAGCTAAAACATATGATAAAAAATGAACTAGGTATGTCTCATCTAATGAAGAGAAGGACTATGGTTGATAGGTTAGCAGTTTTCCAATACACAAGGGGCTGTCACAGAGAAGAAGGGGTCCACCTATTCTCCAAACACCTGAAGGCATTACAAGAAGCAATGGACAGAAATTAATCAAGGAGAGAACCAGCCTAGAACTAATGAAAAATTTCATGACAATGAGAACAATTAATTAGTGGAACCGCTTATCTCTGGAACTTGTGAGTATTCCATCAATGGAGATTTTCAAGAAAAGACTGAACAGCCATTTGGCTGGAATGGTACTGGATTCCTGCTTGAGTAGGGGGTTAGACTAGACTTCCAAGGTCCCCTCCAACCCTATTATTCTATGTTTTCAGTTCATGTGGTTTTGTGGCTCTAGCGAATGTACAGTCACTGTTCATTGTATACCCTTTTTTCTTTCAAAAGTTTGCACTTAGGACCAGAAGATTTTTTCACACCCAACATTAAAGCTCTTCCTCCAAAGCTAAAATTTGTGCTTATGCCTTGCAGGGATTATAGCCTAAATGAGAAATGAGTTAAATGTTTTAATTCTGTATTACAGAATTATATATATGTATGTATATATGAAGTTCTCAAACTCCGGGAAGAATATAAAACAGCTGTTTATTGTTAAAATAGTAAAAACAATAAAAACAATAAAAACAACTATTTACAAACCTAAAACAACCTAGCTTTCGCTGGTCCACTGCCAGCGTCATCAGGGTAAAAGCTAGGGGGTGGGGAGTTTGTTTATAAATCTTGTTGACTCAGTGCCCTGCCCATTGATCATGTAAACAAACTCACTAGCATTTACCCTGATGACCCTGGCAGTGGACCAGCGAAAGCTAGGTTGTTTTAGGTGTGTAAATAGTTGTTTTATTGTTTTTACTATTTTAACAATCAACAGCTGTTTTATATTCTTCCCGGAGTTCGAGAACTTCATACACAGATATGCCCGGGATTTGCATTTTTATAATTATTAAATATATATATATATATATATATATATATATATATATATATATATATATATATATATATATATATATATATATATAGTACACACACACACACACACACACACACACACATATATTTGGCATCCTTCAGTCTCAAGAGACTATGGTATCGTGCTCTGGAAAGAGGTCCTAAAGCAGCATCTGCTGTGGGTGTGGCTAAAAAGGCCAATTCGAGAGTGGCAGTCCCTTCCACATTGAGGGCAGATACAATCTGTCCCCTGTCCAGCCCCCAGATTTTGCTGGTTCCGGGACTGCCTCTTTGCCTCAGCCTGCCACACAAGTGTCTCTTCGAATTGGAGAAGGCCATGCTGCGTCTTTAGCCTCCAAGCTGAGTGATCAGAAGTCAAGGTTTCCCAGCTGTTAATGTCCATTCCCAAGGCCTTTAGATCCCTCTTGTGGATATCCTTATATTGTAACTCTGGTGTCCCTCTGGGGCGCTTTTTTCTGCACTAGTTCTCCATACAGGAGATCTTTCAGAATCCGACTATCAGCCATTCTCATGACATGCCCAAACCAGCTTAGACATTGCTGTTTCAATAGTGTATATATGCTAGAAATTCCAGCACATTTGGAACTTTGTCGAGCCAGGTGATGCCAAGAATATGTCAGAGACAGCGGATTTGAAAGGTGTTTAACTTTCTCTCCTGCCATGCATAAAGGGTCCAAGACTCACTACAGTACAAGAGTGTGCTCAGGACGCAGGCTCTATAGACCTGGATCTTTGTATGTTCTGTCAGCTTCTTATTAACCCATACTCTCTTTGTAAGTCTGGGAAATGTGGTGGCTGCTTTACCAATATGTTTATTCAGCTCATTATCTAAAGAGAGAGTGTCAGAGATGGTTGAGCCAAGGTACACAAAGTCATGGACGACCTCCAGTTCTTGTGCAGAGATTGTAATACAGGGAGGTGAATCCACGTCCTGACCTATGACTTATATTTTTTTCAGTCTGATTGTTAGTCCAAAGTCTTGGCAGGCCTTGCTAAAACAGTCCATAAGTTGTTGAAGGTCTTCGGCAGAGTGAGCAGTAAAGGCAGCATCATCAGTGAAGAGGAAATCCCGTAGGCATTTCAGCTGGACTTTAGACTTTGCTCTGAATCTAGAGAGATTAAAGAGTTTTCCATATGATCTGGTCTGGAGATAAATACCCTCTGTTGCAGTTCCAAAAGCATGATTCAGCATGACAGCAAAAAAGATCCTGAATAAAGTTGGCCCGAGGACACAGCCCTGCTTTATTCCACTTCGAATGTCAAAGGAATCTGATGTTAAGCCATCAAAAACTACAGTGCCCTTCATTTCCTCATGAAAGGACCTAATGATGTTGAGGAGCTGAGGTGGATATTCAACCTTGGGGAGAAATTTATAAAGGCTGTCCCTACTAACCAAATCAAAAGCCTTCATAAGATCTATGAAGGCTACGAAAAGTGGCATATGCACTGACATTATCATCTTCAGTAGAATCCAAAGGCAAATTCTATGATGATCTGGCTGCTAATATCAAGAAAATTCCTGAGAAAGAACCACTGCTTATCCTTGGCAATTTTAATGCCAGAGTTGTAGCTGATTATAGTTCTTGGCCCACTTGTTTAGGTCAGTTCAGCATCGGGAAGATGAGCGAAAATGGCCAATGCCTATTGGAGTTTTGCTGATACTATGGTTTTTGTGTTAGCAATACATTCTTTAAAACAAAGCCTCAACACAGAGTCTCTTGGAGACATCCAAGATCGAAGCATTGGCACCAGCTCGACTTGATTCTTACCAGGTGCTCCAACCTTCCCAGTATTACAATCACACGCAGCTACCAGGGCGCTGATTGTGATACAGACCACTCCTTGGGGTGTAGCAAAATAAAACTGAAAACAAAGAGATTGCATCACTAGAAGAAGGAAAGAAGACCACGAATCAACATCAGCAAGACCCACAATCAGGGCAAAGTGGAGGAATTTGCACAAGCACTCAAGGAAACTCTCCCAGGCCTGACTGAAGCAAACACATCTGAATGATGGGAATATTTCAAGAATGCTGTTTATAACACCGCCTTGTCAGTATTTGGTAAAGAGATCAGAAAGACAGCAGATTGGTTTGAAGCCCATTTGGAGGAGCTGATGCCAGCCATCGAGGAAAAAAGGAGAGCTCTAATTGCATATAAAACCTGTTCCAGTGAGCACAACCTACAGGTTCTGTGAGCTGCTCATAGTAAAGTCAAACAGACCGCCATGAGATGTGCTAACAACTATTGGTTGCAGCTTTGCTCTCGGATCCATATAGCAGCTGACACAAGCAACATCAAAGGGATGTATGATGGCATCAAACAGGCCTTAGGTCCCACACAGAAGAAATCTGCCCCTCTGAAGTCTCCTACAGACGAGGTTATCCAGGACCAAGCACAGCAGATGGCATGCTGGGTGCAGCATTACTCTGAGTTATATCCCAGAGAAAATGGGGTAACTGAAGAAGCATTAAATAATATTGAGTGCCTGCCTGTCTTGGAGGAGCTTGACAGTGAACCAACTTTAGAAGAACTAAATGCAGCCCTGGATTCCCGGGAAAGATAACATCCCTGCCAAAATTCTGAAGTGCTGCAAAGAGAACATTCCCACCCAACTGCATGAAATCTTCTGTCTTTGTTGGAGGGAAGGTGGAGTACCACAGGACATGAAGGATGTAAATATCGTCACACTGTATAAGAACAAAGGCGACGGGGTGACTATAACAACTATCGCAGCATCTCTCTTCTCACTGTTGTAGGGAAGCTGCTTGCCTGTGTCATACTGAAGAGGCTCCAGGTTCTTACAGAGAGAGTCTACCCATTGTCACAGTGTGGATTCCGAGCCAACAGATCCACTACTGACATGGTATTTTCCCTTACACAGTTGCAGTAAAAATGCAGGGAGCAAAGACAGCCACTTTTCATACCCTTCATAGTTCTTACTATACGAATATGTGTGTGTGTGTGCCTGGGACTAAGCAAGTGTATTCTGAATGCTTAACAAACATTTAACACATATCTCCCTTGCTTCTTAGCTAACACAGAGAGAGAGAGAGCCTATGGCCTAGGGGTTAAAACAATTGCTTAAGACTCAGTCGGCCCAGGTTCGAATCTCAGAAAGGTATGGCTGACTGATGAGAACAAATAAGTTTGAAATGATCATATTGGTCACCCTTTATTTTATGTTAGCAAGCCCCCCCAAAAAATTACACAAATATGAGCTGCCACTGCTGTGGCTACTGCCTGTAGTTAGGCTGAAACAGGAAATAATATTTGTCCCATGTCTGGGACTAAGCAAGTGTATTCTGAATGCTTAACAAACATATATATATATATATGTATATGTATATATGTGTGTGTGTGTGTGTGTGTGTACATACATATACATATATACATACATATACATACACACACACACGTGTGTGTGCACTACTCTAGAAAACTCTAACAAGACAGTCAGAGATTTTGGTATATATTTGTATAATTTATAATAAATCAGACTATATCTGAAATTAATTCTTTTATAAATATGTGAGGAAATTTATTAAAATATGCATGATTGCTTCCTAAATATTAAATGGCCAGACCTAAAAAGTCTAGAATAAGCTTGCTCAGCTAATGGGAATTCAAAATAGATGCTAGATATCGATGGAAGATTATGTGAACTGTTCAGACGTGAATGACATTTTACTATTCTTTTGCATTGACTAAGTGGTATACTGAAAAGAGAACTTGAAATGAGCAATTTACTCTTCTTCAATATCCTTGTATTCTGCTAGAGTACTGTAAAGTGCCATAAACAAATGTGAGAGTTTGACCTATTGATTTATGTACATTAATCTGGAAACTAGTGAAATTCATTCGATTTGGCTCCTGTGTGTTGCCTTGAGTGAAACTTTTTTCACTGCATGTTTTTCCTGTGTAAAGATAGAGAAAAGCAATTTTCTGGGCTCCATCTGCTTTGAAGAATACTCTCCCAAACAACTTGGGAATGAAACACTGAGGGCTTCACAAAGAAGAAGGATTCAGTGGAAATTGCCCCCACAATTCCTCTCCCAGCAGGGACTTGTGCTAGACTGGAGTCTTTTCTATTTGCAGAAAAGCAATGAAGGATTCAGTTCACAAGACACTATGACCTTCCCCTTCATTTGTACTACAGAAAATGCATGTGGTGCAATCTTCTATAGCAAGCATAAAAGAACTGTGTAGGCATAAATGTCCTGTGCATCCATGATGGACTACTTCAGTCTTTCTTGTCAAGAAATATACAGATGCCAATTGTGGTTCCGATCATGAATTATTGTGGCTAAGATCAGAGACAAATTATGCAACATCAAAAAACAGAAGTTTGGCATTACCAAAATCCCTTCCACATATGCAAATAAGATGAAAAATAATTTGGAATTGCTGGACACTGCTGAGCAAATGCCCACCAAACTGTGGCAAGAAATTCAGTTGATCAAATAGTAGTTGAACACATACCATATATGAAGCCAGAGAAATAATGCAAGTAAGTCACCGATGTAACCATCAGAATAGATGAAGGAAGAAAATCAGCCAAAGCAGCAAATGGCAGGAAACAAGGAGATAGAACACAAAGTTCCAAAGAGCAGCAAGGGAAAAACAACAAAATTTACTGGGACTAGCGTTGCAAGCATCTAGAAAAAGATTGCATAAAGGCCACAAAAGGAATGCATTTGTGCAAGTTAAAAGGATTAAAAAAAACATTTACTGCTCATGGAGGAATTATCAAAAACAAGCAATGAAAAGAACTGTCTGACTAACAAGGTATCAAGAACAGAAGGCAGTAATATAGAGAACTATGTGCCAGCAAGAAAAAGCTCCAGACTCCTTAGGATGATGAGGAAAGGGAAGAAGAAATAGAACCAGCCATTCTTCAGGAGGAAGTTATGTGGGCAATGAGCCAATTGCCAAACAATAAGGCCCCAAGTGTTGATACCATCGCTATTGCTGAGGCCTGTGCCACCAAAAACCATCACAGCCTTGTGCTTGAAAAATTGGGAAATGACATGTCACAGAATTGGAAATGATCAGTGTTTATTCTATAGCTGAAAAAAGCAACTATTGTTCCTCTTATGGCACAATTGCCCTCATTTTTCATTCCTCCTGCCCAGATTTCCTCAAATTTGTACAACACTGTATGATGCCAACCACTGAAGGGTATTATCAAATGTTTAATCTGTCTTCAGAAGAGGTCATGGTACTTGAGACCATATTGAAAATCTATGCTGGATCATGGAAATTTCTCAAGAATATCAAAAGAGTACCTACATCTGCTTTATCGAATATAAGAAAGCCTTTGATTGTGCTAACCATGACAAGCTGTGGAGAGCCCTAGAAAATCTGGGGAGTGCCAACACATCTGGTCAGTTTAATGCAGTCACTATATATACATTAGGAGCCCGCTGTGTGAACATTGCACAGAAACATTGATTAGATGAGATATACATCAGTTTTCCTATAAGGAATATAGAGATTAAGAAGCACTGTTATAGTAGTAAATGTCAAAATTAAATACATTTTTCCAATTGCTCTCTCAGCTGTTGAATCAAAAAATGTTCAGGTGTAAAAATAACTCAACATGAATATTTCTTAGTTTGCTGTAGTTCTTAGTTTAGGGAGAAAACCTTGGGATGTTGTACGTTAGAACTGAGTTTATCTATAGCACAACTGAAACCATTGCCTGCATGTCACTAATTTTGTACTTTTCAATATTGCAGTTTAAAACTGTTTTTATTATCTGAATACTACTACTAATGATTTAATTTGTTTTTGTTTCTCAATTATTAAGCATGAAGGACTATGGAGCTTTAAACTAGAATGAAGATTTGTGAAGATATTTGCACAGCATAATTAGTTTGGAATAAACCACATATCTTCCTAGTTCCTGTGAGAAATTAGTTTATTTGATGATTTTAAATTTCTTTTATTCAGCAATGTTTTAAAGTAAACACGTTTATTTTAACAAACCTTAAAAACTCATTTTTGATGAAAGAAGCATAGCAAACACAAAATGAAAAATTGATTTTAAGTCCATTTCTATCTTTAGAGTTATACTCTCTTAAGTAACTTTATTTTCAAGCTATGTCAGCCAGAGAGATAATTTCACAGCCAAACTCTTTATTGTATATTATGCCATGGTAAACTGCACTAGAAGGAATAAACTAGGCATTTTGCAAGGAAGTATATATGTTCTGGGCTAAGTGACAGCTTTGGTTCAGTAGGCTATTGCTGTACATTTAGTCACTGAGTTTTAGGAGCGAATCACATGGCATTGTATTCCTTTCAGCAAGTTTGTGATGCTGGTAATTTTGATACACCTGAATAGAGCAGAGGATATAACTCACTGACTGAATAAAAGGCTATATTATCATTCTTAATCAGCCTTGTCATCTACACATAAGATTGGAAAGAGATTCTGCCAATCATTGTTAATCATACTGGGAAATAGGGAGTAATGGTCTGGTTCTGTTGCTCTTATGGTCTTATGGTCTTACCTATAATAAATGGGTAAAGCAATACTTGCAGCTAGAAGACCCAAAACAGAAATCCCAAAACATAGAAATCTGGTAACAAAGTGTAGTCATACTTTGTCATGTTAGAATTGATCCTTTTGGCTCTTCTGGAGGGAAAATACAAGGTGCTCTTGAGTTCACAGTGTTTATTATGAATGAAGTCAAACACATTCTGGCGAGAGAGAACTTCCTGAGAATGGACTCCATCATGAGTCTGAAAGCTCTGAAGACTAAACTTCTGGTCCCAGTGACCAACCCAGATTGGATCCTGCAACAATG
This sequence comes from Daboia siamensis, assembly GCA_024449315.1. Lineage (NCBI taxonomy): Eukaryota > Metazoa > Chordata > Lepidosauria > Squamata > Viperidae > Daboia > Daboia siamensis. Next base: position 1,783,261 of record JAKJMR010000072.1, on the reverse strand, counting down.
CCCTGTAACTATGGATAGTCTATGGATTTTTTAGTCCACATTCTATAGAGATATCTGAAGCCGTCTGTTCTTCCCATTGTTTATAAAACCAATATGTTGAATAGATCAATCATACATCTGTCAGAGATTAGTCTTTTCATTACATATAAGATTGTTGTGTTTTATGCTGCAGCATATGAAATTGACTGGAAACTTACCATTGCTGAGTGGGTCAAGCAGATAAAGATCAACTCCGATATTATATGACTACACTTATTCCTCTTTTCATTTTTACTTTTATTGCTTTCCATATATCACTTTGTATAAAATTTGTAGTAGACTATATCATAGTATACATTAGTATTTCTCAACCTTGCAACTTGAAGATGTGTGGACGTCAACTTCAAGAATTTCCAAGCCATCATAATTTTAATATTAACTGTAATTTTACCATTTACAATGATTGTATAGTTTGGTGATAGTAATCCTATTTTTAATTTTTTTACACAATTTATAGACTGAACAGTTCATACTAGAACATTTGTAAATTTATTGTTATAATATAAGGCCTCTTAGTAAACAACTCTCGCTATATTTATTGAAACAATCAAGTAAATTGAATTTAACCAATGTGTCAAATTAGTTTTACAACAAATCCAATGATATATCAAAGGGCTAAATTAGGTAAATTGCCAAATAGTTTGTTTATATATGTAGATTGTGAATGATGGCAGACCTAAACAGGAATGTTGATAGTGTACAAAACAGATTCCTGATGTCTTAATGGAAATAATCTCCTCTCTATATATTTAAAAAGTCTGTGTACATTCAAATCTCTTTCTGTGTATGTCTCTGTGTATGAGAAAGAAAGAAAGAAAGAAAGAAAGAAAGAAAGAAAGAAAGAAAGAAAGAAAGAAAGAAAGAAAGAGAAAGAAAGAAAGAAATATACAAACATGTAATTTTCATCAGCTAGCATGGGCTAATAGCTAAATTCCTTCATTGCCATCCCCTCCATGTAGGTTTGTATTAATCATAGTTCACTTAATTACTTATTTCAGTGTATGGTATAATATGAGGTATGGATGAAAAGAAACCCAATTGAAATGTAAGGTAAAATATTAGGAAAGTATCTCCACACAAGTACTCCAGATCATTTTAGCAATTTCAATTCTTTTTAAAGGTTCCTAAAAATTCCATTGGAATTTGTTTTGATTGGAATACCAGTGTGGTCTGCCTTTTAAATTAGATAAAACAGACACAACATGGTTGTTTTTATACTTTTTACTCCAGTATTATGCCAATAATATATTTACTTTGATAAAACAGTCTTGAATTTGTGACTCTCCCTTACATTTGCTCAGTTAGACAACTTCATCATTGCCACAATTTACCAAACATTTAGAGAGCAATAGTGCATTATCATTCCTACAGCTAATGGAAACTTTGTTTTTGCTAAAATGATGCTGGATGAGAGCTTAACAAGGCAAAATATGCACTTCATAAGGAAAAGCAGCTTAGAGAGGCTGTGGTTAGCAAGAAGCAGTTGTTCTCTCCCCTCCCCCCATCCCAGCTGCCCAAAGTTTTACCACTTAAATATATCTCAAGCTGTTGCCTCTTTTGTTCAGCTGAAAAAGAGGGCAGCCTAGCAGAACCATCACAAAACATAGCAGATTATGACCCAAATTGCTGAAGTAGGGACAAGGGGATAAAGTAATGCACTAGGTCTTAGCTTTATTTTATGCAAGTGGACAGTCCTGAGAGTGGAAGAACATTTTAGCAATTTGAGAAATGCTCTGGAAAAAAGCAGGGGATGGGAATAGAGAGCCAAAATGAACAAACCAATGGAAGGAGAAGAGATAGTGTGAACCTCTGCAAAGAAGTAGAAATGATAGTGCCCCCCAAAAACAAAACACCCAAGGATTGATATATAAATATCACTTTAGACCTGTCTGAAGGTCTACTTGGGAGAGGGAAAGACACTGCGACTCAGGGCTTTTTCACAGGCTCTTCTTCTTGAACCTACCTAGAAATTCTACAAGTTCCTTGAAAACATCCAGAGAAGGGGCCAATTGTTGGCAGGAGTAATTATGCAGTATTTATAAGGATGAAAGGGATGAGGAAAATTATTTGGGGATGCAACGTGTGGTCTGTTATAGTATTTAGCTCTTTAGGTGAATATATTGCCTGGGCTTGGTGATATTTCAACAAAACAACCTATATAATCAGTGTCAAAATATTATACATCCAACAATTTAAACAAATCAAGGTGAGATTTCAACCCAATCTCGTACAAATTGTAAATCCTGATTGGAAGAAGGTAAACTGGAAGCTTTGCTTGTTGCAGTTTCAGTGAAAAGGATGTAAGCAGAAATGAATCTCACAAGAAGTGCAGCAGCTGGAAAAAGACTGCTGGGAATTATGCAGACCTGTGACTGTGTAAGAGAAGTATAGGACACAAAGATTGAATGGTGGCTTGGGAGAAGTACAGTCAGGCAAAGAGAGCCTAGCAAGATTAAGATTTAGTCCAAATGCTGTTCATGAAGAATTTATAAAAGAAAATCATCATTTGCTCTGCTATTAAAAAATATTTTGTAATTCTATAAAAACTGTGCAGCATGGAGTCTGGGAAAATGAGAAATTGAATGACAGGAAAGAAATTTTATTGAATTCTTGTAGCTGACTGATAGCAAAATTCAGTCTAAAATAGTTTACTTTGCAATGAAATGTACAAGTATAATTCTGTTAAGTATGGTTGAAGAGTTAATTTTCCAAAAAGTCAAAGTTATTGATGATGATGATTTTGAGTTGATTGTTGGTGAAACAAGAGGCAAATATAAACAAAAAAAATATTATTAAAATGAACTGTTGGCTTTAATTCATGTTATTCAGTACATACTATTTACTAAGCTATATAAAAAACTTTGGCTTGTGGCATAAATTAAAATGCATGAAACAAATTTATAATAATGCTTAATGATGGTATCATGACATTGGCATAAATGGTGCATAAGTACAGTTTTTGAAAGAAGTACTAGAAGCTGCCTATGTTGTTACAACCACAAGTTGAATTTAACAATTGCTGAAGTCTGTGAAAACATACAGTAGATATTGTAAATTTGCATTTTTTTCAGCAACTACATCTGTTTGAATTGAGTTCTTCTGTGAATCCAACTTTCCATAAATTACACAGAAAAACTAGGAACATAATTATTGAATTTAAAAAATTGTAAGAGGCTTTTTGTGTATGTCAGATTGCATCATACATAATTGCTAAGTCAACATTGTCAGCAATTGTCTTGCTTCTGAATATCACCAAAAATGAATCAAATTTTCCCTTAAATAGTTGACTGCTCTCTAGGACTGCTGTGTAGACGACCCCTGGGATTTATTTTAGAAAACATAAATTTAGAATGAGGATTTGATTGCCCTGGAATTTCCCGTGCCTTCTTTGTGACCCCTATACAAAGATTTCTGGAGCAAGAGGAGTGAGCAGAATAAAGAGCTACCAGAAAAAGAGAACAAAAGGGACTTTTGCTAAGTTTTGATTCTAACTTTTTCCCTTGCTTTGGCTTTGCCCCTCCCTTTATCATTATGATAAATAAAGTTAGACATATAGCATTTAATAGATTGTCCCAAATTTGCATGGCCCCTCAACAGGGGAAAAATAGGTTTCCTATGTTTACTTTAATACCTGGATAAAATAATACCCACTTTTCTTAATGGAGAAAAGTAAGTGGGCCTTGTCAATATATGAATGAGCTCCCATCTCTAATTCTTTGTAGCTTCTATTATTGTATATAGATATATTAGATAATCACTAATGATACGTGTCCCAGGATAATGTTGCAGGATCCAATCTAGGTCAGTCACTAGGACCAGAGGTTTAATCATTTGATCTTTCAAATTCATACTGGAGCCCATCTTCAGAGTAAGTTCCTGAAGAGGGGCTCCAGCACAAATCCAAAAGCTCAGATGACTAAACCTCTCAGTGAGCATCCCAGTTTGGAACCTGCAATATTAGATAATCCTTTCTTTATATTGGTTACCCCTCCCCTAGATTTAATGTTAATTTCAGCTGTTTTATGGCTTGGGCTGTATGTTCTTAGATGTTTTTAGTTGTTTTCTACTTTTACTGTTGTGTATAGTTTCACTAGGGATGCGGTGGCTCAGTGGGTTAGGACGCTGAGCTTGTTGATCAGAAGGTCGACAGTTTGGTGGGTCAAATCCCAAGTGCCACGTAACAGAGTGAGCGCCTGTTACTCGTCCCAGCTTCTGCCAACCTAGCAGTTCGAAAGCACATAAAAAAGCAAGTAGAAAAATAGGGACCACTACGGTGGGAAGGTAACAGCGTTCTGTGAGCCTTTGGCGTCTAGTCATGCCAGCCACATGACCACAGAGACATCCTCAGACAAGCGCTGGCTCTTCGGCTTTGAAACGGAAATGAGCACCGGCCCCTAGAGTTGGAAACAACTAGCACGCATGTGCGGGGGAACGTTTACCTTTACCTTTATAGTTTCACTATACACAACATGACCACGGAGACGTCCTCGGACAAGCGCTGGCTCTTCGGCTTTGAAATGAAGATGAGCACCGCCCCCTAGAGTCAGAAACGACTAGCATGCATGTGCGGGGGAACCTTTACCTTTACCTTTATAGTTTCACTTTTTTCTCATTTAATGTTTAGGTTTCCAGCACACTCTGCATTGGTCTTGCCCTGTTGCAATTTAAGCTTTGGCTTATTATACTGCTCTTGGACTATAACAATAAAAAAAAATAGTAACATATAATGCATAACAGAAAGATAGTAACGGTCTCATTTCTATGGGACGTAGGATGGGACAGCATTCCTTCAGGACAATTGTATAGTATGAGGTGTACCTAACTGGGAACAATGAAATGTTTGCAATATGTCACTTCAATTTCTAAGCCAGGCACACCTGAAGGTTGGTTAATGTGGCAACATCTGTTTCCCATTTGTATTAATTTTTTATTTCTTATTGAAAGTGGCTTTTACTTATACGGTGTTTTAGACTCCTCTTAGGGTTTGTTTTAGTAACTGTTTTGAAACTGACTTTAGATAGATTGAGGGTACTGGTGTTCTTTTTTCTATTATACATATTTAATATTTCTTTGTCTGCACCTGTTTTTTAGGATCTAAAAATGGGAAAAATTATTTCAGTTTAGGTTTTAGGATTAAACTGAAGTGTGGAAAGCCAGGGAGACTGCAGACCATTGACAGATGATGGCACAATGAAAGACAGGAAATAACTCACAGTCTCTAAATTGCTTGCCACTGTTGTCAAATGCAACCTCATGCATGCAAAATTTTCCAGTTATTTTTTTAAATAAAAAGAATGTCTTCTTTATCAAAATAAAAAAAAATAAAACAAAAAAAAGCCTCTGTCAGTATTAAATGACCAAAAGTCATCTAGAAAGTCCTATAACCATAACTTATTCAGTCATCAGGTAGACTAGGTCTACACTGACACTGGTCTTTTACTAAAGACAGATCAAAGCATGTGACATCAATATGTCTAGAAATTTGCTTCTTTTTCAGTGAAGCCTGATACCACCTGGGCTAATTTCTCAATGGACAAACAGTCACATGAGATATATTAAATGTTTTTCTTAACATGATTTTTTATCTTTTAAAAAAGAATGAAACCTCAGTTCAAATAAGATCAAGAAAGGCTGCAGTGTAATTTTTTTTAAAAAAGTAAAAGTAATAGCTGATTGAAACTCTACCCTTTTTACACATATTGATTGTGCAACAAACAGCAAAACTGGGTTTCAGTTACATTGGTGTAGCTTCCATTTTGTCTTTTAATATATTCACCCCTTAAATGCTCCCAGTTCAGAAATTAACTTTTTAAAAAAGAAAGATGTTGATAATGATGATGAAGACAACAACGACAACAACTACAACAATAATGATGATGATGGAAGGGACCTTGGAGGTCATTTAATCCAACCCCCTTCTCAGGCAGGAAACCCTATACCATTTCAGGCAAATGGCTATGCATTCTCTTCTTTAAAACGTCCAGCATTCACAGCTTCTGGAGGCAGGTTGTTCCACTGATTAATTGTTCTAACTGTCATGAAATTTCTCCTTAGTTTTAAGTTGCTTCTCTCTTTGTTTAGTTTCTATCTGTTGCTTGTTGTCTTTCCTTGACTCCCTCTTCTTTGTAACAAAGAAGAGATATTGGAACACTGCTATCATGTCACTCCTCACCCTTCTCTTCATTAAACTACACATACCCAATTCCAGTAATCATTCCTTATATGTTTTAGCCTCCAGTGCCCTTGTTGTTCTTTTCTGTACAATTTCTAGGGTCTCAACATCTTTTTTTACATCATGGTGGCCAAAACTGGATGCAGTATTCCAAGTGTGGCCTTACCAAGGCATTGTAAAATGGTATTAACACTTCACATCATCTTGATACTATCCTTCTGTTAATGCAGCCTAGCACTGTGTTGGCTTTTTTGGCAGCTGCACACACTGCTGGCTCATAATTAAGTGATTGTCCACTAGGACTTTGAGATTGCTCTCACAGTTACTACTATTGAGCAAGGTACCACCTATACTATACTTGTGCATTTGGTTTTTCTTGCCTAAATGTAGAACCTTACTTTTTTCACCATTTAATTTCATTTTGTTAGATAGCGCCCAGTGTTCAAATCTGTCAGGATCCTTCTGTCTCTTAAGTCTATCTTCTGGAGTATTGGCTATTCCTATCAGCTTGGTGTTGTCTGCAAATTTGATGATTTCCCCATCTATCCCGTCTTCCAAATCATTGATGAAGATGTTGAAGAGCACTGGGCCCAGAACAGAGCCCTGGGGCAGCCCACTACACACTTCCCTCCATGTAGATGCAGTTCTATTGAGGACCACACACTGAGTATGGCCGGTCAGCCAGCTACAAATCCATCTGCTGGTGATGCTGTCTAACCCACATTTTTCTATCTGATCAAATAGTAGGTTGTGTTCTATTTTATCAAATGCCATACTGAAGTCCAAGTAAATTCCTTTGGTCCACTAATTTTGTTACCTGGTCAAAGAATGCAATAAGATTTGTCTGGCATGATCTGTTTTTGACAAACCCATGTTGGCTTTTAGTAATGACTTTGTTTGCCTCTAGGTTTTTGCTGATTCATTGTTTGATTATCTTTTCCAGAATCTTCCCAGGTATTGAGGTCAGGCTGATAGGTCTGTAGTTTCCTGGATCTATTTTTTTCCCTTTTTTGAAGATGGGAACTACATCAGCTCTTTTCCAGTCCTCTGATAGTTCCCCAGTGCCCCAAGATTTTTGAAAGATATAGTTCATTGGTTCTGAGATCACATCTGCCAGTTAATTTAGAACCTTGGAGTGTAATCCATCTGGTCCTGGTGATTTCAACTTGTCTAGGCTGGACAGGTGCTCACTTACCATTTTCTTACCTATCTTGTGTTTCTAATCTGTTTTTTATGGTACTATTTTTGATAGGTTGGACTGTTTTTTTCCCTTACTGTAAAGATAGATGCAAAAAATGAGTTAAGTAGTTCTGCTTTCTCCCTGTTGGTAGTCACTTTCTTGCCACTTTCTCCTATTAATGGACCAATCATTTCCTTAACCTTTTCTTGTTTTTTTTTTTACAGGTGATAACCCTCAAACAATTTTTTTAGTTATAATATACTCCTTAGGTAACCACTGAGATCTTGTAGCAATAGTGCTCCTCTAATATATTTATTTTTCCTTTAGAATAGGAAAAGTGAGAGTTTAACCCTCTTTCTCTCAGTCCTAAATTATCAACTTTGTTTCTTATTTCTTAAAAAAAAGACTGTGCAGGAAATCAATTCACAAGGTCAGGATGAAATAACCTGAAGATGCTGCAATGCTTCAGCACTTTGTAATGTGCGTTACTGAACGCATCAGTGAAACATCCATTTGTTCAAACTGAAGAGTCAGGAGAGAATGAAAATAAATCCCATAAATAAGAGTTTGATAGACAGAATCAAAAATATTGCTGAAACAGCATTTTGCAAGGTAGTTTAGGAGATGACGAATTTGAAGCTGCTTATATTTGCAATATACGTGTATATGCTTTACTGCTGCTTGACCCACATGTTATAAATATGTGTTTACTGCTATCAATATGGAATGGCATGTTTGTTTTGTTTAAGAAATACCCTTATTTCTTCTGACTAAGAAATCTGACACAGTAAAGAAAATTAAAAAATATATGGCATATCTATATGAAAAGTAATGGGCAGATTTGTTTGATTGGGCATAAATGAAGATAATCATGGCAGAATCATTATAAACCTTTTGATGGTACAATTAACTCGACAGTTAAGAGGCATGGAATATGGGCATGAATTTCAAATGTTATAATACAATAATGAAAAAAAGCTGAACTGCTTTAATTTTAGATGAATTTGTGGAACAGTGTACAATACATGTTTACATATCTAGATTACACTTTTTTTCCCCAAATGTTCTTTAAAAAGGAAAACCAATTATGGTAGAATGTAAGGAATTAATCTGGAGAGAGTGTTCGAAGAAGGTGGTTTTCTATCTTTTTAAAAAAAATCTCCGAGAAAACAACTAAATGGAGACTTGCATGTTTCCCACTGCTGGGATATGGTGGATACATATCACATAAACTAAGCCACAGTGTGAATTCAGACATTATTATTTTTAAACTACAGTTTATGGATTAGCTTGTTGTAGGGACCCAACCAATTGTGGTTTATTTGACAGGATAAATATGGCTTTGTGTATAGGATGAGCTCAGCCTCTGAATGGATAAATGCCAGTATCTTTTGCCCAGCTACAAGATCAATGTTTCTGTGGCAATAAGTGTTTTTTTTTCTTTTTAAAAGTCCCATCTGTGGAAAAAGAAAAAGAATTTGAGTCTACTAATTATAAGTCACCAACTCTTGTTATTATATAAATGCATCTCTGCAATTGGAAAAAGCAAACAAAAATTAATTTCTATTAAAAAAAGGAACTTCTTTATACTTCTCCCCAGTGTAAACATTTCTTTGCTCTTATCTGCTATTTTGAAAAGTGGGGTAGAAATAAATAATCAAACATGCCCTCAAAGAACTACTGTATCCCAGTAGACTTTTTTCAATTTGCCTTCATTTCTTGTTCTTAGATGCCTGAGGAAATCATAGAGTTTTATATGGATTTATGTCATTAAAGAATTAATATTATAGTACCTTGCTTCATCTTGACAGCATATAATCCTTTCCACAAGCTATAATTGAGGCATGATAGTATTGGCAAGGGTTCCCAAACTAAGAATAAGTAATATATATATATATAATTTAGGAAAATATAATTTTAGGAAATATAATTTTCCTAAAATTATAGAATCAAAGAATTGGAATATGGCTGTTTGGCCTCTAAAACCAAGCATCTCTTCAGTGAACAGAAGCATAAATAAATGTTTCCACTGTTGAACTGGAACCAATTCTTTTACTATTAAAAACCTTAACATAACTTTCAAGGGTAATCTGTTTTCCTGTAATTTAAAGCCATCATTCTGTTTCCTATACTATGGATGAATATTTAAGCATATTATTTGTGGTGCCCAGCTGTAGGCTTTGCTTACAATCTCTTGTGGTCTCACTTCAGTTAGTATAGATACGTGCAACCATGGTTATAACTACTAGAAAAAGCATGTGGAGGTGATGGAACTTTAACTTTAATTTCAGGACCCCCTTAAAAGCAGTTGTGGAATTGAGACTTTGTAGCCAGGAAGCTTCTCTCATAGTAACTGTATATAGACAGAATCCAAATCAATTTGTTGTTAGTTGTGAAGTCATGTCCAACCCATTGCGGCCCCATTGTCAATGTTCGTCCAGGCCTTCCTGTCCTCCACCATCTTCTGGAGTTCATTTAAGCTCAGGCGTACTGCTTCAGTGACTCCATCCAGCCACCTCATTTTCTGTCGTACACTTCTTCTCTTGCCCTCAACCTTTCCCAGCATTAGGCTCTTCTCCAGTGAGTTCTTCCTTCTCATTAGGTGGCCAAAGTATTTGAGTTTCAACTTCAGGATCTGGCCTTCTAAAGAGCAGTCAGGGTTGATCTCCTCTAGGACTGACCAGTTTGATCACCTTGCAGTCCAAGGGACTCGCAGGACTCTTCTCCAGCACCATAGTTCAAGGACAATATTTGTAGAACAGGGTTAAAATGAAGAGTCCTTGGTGCTCTTGGAATGAGGTTGTTTTCATGCAGATGTTTCATTACCCAAATATATCACTGCTAGTAAGGAGTGGGGTTTGCTCTCAGTTTATATTAAAATGGCTTGCCCTGTCAGTACTGGTGAGACTGGTCTTGGAAGTTCTTTGCTTGGACTGTTTAGTGTTAGTTTGTTTGGAAGTTCCTTGATTGAGGTCTTGTTTACTTCTTGATTGATGGTCTGATCTTAATCATAAAATTAATATATGCTCATCTGAGTGTTGATTGCTAGTGGGGAGGTATTATGTTTTTTTTGTTCCCTTTATTGGCTTGTTCATTGTCACTTTTGTGAAATATGTAGATATTGCGTATGTCTAAATCAATTCACTGAAGGATGAAGTTCTCCTCATTGGAGATAATGGACTGTAAATAATCATACTACTTTCAATATAGGATTGAGAGAATGTGATCATCTCAAAGTCATCCAACCAGCTTCCAGGGAAGACTAGAACCTGGGTTTCCTTAGTCCCAATGTAGCATCTTAAACTTTACACAACTCTGGCTTTAATTGATAAATTGATCGCATTTAGGGATGAATAATCAATACAATAAAGGATCTACACTATGCTTGAAATATTTTAAAAAGTTGGATGACCATGTGTTGGGCATTTTGTTGTAGTAAATTCCTATACTGGACGAATGTTGGACGAGATAAACATTGAGTTCCCTTCTAACGCTTACATTCTGTGATTCTATGATAAAAGAAGAGCAGTCAGTACATGTATGAAAAATATAAATAAATAAGTAGCCTATGAAATTTGTTTCAGTAGATTTCTGTATCCCATAAACTACATTAAGTTGACATGAATTTTATGACTTCTCCTCCTTCCTTCCTCCTTGATTCCACCCCCATATTTCTATCATTTCAGAGCAAATTTGTAAATGTGCATGGTGTATTTGTGGATGCATAGTGCAACAGAGATGGAGAGTTTGAGCCACCATATAGAACTCATTTTTCTCCATGGATGCATGCAACTAGATACAAGTCTATAATCTCATTACACTTTTAAATATTTTGTGCACAGTTCTTCAGAATCAATCAAGAAACTTGCCTTACAATCTGGAAAAAATAAATAAAATTCATACAAAAGGAAACTGAAATGAGGAGATAAGAGAAAAGCAAGTGGACTCAAAGGGCCCCAGTTCTTAAAGTTTAACAGCAGAAAAAGGAAACCAGGTTATGTTGATCTTTCAACAGAATCAATGGGTGGCCATGCTTTTCATACAGGTAGTCCTCGATTTACAATAATTCATTTAGTTCAAAGTTACAACACCACTGGAAAATGTGACTTATGAGCATTTTTCACACTTACAACTGTTGCGGCATCTCCATGGACACATGATCAAAATTTGGATGCTTAGCAAACTGGTTCACATTTAGGACAGCTGCAGTGACCTGTCGTCACATGATCATCTGACAAGGAAAGTCAATAGGGAAGCCAGTTTCACTTAACACCTGTGTTATTAACTTAACAACTGCAATGATTCACTTGACAACTGTGGCAAGAAAGATTGTAAAATAGGACAAAACTTCATTAACACAATGTCTCACTTAACAACATAAATTTTGGGTTCAATTGTGGTTGTTAGAAGAGTACTACTTGTACTTCTGATCAACCTGTCAGAACAGTAGCTGTCAGCTGATATGTAAGGACAGTTGAGATGGACTAGCTTTTCACAAGGTCTACTTTTGCTGTTCACCTTTCCTTTTACTGAAACCTGATGAAAACTAAGAATGTATACTACATAAATTGCCCACCTTTCTACTCCATTCCACCTTTATTTTTGCCATAAAAAATGGTGCCATGATCTGGATTGGAGCTACAGAGCATAGTATAAGGGGAACATAATGCTTTTCTGAAGGCCTGCGGTTGAGAAGAGGGCGGAAAACTCGTACGCTAAAATTTTAGTTTCACAAATTAATATACTTCCATTCAGTTTGCTCCATATAGGACAGTAGTTACATAAAATCAATTATATTTTTAAAAACTTTATTCTGAGGAACAGGTGGCAGTTATGGTTAATAAGGCCTTTGTTCAGGTTCTTCTGTGTGCTAATTGCATCCATTGCTGGACTGGGAGCCTCTCAGTTACTCATTCTTCAGTCAGTTCCCCCACACTATATATGGGGTTGCCCTTGGAGATAAGCTGGTCCAGAATACAGCTGTATGGATAGTCACAGACTTATCCACAACCTTGGTTACCAGGTCTTCTAGGAATGAGATAAGATCCTTATGGTATCATCTATAAAGCCTTTCAAGGCAAAGGGCCATGGCATAGGGCCTAGATACCAGTGTCTTTTTGTCATGTGTGATCCAACAGAGTTAAAATGAATATCTATAATTTTTATTCTTAAATTTATAGTTTATTCTTGGGTAACTTGGAAGTATTCATACATTTTGAAAATCCCCTTCCCTCAAGCAAATACATGTCTAAGTACAAATTTAGTCAGAATTAGTTTTTTTCCAGTCTGTAAAAACTTGACGTGAAGTGGCCTGATAAGGCAAAGAGGGAGGCAATTAGGAACAAAGCGATCTGGATGCATCTGCCCATTCATCATGGGGTCTCAAACCCACAATGTTACATGATGTGTGGTGACGTATCATGACTTTTCTCCATTGCCAGCAATGGGGTGGGCACTGTTTTGGCATGATGCATCCGGCCCACTGGCTAACAGTTTGACACCCCTGTACTAGAAGCTCTTTCTCTGAAATAAGAAAAAAAAGGAGCTTGGAAGTTGTTTGTGAAAATATTCAGGTCACTTATCCACAACAAAATATGCTATTAAAATTATTGCAATCACACAGTAGTATAGGCAGTATTAATGTCACACATACTCTAATAATATGTCTACTTCTCCTTTCTTATCAATCCCTATCCATTCTTCATCCATCTTAGTCATGCTTATATGGCAGAGGGCTATTGAGTTATCTGTGATGTGATTCAGAAAAATGAATGAGAATGTTACAAATCAAAATTTATCTTCAATGACCTCCAAGCTGAAACATAATACAGATGAGCAGTTGCACTGCATTTAAAGATCAAACATAAAAACAAAAAACACATGATGAAGTATAATTACAGAGTATTTTATTAAGACTCTTCATAATTGGTGCTACTACAGAGAAATCTAAAGGCCATAAAGTTTCCTTACAGAACAGTGTGTATTGGGAGTGGGAGGAGGATAATATAAATTGATGGCAGCCATACCTCTTGGAATGTATGGCTTGGTAATCTTTTATGAATGCTAAACATTAATGTCAATGAAAAGAGTAACAGAAGCTGGCTTAAATAATAATATTCAAGTAACCCTTATTTTAAACATGGAGATACTTTAAGTTTTCTTTTTTCTTTTTAAGTGGTTGCTTATCCACTTAAGTACCAATGGAAGAAATAATCATTTAAGTCGAGGTATGAATATTCCGAAAGTAATTGTACTGCCTTTATTTTAGATAGTGAAAAGTTAATTTATTTCTGTATCGAGATCGAAAAACTTACATATCTCAAAAAAGTGCTTTCTGTTCCTTTTGATCAAAGAAAGCCTTTTTGAAACACAAAACGCTGTATCAAGCAATGTTGCAAATTATAGGTTACAAACATACTTCATTACAACATATACTACAATAGACAGATGTTTTTAGAGGTCTGGAACATGTTATTTGTAGAAAGCATACTCTATGAAGCATGCAAAAGAATTTCTGTTGTTCTATACAGCATATGTACATTCTTACACAATAAATTTTCATATTGTTAAGCTATTTTTCTAAAAGACTTTAATGTGATAAGTTGACTAAGAAAGAATTATGTATTCATGTTTTCAAAATTCTTTTCCCAAGAAATGTTTTTATGAAGGTTTCTAAAATTATGTATTTATTATTTTAAAACAAATTAATGGAAGGAAAGGTATAGAATGGTATTAATAACAAAATACTTAAAGATTAGCACACACCTCTTGTTTAGATTCCATAAAGTACATATATGGATTTTGCCTCAAAAGTTGGGACTATGATTTTGTATGGAAGATCATTTATGTGGTATCTTCCATTAAGGCAAAATATGATCAAGTTCTTGTTCTTATACTGGTAAGACTTGCTCCATCTAAGAGATGTGTTTTTGTTTTAAATGAATGGTCTTGATCTTAATCTAATCCATGATGCTAAAGAGTTACTATGATACTCATTACATGTACCTAAAACACCCAGCTGGCAACTATGGGAAAAGGATGAAGAGACTAGATTAAAACTTAAGAAAGATACAAAGGTGATGAGGGAGTACCTCTTTGTTTTGGATGAGTTTAAATCTCCAATATCACATGAAATGTATCTTAGGATACAAAGCAATGCAACAATCTTCAGTCGGAATATTCATCTATTAATTTGGAAGGGGTGTAATGCCAGATTACTAGAGAGATTAAATATTGTCTTTATCTTCAAAAAGGAAGAAAAGGAAGATCCAGTCTGGTCAGTCTGATTTTGATTCCTGGAAATATTCTAAAAGAAACCATTATGATATTGATTTGTAAAAACCTTGAAAACAATGAGCCCTTGTCACAAATTAGCATGTATGACTCAAGAACAAATCTTGCCAGGTTAAATTTATTTTTATTTGGATATTTTTTTTCTGGGAGTTGTAGGAATGCTATAGGCATAATATACTATGATTTCAGCAATGCATTTGACAAAGTATTTCCTAGCATGTTCATTAGTAAGCTAGTTATATGTGGGCTAAATGGCATGACCTAAAGTTAGTAGACAACTGGTTTAAAAATCAAATTGAAAGAGTTGCTCAACAAATTGGAGAGGGATATGTTCTTTCTCAAAAGAAGTACCACAAAGATTTGTCCCCTGTTATTCTTAAATAATATAATTAATGACCTCAAGAAGTGTATACAACACTCCTCAAATCTGGTAGAATTTGATAGGACACTAATATACTAGAAGACATTTGTCTTGGGGAAAAGATCTTGGATTTTTATAGTCCTGGTAGTTTAAATGCATTACTTCCTTTTCCTCTCTTTCCCATTTTCTAACAAACACTTTGCTTCAGATGTGTTTATGCTAGGACTCATAATGTTGCTGAGACTTCAGAAAATCACCATTTTGACTTTTTTTTAACCTCTGTCTCACCCTCACCCACCTCTATTCTTGCTTTATGTTTCTTAATTTTGATGTTGGTAGCAGTTGACTTTTGCAATAATCAGCGTTTTGTATTGAGAAACTCTAACAACTATCCTTCATTGAATGTATTAAAGCTGAGGTGAGTCTAAATTAGTTTGGATTCCTGCACTAAGGATGGAATTGAATTAATATAAATATTTTATGTAGGTCTGAATGTTGAAGAGAATTCCAGAGCCTTGGCGTAACAACTGGGAAAAAATGAGATGTTTTGCAATAGAAAGGAAGATTCATGAAGGAGAAGGCAATTTTGTTCCTAAATAGACAATACAGACAAGGAAAGGAAAGAGCCTTGGTGGAGCAGTGGGCTAATGCCTCCTTAAGTAACACCAGCTGCCTGCAATTAGTGCAGCTTCGCATCCCACCAGGCTCAAGGTTGACTCAGCCTTCCATCCTTCCGAGGTAGGTAAAATGAGGACCCAGATTGTTGGGGGCAATAAGCTGACTTTGTAATAATGCCGCTTGGGGTGTATGTGAAAGGCCTAATAAGCAGGCATATACATAGAATGAAGGCTACTGCTAAGCTTGTAAGCCGCCCTGAGTCTTCGGAGAAGGGCAGGATATAAAAATGGAATTAAAATAAAATAAAAATAAAATAAAAAAGAGAAAAGAAAAGAAATGCAAAGAATGCACTGCATGTTTGAGATCTCCCCAAAGATTTTCAAAAATATTCAAGTCTAGGATAATGAAGACCTTTCCCAAACTCTTGTTTCTTTCCTATAAGTATTATACACTTAATTTGGAAATATGTTTTAATTCAGTATCTTGCTGAACAATACTTTATAAAAGTTGTTACCCAGAATCAAAGGACATTCTTAGAAGCTTTTACCATTGTCAATATCAACTTGACATCAGAATCAAGGGCAAAAAATGCACTGTGTCTGTTTATAGTATGCTGAAAGACTACTTGGAAGCATTAGACTTTTAATTTTCACCCTCAGTCCATGTATCAAAATAGGAAAGATTTATACTAAATGAAGAAAATGCTGAACAAGATATAACAGATTACACTTGATATCTCAGATTGTAGCTTAATTGAAAAATGGTTGTACCATATTATGATTTCTTTGGATTGCATTGCATATCATAGGAATGAACATCTGAACTATGATTAGGTGGATGATATAGGAGGAAAGTACAATTCAATTCATTTCTGAGAACTGAATACAAAACTTTATTCACTGATTTTTAAAAATTGTATCTAATTAAGATTAGTCCATTGCAAAATTTTAGCAAATAGGCAGTGATTTTGATCAAGTATCAGAAGCAAGGAATACCAAGATAGAAACTATACTAAACACATATTAGGAACTGGAATTAGACCAGGACATGATCAATTCATCTTAAAAGGGGGCAGGACTTTGATGTGGCAACATCCTGTGGATAACATCTTGATTTTTCTACTTCCCTGTGGATGCCTTTGAACAAGAAAAATCATATGCAGGTTCCTCAGAAGTGTTAATCTGCTTTCTTCAGATCTCATATACTTTATTATATTAAATAAATCTTTAAAAAATTGTAATGACACTATCCATTTTTTTGTTATTGCTATTATAAATTTTAGGAAACAGAACTATTGAAATTGTAAACCTGAGTGAAATATATATTCAATGGAATGTAATTAATCAGAGAACCTACAACAGACTTATGGGTTAGGATGCTATGGCTTCTTATAATGACAGAGTTTTATATTCATTCTTTATTGCTCTTTGTTTTACCACAGAAACTGCCTTCCATCTATCCCTTTTACAACATCTTTCTTAATGAATACTCTGAAAATCTTAGAAGACGAATTTGAATTTCACTGCCCAGTATTTTCCAATCATATCACATATAGAATACAAACAATAATTTTGGACAAGTTATCGTGGATCTCAGATTAAGTGAAGAATTAGAAAAACCTTGCCATTAGAACTTATATGGAATTGAAGGTTCTACCTGTTACATGTCAGGATCAAAAACAATTTAAATCAAGCAATGTCAAAATGGGACAGCAGATGATCTCTAACCAAAAAGAAGAATTGTGTATAGCTCCCAATGAATTATCTAAGGGTTTATTTTCAGTATTTAATAGATGATTAATGGATGCTCAGTATAGGACACATAAAATCTGTGTAGGAGGTTGGTTTCTTTTTATCATATCTGACTATGATTGGGAAAAGCTCTGGAATCATCAGCCAATAACAACAACTTCCACTCAGCTTGGTGGACAGATGGCATGCAACACCCATCAAATTACACCAAATGCTGCTTTATGTTTCATCCAAGTATTAAAGAGTAGAGAGCCTGCTGTATTTTTGCATGTGTCTTAATTTGCTCAGGTGTAAAGAATTTGGGGGAGGGGGTTTACAAACTAGTGTTAACATACCTGATCAAAATGCATGATAATAATGCACAATGTATTTTGTTTCTGTTCTGTTCATTTCCCCTTTCTTTCCTTTCTTCTTTTGTTCATGATGACGAGAGCATCTACCCTACCAGACATTAATCAATATGTTACATGAAGCAGCACGAACAGTAATTGCATCTTTTGGGGAAATAACAGCAGGTCTTACTAGGCACAACCTAGTAACAAAGGTTGGAATTCGTTTTTTTCCAAAAATATTAACCCAACTCAAAGTTGTTGACCACATTTGTAGAAAATTGATCTCTTTTTAATTTTTTTCATTCATCATACACCAGGGGATCCCCTTCCACATCAGGTATCATAATAAACAACAATTTTTCTTAATCTTTTCAGATTTCAGCTCTAAGCTGTCTTGTTCCTTTTGCAATATATGTGTTATAGATTTAATACAGTGCTTTGATTCCAACTATTATTTTAATAGAACTTTAAAATTAAATTAATAAGCAAGAAAAATAATCCTGCACTTCAGTGGCAGGTCTCAGGAAAGCAATAACTTGTTTCAACGTCAGAGTAGACTAACCTCCCAGACTTTGCCTTGGCAGAACTTTGAGATTAAATCTGGCTTTTTATTGTTCAGTTATTGTTCTTTTGTAGGATTTGTGCAGACTCTTCTCAGTCTTTAAAATTCTTCAAAATATACAGACTGCTGTATTTTTATTTATTTTTTGTAATTATGCAGGGATCTGATTATCACCACCATACGGAGAAAGGAATCACCCTAACATTTTCTGGCTCACTCAGCACCTATACTAAAGAAACAAAAACCTAGAAAATGATGTACTTAGTGAACAGTAACACGTCAGGATGCTGGACTTGATGCCAGGCACCAAGTGAAATCTATTATTCTGCAGGAATTTGAGTTTTCTTGTTCATGAAATCCCTGCTTACCAGATTCATAATAGCATTAGAATAGAAATACCAAATACTTGTGGATTCTCTATTAGCTTTTATAATTACCATGCCTTCTCTTCCTGTAAATTAGAATCTAAGTCACCGCTGGATGTCTGGGTCTTCATTAAAAATAAAGCGACATGCTAATGTTTTTTTTTAAAAAAAATACTTCATGTAATAATTAAGTAATATAAAGAATGCATTCTGATTTGAAATGACTGCAGAGCTGAAATATTGCTTTCTTCTAACTTAGATACCCCAAAGTGCTGAGTATGAATAGGTTGGATATAAATATGAGTTAAGAAGATTGAAAAGTAGCTTTATTGTTATTTTTTTAGAAAGATGCTTATACTTTATTCCAACTTCTATTCTACAAAAACAATTTATAGTCCATTGAGACTTGATTCAATATTCTGCGATATGAAAAGGAGAAATGAAAATATGAAGTTATAAATGAATATTATTGCAACCACCATTTTAATAAGAAATTGGTTATGTATTTTTAAAATCATGCTTTTGTTTATAAAATGAGGTTTACAAACCCATATCTCAATTTATTAAATTGGAATTTGAATTTTTTCTCCGTTTTAGAACAGTGAGATTTTAAAAGTTCCAAAACAAAATAAATTATAAATCTCTATCCTTCCAGTAGCATAATATTAGACTTTGGGGCAGAATATGGTAAACAAGTGGGATTCTTAGAACAGCCTCTGTATTATATATTATTGGCCAATACAGTACTGTAGGCAGTTTTGCATTGCTTACAAGTGAATCTGCATGAATCAAAGATTTGTAAACACACATTTGTACTAGTCATATTTTACATATTACAGTACACTTAAAGTATCCTAAATAGATCCCTAATTTATAATAAACAAAATAGAAATGATCACTTTTATATCGTTAATTGTGATTCAGATAAACAGATTTAAACAAACTAATCCTACAATCCTCACTTTAAAATCATATAATTACAATTGCAGGCTGCAAGTAAATGTTAGAAACCCCCAATGCCTCTTCCTGTACTGAAACAGATTTTAGTATATAATGACCTGGACACTAATGACAAATATGATTGAAGAAAAAATATATGCATAAAGAATGGTTGCTGGAATTGGGTACGTCTAGTTTAATTAAGAGAAGGACAAGTGGTTACATGTTAGCAGTGTTCCAATATCTCAGGGGTTGCCACAAAGAAGAGGGAGTCAAGCTATTTTCCAAAGCACCTGAAGGCAAGACAAGAAAAAATGGATGGAAACTAATCAAAGAGACAAGCAATCTAGAACTAAGGGGAAATTTCCTGACTGTTAGAACAATTAATCAGTGGAACAACCTGCCTGAAGAAGTTGTGAATGCTGGAAGTTTTAAAGAAGAGACTGGACAGCCATTTGTCTGAAATAGTATAGGGTTTCCTGCCAGAGCTGGGTATTGGACTAGAACAGGGGTGTCAAATTGGTGGCCTGCGGGCCGGATGCATCACGCCAAAACTATGCCCACCCCATTGCCGGCAATGGGAAAAAAGTTTGACATATCATGTGATATCGCGAGTTTGACACCTGTGAACTAGAAGACTCCAAGGTCTCTTCCAATTATTATTATTATTATTATTATTATTATTATTATTATTATTATTATTACCTGAGTGACATTGCCTGTCTATTATTTTTGATGGGATATGAAATAATTAAAAGTAATGGAAAACTGATACTATAAACCAGGGGTGTCAAACTGCTGGCCCATGGGCCAGATGCGTCACGCCGAAACCATGCCCATCCCATTGCTGGCAAAATGGGGTAGGGGAAAAAGTCATGATACATTGCGACACATCACGTGATGTTGCGAGTTTGACACTCTCGTTATAAACCATGGCTGAAATGACAGCATATATTTAACTAGAGAAGAGATTATGACTGTAGGAAAGATAAGTCTCTATAATGAACACTTTTAACACACTTCTTACAATAATAGGCTTTTATTTACTCCAAAACAAGAAACTTCCCCAAATATACATTATTTTGCATCTTTCTCAAAAATATACTTATGTTCAAATCTACATTTGAGATTCTACATCTCTATATACTGTATACCAGAGTTGGAATATAGTAACAACAGAGTTGGAAGGACCTTGGAGATCTTCTAGTTCAACCCTCTGCTCAAGCAGGAGGTCCAAGGCCATTTCAGACAAACTGGGCTTTTATATTCTCATTTTTCAGAGTTTCCCAAGCTTCTTGAGTAAATTTCCTCTTTAAGAATTCTGTTTATGGAATCCTTTCTAAGCTTTCTCTGACTTTGTTGAAATAATATCTTTTAAAGTCTAAGACATTAGTTTGACTTTGCTCTGTTACTTGTGCTTGCATTATGTTGAATTTCAATATGACTTAATCATTCTCCCCAGGGTTTCTGCAGCTTTAACCCTTCTATCATTTCATCTTTGTCAGTAAGAATTAAGTTCATTACAGCTGATGCTCTGTTCCCTCCACTTCCTTTTGGGTGACAAATTTGTCTGCTAGGTTCAACGGGAACTTGTTTGGCCTCTCACTTGGTGCATTTCAGTTTGATTGATATGGTTAGTTTCCTTCCATTACAATCAGTGGTGGGATTCAGCCGGCTCTAACCACTTCAGCAGAACCGGTAGCTAATTTTTTGTTGCCCAGGCCTAGAATGAATTTCCAGAAGCAGCATCTACACAGAGAACCGATTGTTCACATATTTGAATTCCACCACTGATTACAATCTATTATATCCCTACATTATATTATTTCCTTTGAATTTTCAGGATAAACTCGAATGTTTCTATGTTAAAGCATATTCCTAAACAATGCAATTGTGAGACTAGGATGCGGGTTGATATCATAGTACCTGTAGATACCACAGTTCTGGTCTTGGATTGGGAAGATCCAAGTTTATGTTTCCCCTGGAAGCTCAACTGAAGAAGAATTCTGTTTATATTACATTGAACTCTGAAGCTCCTAGAGAAAAACAGAATATATATTTATCAGAAAATACATTGGATTGTGTGTATATATGTGAAAACATGAACTCAAGATATGGTATATCCTCACAAGATTTCAGTGTTATGGCATAGTATCTACAAGATCTGTTGTGCCCTATGACAAGATTAGGCTTGGTTCCTAACATCTCAAAAGCTGGTTGAGACTTGGAGCTAATATGCTACCCATTTATTCTCCAGGTTCATATTTTTAAGTTTAGAAGCCTCTTTAAGCATGATCAAATCAAGAATACTTATATGTTGAGCCCTTATGGGCATTCAGAGAGACTTCTCTTTCATTTTCCTCAATGACTCCCTTTCCATATGTTTTCTGGAATATTTTTGGACCAGCATTATCCTGTGTTGTATACATAGTTGTTGGTAAGTATGCCAGGAAGAAAAGAAAAAAAAATGAGCCGTGGTGGCGCAATGGTTAGAATGCAGTACTGCAGGCTAATTCTGCTGACTATCAACTGCCAGCAGTTTGGCAGTTCGATTCTGAATGGCTCAAGGTTAACTCAGATTTCCATCCTTCTGAGGTCAGTAAAATGAAGACCCAGATTGTTGGAGGCAATATGCTGATTCTGTAAACTGCTTAGAGAGGGCTGTAAAGCACTTTGAAGTGGTATATAAGTTGAAGTGCTATTGCTATTTGAGAAGGAGAACAAAGGAAGCAAGTGACCACTGCATATTTTAACTTCACAAGAAGGATGCAACTTATTTAATTTGCATTATTTGCGCAGGGTGCAATTATGTGTATGTGATATTATAATGACTTCTCTCCAAGACCCTATGTGAACACTATCAAAAAGCCCCACAACCAGCCAGTGGTGGGATTCAAATATGTGAACAACCAGTTCTCTGTGTGGATGCTGCTTCCGGAAATCCATTCTGGGCCTGGGCAACAAAAAATTAGCTACCGGTTCTGCCAAAGTGGTGCAAACTGGCTGAATCCCACCACTGCACCCAGCCAATATTACTGAAATGTAACTTTCCTGGAGATAATCCATTCATTGCTATATCTGCAGTAGAAAAGCCTTCACACATACAACTATATGCATGTTGATTCATGAATGTCAAATTCCTATTCTTCAGTTTCCTAGTTCGTCATGCAAAGAAGGCCCTTCTGTAAGCATCTGTAAGAATAAGTGATTGCCTGAAGCAGGCAGGCATTATTTTCCCACCGCCTTGAAGGAGGCGGTGGTGAGACCCCTCCTCAAGAAGCTTGCCTTGGACCCAGCAATATTAAACAACTTTCGTCCGGTCTCCAACCTTGGCTTTCTTGCGACGGTTGTTGAAAGCGTGGTGGCACAGCAACTTCCTCTGTTCTTGGATGAAGCTGATTATCTAGACCCGTACCAATCGGGTTTCAGGCCCGGGTACAGCACGGAGACGGCAGTGGTCGCGCTGGTGAATGATCTCTGGTGGGCTCGGGACAGGGGTTGTTCCTCTGTTCTAGTCCTTTTAGACCTCTCAGCGGCTTTTGATACCATCGACCATGGTATCTTGCTGTGACGTCTCAGGGGGTTGGGAGTGGGAAGCACAGTCTTCCAGTGGTTCTCCTCCTACCTTCTGGGACGTTCGCAGTCAGTGTTGGCAGGAGGGCAGAGGTCGACCTTGAGGCCTCTCGTTTGTGGAGTTCCTCAGGGACCAGTCCTCTCGCCTCTTCTGTTCAACATCTATATGAAGCCGCTGGGTGAGATCATTCGTGGTTTTGGAGTTGGGTATCATCAGTATGCTGATGATACCCAGCTTTTTATTTCTACCCCAAACCACCCCAGTGATGCCCTCAATGTGATGTCCCATTGCCTGGAGGCGGTCCGGGTCTGGATGGGGAGGAACAGGCTTCGGCTCAACCCCGACAAGACTGAGTGGCTGTTCGTGCCGGCATCCCGGGAAATTCAGTTTATTCCATCTCTTGTTATGGGGGGGTGAATCATTACCCCCCGTAGATAGGGCGTGCAACTTGGGGTCCTCCTAGATTCACAACTTTTGTTTGAAGAGCATATTGGAACTGTGACTAGGGGGGCCTTTGCCCAGGTTCGCCTGGTGCGCCAGTTGCGGCCCTATCTGGACCGGGATGCCCTACGTACAGTCACTCATGTGCTCGTGACCTCTCGTCTGGACTACTGTAATGCTCTCTACATGGGGCTACCCTTGAAGACCACTCGGAGGCTCAACTGGTGCAGAATGCAGCCGTGCGAGTTGTGCTGGGAGTTTCCTGATACTCCCATGTTACACCTTTACTCCGCGAGCTGCATTGGCTGCCAGTTGTCCTTCGGGTGAGATTCAAGGTGTTAGTAATGACCTATAAAGCCCTACATGGCATGGGTCCGGATTATCTACGGCAACACCTGCAGCCAGCGTCAACTTCCCTCTGTCCAGTGTGCTCCCACAGAGAGGGTCTCCTCAGGGTGCCTCCGATCAAAGAATGTCGATTGGTGGCCCCAGGGGGAGGGCGTTCTCTGTGGGCGTGCCAGACCTTTGGAACAGCCTGCCGGTGGAGCTCCGGATGGCTCCTGATCTTCACTCCTTCCGGCGCGATCTAAAAACTTATTTATTCGAGCAATCCGGCCTGGTTTGATGGGTTAAGGGATGGGATTTTAAATAATTTTAATTATTGTTTATTGTTTTATATTGGGCATTACATTTAATTGTTTTTTAACTTTTGTATTTTGTTTTTTAGATATTTATTGCCCTGTTCACCACCCTGAGTCCTTCGGGAGAAGGGCGGTATACAAATTAAATAAATATAAATATATAAATATTATTTAAATAACAGGACATACTGCTTTTTAACTATTATCCTTCATAAATTCTACCCTGCCATTCTGTATGAGAGGACATATGATATAATAAACTATGTCTATCATTGTTTTTTAAAAAATACTAAGTAAATCAAAATGCTATATTTCAAGGAGATTTAATATTCTATAGATGTTGATGTGGAGATTCTGTTTCCTTTTTCAACATGCTGTTATGTTAGCACAGGTGATAATCACTGTTATTGTAAACATAACATAACATAACATAACATAACATAACATAACATAACATAA
>JAKJMR010000072.1:1724866-1758524 GCA_024449315.1 Daboia siamensis | reverse complement strand
TAACATAACATAACATAACATAACATAACATAACATAACATAACATACATAGGGTTTGGGGGGCTGAAGTCTCAAAAGAAGTCAATCCCTCTTTTAGAATGCTAAATACACACCTGAGGCACAGATCAACACAATGAGGTACACAATTTTAGCAATGGTCCTTAAAGTATACACAGACACAGGTGTAGAACAAAAGCATGGCTATTTTCTAACTCAAGCTATGAGAAAACAATATCATCCAATAGATAATTAATTAATTCATTAATTAATAATATATGTGTTTGTGTGTGTACACATGCATGTGCAAATGTGTGCATAAGTTCATATAAGTTTGAATATAAAATATTTTCTGGTGAAACATTCCTGATCTATGAAATCAGAATTATCCTCTGGAGTGCTTTCATAAACACTTATTTCCAAATATTTATTTCCAACACTTATTCCCAAAAGCAATTAAAAAATGTATTGAAGATTTTTCATTTCATGCAATATATGAGCAAAACTAAGCCCTGTTAAAATATTCTTTTTATAGACCAATGGGAAATGGAAACTAGGAAAATAAAACATATTAGCAAATGTACTTTAAAAAGTATTTAGAAATATATAATGTATTTTACAAAGAGTAAAAGAAGTAAAGTATATAAATTATTAAACAAATAAAAGTAAAAATTGTATTCTTGATTTTGAATAATATAAGTTTATTAGTTTTATTACAGCATATTTCAAGTGTCAAAAGTTCTTTGCATACATTGAGTGGAGGCAGTCAAGCACTCTCTAAATATTACGGGCTAAAGCTTCATTAATCTCTCAATATTGTCCATATTGGTTGGGCTTATTTTACACAGTAAAAAAAATGCAATTCAGTACTGAGAAAAGTTAGGTTACACATAGGCAAGAAACACCAATTATACAGGTATAGAATAGGTGGTACCTGACTCAACAGCAGAAACTGTAAGAGGGATCTAGGACCTAGTGGACAACCACTTAAGTATGGTCCAGCAATGTGCTGCAGTTGCCAAAAAAGCCAATGCAATGCTAGGCTGCTTCCACAGAGGAATAATATCAATAATATTACTTCTGCTGTATACTGCTTTCGTAAGACCACACTTAGAATACTACATCCAGTTCTGGGCATAATGATACAAAAAAGATGTTGAGATTATAGAAAAAAGTACAAAGAAGAGCAACAAAGATGATTAGGGGTCTGCAGGCTAAAAGATATGATGAACAGTTGCAGGAACTGGATATGTCTAATGAAAAGAAGGACTAGGAGGGTGACATGAGAGCAGACTTCCACTATTTAAGAGACTATGACAAAGAAGAGAGAGGGTCAACTTATTCTCCAAAGCACCTGAAGGCAGGACAAAAGACAATGGATGGAACCTTATCGAGGAGGGATCCAATCTCAGTGAGAACAATTAATCAGTGGAACAGCTTGTCTTTAGAATTATGGATGCTCCATTACTGGAGGATTTTTAAAAAAGTCTGGGCAGCAATTTGTCCTGAATGGTATACGGTCTCCTGCTTGTGCAGGGATTGAACTAGAAGACCTCCAAGGTTCCCTCCAACTCTGTTAGTCTGTATTCTGAGCATAAGTTACATTTATCACAGTAAATTTTTCCTCAATCCTATAAAGTAGACAGAGCTATAAAGTCTGTATATTGCGGATGGTAGATTGAGGGTGAACAAATAATAATTTGCTGTCAGGAACTGGTAGAAATCCATGTGATGCATCACTGAATTGCATTTGGCCACTTTCTCTGTGACATATGTTTGAATCAAGCAGGGCATTTTTTTTAGATCTTTGACATGGTCCTGCATCCTTGCAGTCATTTTACTATTTGAAGTTAACTATCATTTCTTCCTTTAATCTTTCTTTCAAGTGAAACAAATCATTTGAGAGAAAATAGCCCTTTCAACTATTTCTTAGATGCACTTATTCCTCCCTGATTTTGGTTTACTTCAAATGCCTAATCTTGACAACTGAGAAGATCAGTTATGATCTGGAAAATGTCAGTATACATCCTGTCCACCACTCCTGTAGGTCAGCTCTCTGGTCTTCTCAAAATTAGTAGAACTGTTGCTCCACAAAGATAGCAAATAAAGTTGGAAGCAACCTTCAATGCAACTACTGCTTTATAAAAACTGTTTAACATCCAACAAATAATATGATGCTCTCATTCTTTTCTCACCTTGATAAATGTAAAATTCTTCTCCTAAAATCAGAATTTTTTTTAAAGCAATATGGAGTATAACTTGAAGGGCTAAAATGAAGCTTGTCAAAATGACTTGGGATTATTTTCTTTCTACATAGAGAACCTAAATTGCATCAAAGACTATTATTTTTTGAGCTCTAATTCCAGAAAATGTATAAAAAGCCATCCACAAATTCTCAGAAACAATTTATTTTAGCATGGGTCTTTGTGTTGAATGCTATTCAGGGAAACTGCAGAGCTCTTCACAATACATTAAAGGGCTATCCAGCAGTCCCTGACGGTGTAGAAAACCATACAGGCAAGTCATTTGCTATGCCTTTACTTACTGTGAAGAGGGCACGTTAAGGACAGGGATTCGTTGATTTATCTGTCTTCACTTCTTCCCCTTCAATCAGACATTTCTAACCACTTCTAATTTTCCTTTCACAGAGTACTTGGAGGGTGGGGGAAGAGATGTAATGTAACCATTTAAAAAGATATTTTGAGATTAATTATCTATATCCTCTCAGTTTCTGAGGCAGCTCAAGTCTTTGATAGGAGCCTTATTTCAAGTTGCTTTGCGTAAAACCAGCTTCATCTGCCTCATCTATGAATTTGAATATTTATGCATTTGAAGCAGACACATATCTTAAACACACAGCTGGAGAGTTGTGCTCAAAGAATAAAATTCAGTGCCAAAATAGAAGAAGTTTTTTTAACACATAAAGAATTACATCTGTTGTGCTGGAATATTTGAACAAAGAGAAACAAGTTTCTCTCAGGATAGATACAGGATTCATATGCCATTTTTGGATGTCTTAAAGAACAATGTGGTGGGTAGAACTTTTATTTTGATTTGTTTTGTTTTGAAGATTCCTGTAGGATCTATACTTGTCATTTACCAGGTTATGCATATCACCCTTCAAGCTTCCAGCCCCTCCCTGCAAATCTGGATGATCTACAGTAGACTTTCCTCAAGTGAAACTAGTTTTGCACATTAGGTGAGCTGCCAGGAAACTGAAACGAAACTCATCAAATTTGCAGACACTAAAGTGGCAGGAATAGCCAACACTCCAGAGGACAAGCTCAAGATCCAAAAAGATCTTGATAGACTTGAACACTAGGCCCTATCTAACAAAATGAAATTCAATGTAGATAAAAGTAAGGTTTTACACTTATGCAAGAAAAACCAACTGTATAGGTACAGACTAGGTAAAACATGGCTTAATGCTAGTAAGTGTGAGAGGGATCTTGGAGTCCTAGTGGACAATCACTTAAATATGAGCCAACACTGTGTGGCAGCAGCCAAAAAAAGGCAATTCAATCCTAACCTGCATTAATAGAGGAATAGAATCAGGATCACATGAAGTTCTACAAAGTCTTAGTAGTACCGTTAGTACTACTTAGTAGTACCGTTCTACAAAGTCTTAGTACGACCACACTTGGAATACTGCATCCAGTTCTGGTCAGCACAATATAAACAAGATGTTGAGACTCTGAAAAGAGTGCAGAGCAACAAAAATGATTAGGGAGTGGGAGGCTAAATCATACGAAGAATGGTTACAAGAATATGGCATGTCTAGTCTAATAAAAAGAAGGACTAGGAGAGACATGACAGCAATGTTCCAATATTTGAGGGACCCCTACAAAGGCAAGGGAGTCAACTTATTTTCCAAAGTACTAAAAGACAAGACAAGAAGCAATGAAACAAAGAAAACTAACCAAGGAGAAAAGCAACTTAGAACTAAGAAGAAAATTCCTAACAGTTAGAGCAATCCACAATGGAATAGTTTGCCTTCAGAAGTTGTGGGTGCACCATCACCAGAGATTTTCAAAAAGAGACTAGACAACCATTTGTTGTCTTCCGGGTGAGATTCAAGGTACTGGTAATGGTGTTTAAGGCCCTCCATGGCACGGGTCCGGAGTACCTTGGGGATCACCTGCTGCCGGCATCAACTTCCCTCCGCCCTGTGCGTTCCCACAGAGAGGGTCTCCTCAGGGTGCCACCGATCAGAGAATGTCGATTGGTGGCCCCCAGGGGGAGATCCTTCTCTGTGGGTGCCCCGGAGCTATGGAATCAGCTGCCGGTTGAGCTCCGGATGGCGCCCGACCTTCGCTCCTTCCGTCGCGATTTGAAGATGTTTTTATTTGCACAAGCCGGCCTGGCCTGATGAGGGATGGGTGGTTTTTTAACGTTTGTATTTTTTACTTGGGCATGTTTAATTCTTTTTTAACTTTTGTATCTTTGTATGTTTATATTTGCCCTGTACACCGCCCTGAGTCCTTCGGGAGAAGGGCGGTATATAAATAAAATTATTATTATTATTATTATTATTATTTGTCTGAAATGGTATAGAGTCTCCTGCTTGAGCAGGGGATTGGACTAGAAGACCTCCAAAGTCCCTTCCAACTCTAATTCCTAATTCTGCTTTCCTTACTGACTCCAAGCTGTCTACCTTAAAGCTTCTTATCACCCCCTTTAACTTTCCCACTGTTTATCTTATCATCTCCAAGGGTCCCATTTCCCATATCCTGTAATTTAAATTAAGGTAATTTAAACTTTCCTGACCTGCATCAGTTTTATTATAACTAAATGGATTGCATATCAATCTCAATATATTACTTTTAGAATCCCTATAAAGGCTCTGGCTTTGTACAGGTTTGCATGTCATGTCTAACACTTTCTTCCTTACCTTGGTATATCTTTATGTAAAGCTAGTATAGTGTAGTAGTTAAGGATGTTGAAGTAGACGTAGGTAGCCTCTGATTCAAATTCATCCATGACCATGAAATCTCACTGGATGATTTTGGACCCCAAAGACCCAGGCTATATTAGCAAGTTGCTGTTGTGGATAACAAATGAAAAAAAAAAATCTCCTCTGCTCCCATATATAAGCTGCCTTTAGTTCTTGGGGAGGAATAAAAAGTATAAATCTAGCAAATAAATAAACAAAAAATATTTAATCTCAATATTTTAAAATAAATTTAATGATAACTTTTCTTAGGTTAGGAAATTCAAGGAATCAGGTTGAAACTTTTTAATAGAATTCCACATGCATCAATATCTACAGTCTGTACCATGCACAATTCAAGAATATGATAATGAAGATTGTGTTAAATCCTTCCAAGGTCAGTAAAATGACAACCCAGATTGTTGGGGGAAATATGCTGACCCTGTAAACCACTTATAGAGGGCTGTGAAGTGACATATAGGTCTAATTGCTATTGCTATTATTGAACTGACCATGCAGGCTATTAATTTAATTGGAATCCTCATGCCAACTTGTTAATTCTTGTTTTATCTATAGAGTTTCTGTTTGTTTACTAGTTCATACTTCATCATCAGTGAAAATAAGATAAATATTTTTTAAAAGAATTAGAATAAAATAAAATAAATAATTGCAAGTAATAATAAGATATTAAAGGAAACATGAAAGACAAAAGCTAATTTACAGGGTTACTAAAATGATTAAGCAAATGATCAATTACTAAAATACAGAACCAATAAAATACTTAAATTCTTTTAAACTACTTAAACGATAGCCCTTGGGAGATAAGCATTAATGAATGAGTGTTAATTTATTTACTATTACTTAAGATTGTAAAACTATAAAGTTTTAAAACTAGAACATTTTAAAATTTTAACTGAGGGTCATAAAATTCTAAATGGGAAAAATTATATTATCTAGCAGTGAACAGCAATGACAGACAAGCAGTTTAACTCCACTGCTGGAGGTCATCGCTAGTCAATCTTACAATCCTTTGCAGGATTGAAAGTGACAAATATATGCTACACTGCTCCCATTTTCCATCCCAATTATTCGCCCTGAATAGGAGGATGAATATCAATAGCAGATATCCTGCTTTACTAATGTTAACTTTATTTAGAAATCTGGCCTTCCAGAATTCCTGCAATTCTTTAAAAACTCAGCTATGTTTGGGCTGTTTTAAGTTAGCTCACCCAACTTGTATTTTCCTCTTTCTGCTCCATTCTTTTTAATTTCTTTCTCTACGGAGGGAAAAAGCTATCCTGAAAACAGGCTTTATTACCAGGAAATTGCAACGCAAAAGGAAAACCTGAGAAGATACTTCACATGTGTGAAATGTGCTATCCTATATTAGCTCATTCTGATTTTGAGTGATTGACCCATACAAAGCTAGTTTCAGGCAATATAACTGAGCTCTTCAGAGTGGTGTTTTTTTTTGGGGGGGGGGTTGTTTTGTTTTTATTTATTTATTTAAATCAAGTTTTTTAGAAGGTTAGAAAAAATTAGGAAAAAAAAACACCATATTACAAATGACATCAGGGGCATCAATTGATAAATCAAGAAGGAGCAAATAATAAAAACAACCTATGGAAGGTTCTGAATGAAATAGCTCCACTATTACACCACTGCTGTTTCTATGACTGGAGCCAATAGAGCAGTTAAATATAACTAAATCCCACTTGAATAGCAAATTTCAATGACATGTCCCATCAATGCTTTTTTTGTAAAAGAAAAAGGTGCTGGAACTCACACATGTCATACAACCTGCCTTGCCTACCCTACAAGGTTCCATCCAAAAAAGGTGCTGGAACTCCGTTCTGAGCGTTCTATGAGAAAAAAAGCCCTGTGTCCCATACAATTATAAATGAATTATAAACCATTGTTATAAATTCCGCTTCTCTGTAATAGATGTCTAGGAAGATTCTCAGTTATCCAGGTCATAGTTAACCCAAAGATGCTTTTTCACGAGGCAACTGGATTTTCTTGCTTTCTTTGAAGATGTTTTGCTTCTCATCCAATAAGTTTCTTCAGCTCTGAAGTCAGAGGTGAAGAAGCTTCTTGAATGAGAAGCAAAACGTCTTCAAATAAAAAGAAGAAAGTCCAGTTGTCTCGTGAAAAAGCATCTTTGGGTTCTCTATAATAGAATTTAACCCATAATTCAGACATCACATTAGGTCTTAGCATAGGTTGGCTCTTCCACATGATCTGCTAAGATAGACTTCAATGCACCACATAGCATTCAGTTCACCCCTGCCAAGAAGACAGCTAAACATGTCTTTTTCTGCTTGGGTTTATATAAGATAAGATAAACCTTTATTGTCACTTTTTTACTGTGGGCACAACGGCACACATCAAAAGTGAAATTTAGTTGCCCGCTCTCAAAGCGAAACAGAGTGAATGGAGTTTTCCAGCTCCTTCCCACATAACTGTGCCTCCAGTCTTTCTAAAACATTGGAAGAATCAGGAATTTCATTATGTATGAATCAGAGGAGTCCTATTATATATGTAGAAGTGGGTCTTTTAGGTGGCTGTTCTCCCACTTGGCTTTCCAGCTGGTAAAACCATGGTGCCAACTGCAGAGCTGTTTCTTCTGAA
Source organism: Daboia siamensis (assembly GCA_024449315.1). NCBI lineage: Eukaryota > Metazoa > Chordata > Lepidosauria > Squamata > Viperidae > Daboia > Daboia siamensis. Next base: position 1,750,966 of record JAKJMR010000072.1, on the reverse strand, counting down.
GTAGAGTTGCTCATTCTCCTGACTATCCATAGGACCACTGTGGAGAATATTCTAGGCATCTATCCATCAAAGAAATCCACTCAGATTTGCTTGAAGTTGTATTCTGACTGCTGGCTGAAACATGGTCCTACTTGGTTACCAAGAAGCAGTCTGATGAACTGAACTCTTGAGTAAATGAATGGGAACGGGATTTGTCAATGCTAATGGGGCTGTGACATGCAATTAGGTTCATGTGGTGATGTCAGTCTCCTTGAGAGATAGGGTGTTCTTGCCAACTTTGAAGTGCAGTAGTGGTACATCTCTACTAAAGGTGATAGCCTGGCCCAAATATTCTTGTCTACATGGGACAAGAATAAATTAAAAACCAGGATCCACGAACACTGGCTGGCAGTTAAATGCCATGTTCCCAAATCCTTAATTTCTACCAACACCAACATCAAACAACACCAGTTTGATTGGAGCAACACTAAAATCATTGGTCACACTACCACTTCCTTGAAGCCTGGCACCCCACAAGTAATTCCATCAACAGACACATTGACCTACAACCAGCCTATGAACCCCTCAGAATCCAAATTAACCACACAGCCAACCAGAGACAGCACTGACCCTCAACCAACTCATGCAAGCCCTCCCCTCTCATCAGCAGTTCACCTCTCAATGATCCTGACCTAATGTAACCTCCCCATCACAAGGCCCATCACAAGACCCTAATATGACATAACCACACCTGAAGCCCTTGTAAACAGAACACCATCAGACATTCCCTAAACTCCACTGAAGATGTTACCTAGCCTGGTAACGAAACATTTGGAAACCAACGCCCAGTTTTATTTTCCATGGATGTTATGTGAGAGAAGGAGAAGCGTTCCTTTTATGCCAAGTTCCTTCCTTGGAGCAATTAGTCTGTGGTATTGGATCTGCAGATCTTTTTCTGGTAGTTATCACTTAAGGAGCACCACTTTATCTCTTCCTTCCACAGCTTCTGGTACAGAAAGATCCCTCATTGCTTATTCAGCACTCACTGACAATAGTGGTTGAAAGTATGGTCAATCAATCTCTGACACTGTCATTTTTTTGCTAGGACCATCACCAAATGACAGAGTCCTTAGTATGTCGATTGTATTATTTAATGCAACCTCTCTCTTTAGTGATGAAGATTCTTTTCTGTTTCCTTTTTTGGTTTAAGCTTTCATTGTGCTGGCAAGTTGGCTTTTCCCATTGTGCTTCTGATGGTGCCTTCCAAAGTCAAAAGCAAGCAGATTGTAGCAAACTTGTACTGTTTGTTAAACAATATGAAGCATCTCAATGTTAAAGAGACTCATTTTGAAACTTGCTAAAAACTGCTGGTTGTTAGCATTGCACATATTTTGAAATGAAGTTGTTCAGCTGAGCTGAAATTTACTAAATTTGAACACTTAGCCATCTGGAGCATTAGATGCTTAATTACCACAGAAAGAGTTGTGAATTAACAATTTGAGACAGCTTCCACTTTCGAGTGAAGATTTTGATGAGGTTTGAGCCTTTTATTCTGCACAAAAGGAAATATGCAAGTAGGTCACATCATGCCTATAACTAAGGCTTTCTTTCAGATGCTTTTCTCTCCCACAAAACCTTATCTTTGTCAAAAAGCTGTATGCAGAAACAGGGTTTTTTTTTAAAAAAGCCTATTTTTCAGAATAAAGCAGTGAAAATGACAATTATATAGAAATGGTTTTAGAGAAACCAAAGACCTGGTAGAGTATTTTATTACTCCCTTCCCCCTTCCTTTCTCCTTTTCATCTTTTTTGGGCTTTCATTCTTAACTATTTGTCTTCCTGGTGCATGATTTGTTCCATGCGACAATGCATACTTGAAGGGCATACACTGAACGAAACAAGAAAACCTTTGTCCCTCAGGCCCAGGGGAAATTAAAGTAGAATACTCTACACTGCTTTGCCAAGAGACCTTCAGTCTACATTCCTAAACTAAGAGGACAGTTAAGGCCTTCGAGGCATTTAATTGTGGCATTTCAAAGAGACGGTGCATTGAGGTGTAAGAACCAGGCAGTGGATTTTCCTGCACTATGAAGGTAAATTTGCAGTCAGTTGCATTCCACTGTTTTTGCTGCAAATTTCCTTCTTTACTTCTTCCCTGGTGGTGGTGCACGGGAGAGTAGAAGTTTCTAAATGCTTGCAATGGACATTTTTAGTACTCTTTGAATAGTAGGACTGTTCTTTTTCCCCCTCTAGTCCCAGCCTGTTGGTATGCCTGTGGGACTTTGGCCACAGTAATTTCAAGGATTTATTTCCTTCTTGTTCTCTTCTCAAACTGAATTACTGAATAACAGTAAATGCAACTATAATTTCTACATACAGTGTACTCAGCGTGTTCTATATGTATATACTATGAAAAAGTTGCTTCTTCCATTTCCCATTCCACGATAACTGGTATGGTAGTTATTTTCAATCAGTATTAAGTATATGTTGGTTTCTATCTCCTACAGAGGAGTTAGCATTTGATTGATCTTCCTCCTGTATGTGATTTTGTGTATAGGAGTTCTCATGCAGCTGTAGGAAATGATTTTTTCCATATCAGCCATCATATCATTCTGATAGTTTACACCAGTTCAGGGAAACATTTGTAATCTGCTCTGCCAGTATCCCTGGTCTGATTTAAAGTGGTACTCCGACAGCAACCTGAAAATGCTATTTACCTTATATATAGTATTCATACTGTACTAATTTACTTTATACAAACATACCAGTCATATATATATATGCCTCTGTGTATTGAGGGTGGAGATTAGGTGGCAAAGAAATAAAGCCAGCTTGGATACCACACTGAGTAGTCCAGGTTATCTAACCCCTAACCCAAGAATCACAGAAAATAACATCTCATATCAAAACTAAGGAAGAACATCATTAATCTGCAATGGAAAGAGACCATCACGTTTTGTATTTCCCACGGTGGAATACTATATGGAACAAATCTGTCAATTTTTAAGTTAAGGAAATTTAATTGCTCATCTTCAGTTTGATTTGTTGAATCAGATGCAAATTTGTTACATCTGCATGTGTAATAATTGAATATTAAGTAGATGCTTTGTTTTGTTTTGAAGGAATGGACAGTCAAGATAGCAGTGTATCTTATTTCAGATTGTTCAGTCTCCACTTTTTTCTCCACTTAGCTTTCTGTCTGATGTGGCTATTTATATTTTTTTTTATTTTTGCAATAAACAATGTCTTAGTTAGTTAGTTAGTTAGTTAGTTAGTTAGTTCAAAAAGGAAGGCATTATTATATGTTAATGACAGCATGCAAGAATTCATATACACAAGGTCACACCGAAAAGGTATATTTTAAAATCCTAACTATGACAGTAGACATTATTATTCTTGCTGCTTCTCTTTAAATAAACAATGTTATTTCTGAATAATTTATGACTTTTTTGTAAATATACTTTCTACCAAGCTTCATGAAATTCTGTATTAATATACTTTTCTCTAAACAAATCATAAATATTATAAATACTTACCACACCATTTACTTATATTCTATTTTATGTTTGAAATGTCAAAAATATGCATATACATTATTTGCTTGATCACAATGACTTTGAAATATATATGCTATGCAATATATTTAAAACATGTATAAAATTGGGATATTATCAGTGCTGTAATGCTGATGTAATCAGGGTTAGAGTAAAATTAAATTTCGTACATATGGTAAATAGCAAGATTGATTGCCTATACAATGCTTGATGAGATTTTTGAAAGGCCCAATATATTTTTCCAGGAAAATCATTTGGTAATAATGGTAAAAATGATCAGTACTTTGACAATCCCAATTTTAGACCAAATTCTGCATGAATTGTTTAAGCTTTTAGCTTTGAAACATGACCTCTTTTATAAGCATTTGCTGATATACTGCCTTAGCCATCTAGAATTACAGGCTCAGATAAACAATCTACAGACTGAATTCAACTCATCAAGGGGCAAGATACCAACCTTGATGGAAATAAGAACAAAAGAAGGTTGAGTAAATTAGCTCTTAATGCCAGGATAAATTAGCTTTATACTGCAAACCTAGGTGCATTCACAATGGCCTTTTAATTCTGAAAAGGGAATAGGGAGTCACATTAAACCTCCCTTCGATTTTTCAGTAAAAATGAGAATCTTGCTGGCATCAGGCTATCGTTCCTATAACTGTGACCTCTGCAATTATGTGTTTCATATGCATCGAGCCCTTCAGTATTTTAAATCAGGGCTCAGGCAAGCCAAAACATAGAGGAAAAACCCTATTTATTTTGCAGTCTAGTGTAACTATGTGAGAGATTTTAAAAAAAGAGAGCAGGAAAAAGTAGAACTCATACATTAACATTTCAATATTTATTGCTCCTTGTGGTTTTTCAGATTTGTGACCACCGCTGCTGCTAAGCTGTTTCTTTGGTGTCATTCACTGGATGCTGCCCAATAGAGAGAATGGAAATTGCTGTAGCAGCAGGATAGATTTAGTTGCAATAGGATTACCAGATTTTCTGTAGCAGCTCTAGGAGGCTGGTTGTTCCAATCAGATGGGATGGAAGACAGGAATGATCTGCCAAGAGAAAATGGCTTCTGTTTAGCTCTTTCCCCACCTACATCCCTGTCTTCTTTATGTGTCTCTGCAGGATATTAGACTCCTTGCTTGTAAACACTTCCCCCCACCTCAGTTTTATTTTTGCAGCATCCAGCTGTCTTGATTCTAGTGTTGACAGACACCCAGTTTGAAACTGGAGACTGTTCTAGCCATGGAGTTTATCCTTCATTCTATAACAGGGAAACATCCCAAGCAAATCGCTTTCTTGATTTTCCGCCCCTTATGTTATAAGCTCTCTAGGTGTATTCCAAAAGCTTCCAACAATCTCTTAGCTTATTTTAAAATGGAAATAGGTTATGAAAAAAATCTACTATGCAATATATATATATTCAGGCTGAGACTATTTATGCTGATGACCAGAATAAGCACTATAAAACAGAGAGAGGTGGGAGTGAGAATGGGGAAGCATACTTAATTTGCAAATTAAGGTGTGTTTTCTGTTAGCAGGGTTAACTTCTTATATTTTCTTCTGCACAATACTTTTCCATTTCTCTATTTCCACATAACCACAGAAATGTCTTCAGACAATGCTGGCTGCCTCAGCTAAGAAATGAAGATGAGCAGCAGCCCCTAGAGTTGGACATGCCTGGACAGGGGAAATTTTTACCTTTATCTTTGCATAAAAGGGATATTGATATCCTTGTTAACTTAAACATGAACTTGCAGTGCAGTGTAATATAGCTGCTAAAAATAAAAATACTATCACAGGCTACAACCGTTCTACTCTGCAGATTCACTCAGACCATATTCAGATCCTGGCCTGGCCTTCCATAAGGGCCTGAAAACCAAAAGGGTAGTATCACACTGGAAGAAGTTAATGGACCAATAGCAAATCCCACCTCATCCACTGTACATTTTGCTCCTTCCCCATCTTTTAGTCATATTTTGTAATTTATTGTGATTGTGTGTGTGATGTTATTGCTTTTAATGTTGTAAGCTGCCTAGAGTCACCTTGTGGCAAAATGGGTGGCAAACAAATATGAAGAATGAACGAACGAATGAACAAACAAACACTTCAAGTCACGTGTCCAGTTCTGAGTGCCACAGTTAAATCTTGATAAATTGGAGTAAGTTCAGAGAAGAGATGCCAAGATTATGAGCAATTTGGAAACCAAGCCCTACAAGGAATAGTTAAAGGGTCTGGAGATGTTTAACCTACAGAAAAAAAACTGAGATGATATATGCAAGAAATCTTTAATTATTGGGAAGCATGATGGCTCAGCGGTTAAGACAATGGGCTTGTTGGCTGTAAAGCTGACAGACCGGGTTTGAAACCTGAATGTCACATGACAGGGTGGGTGCCCGTCTTTGCCAAGCTCTTGCCCACCTAGCAGTTCAAAAGCATGCAAATGCAAGCAAATAGCTACCACTTTGGTGGGGCAGAAACCATACTCCACAATGTCACCCTGGCCACACGACCATGAAAACATCTTCAGACAACCCTGGCTCGTAACCTTGAAATGGACATGGATTCCATCCCTTTTAGTCAGCAATGACTAGTGGAGTAAAATCTGCAGATATAGACAGAATAGACTTAGTCTGTCTTCCCTCAAAGGACAGGCTCAGAACTAGTGGATTAAAACTATCAAAGATGCCTTAGTGGATCCTCCAGTAAGCATGGGTTTAGAATATATGGCCACTAAAGAATATTCCAACTCAGTGATTCTACTATTCTGATTTGGCATTTAAATTGAAAAACAATGGACAAATGGATGTGAGCAAATTAAAAAAAAACACAATACAAGTCATATAACTCAAGACTTCATTGATCTCTCTCTCTCTCTCTCTCTCTTCCAGACCAGAACTTTTTGTAAGTGTAGCTTTAGCATAGTGTAAAAGGGAACCCTCTCCTCTCCCCCAAATGTAGGGAACACCTTAGTTCAGGGGTCTTCAAACTTGGCCCTTTTATGATTTGTGGACTTCAACTCCCAGAATTCCTCAGCCAGGCATGCTGGCTGAGGAATTCTGGGAGTTGAAGTCCACAAGTCATAAAAGGGCCAGGTTTGAAGACCCCTGCCTTAGTTTCTTAGGCTGGAAGGAAATCTCCAGTTATCTGCAAGAATGACTACATTTTATTCACAGTGCAGGATTGCTGTGCTGGCATGTTCATCTTCACCCAAACCGTCCCAGTCTTGGCCACTTCTGGAATAATACAATTTCCTCTTTTTGGAGTAATAGAGTTAGATTTCTATTTCCTCATTTCATATCTGCCCCAGTCCATTTGCCTGCTAATTTTATTTTCTTGCATTTAGTTTTTTCACCTTCTTAATAGCTGTTCTTTAAAGCCATCTCTAGATGATGGCCTTAAGCAGCTATTCAATTATTTAGGAGGCCAATGAAAAAGCAATATATCCCAAAGAAGATGATCCATTAATTAACCTACCCACTTGCTTAGTAACGTCTTTTTTTTAACCCTTCCTCTTGTTGTCTGGAAGGGTAAATATGCTTTTTCCAAATCAATTGTTTTTTGCACTTGGACATGGAAAATTAGTTTGATATAATTACAGCTTTCATAGAAGGCTGTATTTGCATTTCACTTCAGAAATGTTTTCATATGAAATGACTTTTTTAAAATTTTGTGTCACTCTTATGTGTTGATAAACTTTTCCTGGCTTCGGTGGGCACTGCTACTTTCTTGAAAAGTCCAAGGGCACAAGATTAGTTATAGTTTCAATTCATTGGATTAGCCGGTATAAATCACAAATCCCTTACTTCATTTTCAATCTGCAAACATGTGGGTCAGCCTAATCAGTCCTAAACTACAAATTTAGTAGATGAAATTTGAATAAAGGCATCTTCTAATATCAACCCAACATATTTCACTTGCATCTTTAGCAGATAACTTGTTCAAATGTTCATAAAAGTGAACACTTCACAATTCCACTGTTCATTTTTCTATTAACAAAATGTCAATTGTTCTTTTCAGCTGTTTCATCTATGTTAATTTAACTAAGATAGCCTACCTCCTTGAGCACATCATCTCAATATGGAATTGAATCTTCCTCTTTGGTACAAGTTATGTGCAAGTACAAGGAATTCCAGACTATAAAGCTGCATATCTGTTTTGTCTGTTTTTCCTTTTGTCTCCCAACAATTTTTATACTTTAGCTTTTAAGTTATAAACTGGGATAATTTTCACAATTCCAATTAGCTTTTACAAACTATATAATGCCTTTAAAAAAACAAACACCTCAGTCAGGAAATGTGATTATCCTTAGTTACTGAGGTTTTCACAGTCCATCTCTTTCCAATTGTTCAGTTTGTACTTATTGTAACACTGGCATACTATTCATTTTTGGAAGCACCTAGTCCAGTAGCAAGTCAACACAATTTAGAGAGCTATCATTATTATGTTTTTTTTTTAAAAAAAATATTGTCTGTATGATAGATAATAAGAACTGTAGGTTGTCTCAGTCTATCCCATTGCATATTAAAGCCATTATGCTGTTTCCCCCTGCTTTATAAGCCACAATTCAAAATTGATTCTGACCGTGACTCTGACAATGTTTCAATGTATCTGCCTAAACTCTAATAAATACTTCAGCTCAATTGTAAATGTGTTTGCAATGTGTGTACCTGCAACCTTGAAACAGAACAAAATCTTCCTATATTTTTAATTACTTCTCAAAATGATTAAGGAATGAGGTACACCCAGTTAGAACTACACCCAGTTAGAACCCAGTTAGAACCCAGGACTCTCAGTCATTCAGTTCTCAAGCCAACTGCAAAAACTTTCCATTTCTACAAGATATACTGTCTGGAGTTCAGGTGGGTTATCCCACTATCTCCCTTTGATTGAGGGAGATTACACCATCCTGAATCCACTTTCCAGCTAGTTTCAATTTCTTTCTGCTCCTTTGGAAACATCAGCCTACCATAATTCCTCACCATCAGTCCCACAGACACGGATTTACATCTAAAATAAGTTAATTGTCATTAATCCTATAAATTCTACAAACTAGTTGAGGGCAGAACAAGAAGTAATAGTGGAAGATCATAAAAGAGAGCTCCAACTGAGAAATTCTTGACAGTGAGAACAATTAATCAGTGGAATGGTTTACTTGTGGGTGCTCCATCACTGGAGCTTTTCAATAAAAGACTGGACAGTCATTTGTACAGAATGGTACAGGGTCTCCTACTTGAGCAGGGGGTTGGACTAAAAGACCTCCAAAGTCCCTTCCAATTCCATTATTCTTTGTTCTATGAAGTTACCACTTCTTAAAAAGGTTTCAAGTAGGTCAAACTTTGTTAAACAAAACTTCACATAAATAATAAGAAAAATCCTGAAAGTTATTCTCCTCTAAGCATTTAACAACTTTGCTTCTCCTCTAAGAGTCCTTCAATAAAAAAAAAAATTTCAAAATGATGGTGTGCTTTTAAAATTCTTTGTCTCAAATATACACAGATTAAGGGATGCGGTGGCTCAGTGGGTTAGGACACTGAGCCTGTCGATCAGAAGGTCGGCAGTTTGGCGAGTGAGAGCCTGTTACTTGTCCCAGTTTCTGCCAACCTAGCAGTTTGAAAGCACGCAAAAATGCAAGTAGAAAAATAGGGACTACTACAGTGGGAAGGTAACAGTGTTCCGTGCACCTTTGGTGTCTAGTCATGCCAGCCACATGACCACGGAGATGTCCTCGGACAAGTGCTGGCTCTTCGGCTTTGAAATGGAGATGAGCACTGGCCCCTAGAGTTGGAAATGACTAGCACACATGTGCGGGGGAACCTTTACCTTTACCTTTTTTTATACACAGATTAGATGCCAGGTCTGAGACTTGCTGGCTTGCAATATAGAAGTAAGATAAAATAATAAATCATTATTGATCATAAATAATAATAAACATTACTTAAGCATAAGTAGTTCATCAGCAAATGCACAGTGTCTCTTCCCTGATTTTTATATAATTTCTAGCAATGGTAATCCATGTCTTTATCATCATTTGGTTGGACTACTACTGTATTATGGGACTATTAGGGGAGAAATCTTAGAAACTACAGCTGGCACAGAATGTGATAGTTAGATTACTGGTGGGAATTCTCAATTCATCTGTATAACATTGGTTCTTAAGATATTTCATTGGTTACCAGAACAGTTCTAGGCTCAACTGAAAGTGACTTTTTGAAGCCCATGTGTACTGAAATAAATTAAACAATGCCTTGCCAGGATAATTTCTACTAGTCCAGTCCAAGTTCCCAAAGAAAATCTGTTGATTCACCCCTCCCACCATGATGTTCATGGGGCGTGGGCCAGGTGAAAGGACTTCTCAATGGTATTTTACTTCTTGAAATACCATCCTCAAAGAACCCTGCTTTCATTTCCTAAACAAGTTAAAAGCATCATGTTTGAATGTATTTTTTCCTTTTCTTTATGCCTTTATATATACTTTTTCCTTTGCTTTTTATATGGTATGTTTTATTTGGTTGTTTACTTACCATCCATTAGGTACAGAGTAGGATTTATATCTTGATGTCTGTGGAGATTCTCAGTTATCCAGGTATGGTTGCCTCCTGAAAAAGCACCTTTGGGTTATATATCTTGGAAATAAATATGGAATATAGACTGATTTTATTTTGCTCTTTTGGAGGTTTCATGGCAGTCACACAGACATATTTCAAAAATCATGTATTTCATAGATGCTTTTGGAATATGGGATCAGAAAGCATGCAATTTAGGACTGCTGGGAGATTTTTATTTGCAGCAACAGGAATTAAGCCATTTTGAGAAAGAGTTACATCGCATTTCTTTTCATCACATACTGTAAAAGATGCATACATTCCCTAGAAATACTTCCAACATTTTTATTTTTAACATTACTGAACTTTTTGTACATTTAATGCAAAGATTGAAATATCTATGGGAAAAATATTTTCTTTATGAATATGCATTTAACAACATGACCCTGGGCCAGGGTCAAAATATTTTTTTAAAAAGCTGTATGTTTTGCTTCTGTTGAGCAATTTAGTTTTTTTTATTTTTATTTTTATTTTAATTCCATTTATATCCCGCCCTTCTCCAAAGACTCAGGGCGGCTTACAAGCTTAGCAATAGCCTTCATTCTATGTATATGCCTGCTTATTAGGGCTTTCACACACACCCTAAGCGGCATTATTACAAAGTCAGCTTATTGCCCCCAACAATCTGGGTCCTCATTTTACCTACCTCAGAAGGATGGAAGGCTGAGTCAACCTTGAGCCTGGTGGGATGCGAACCTGCATTAATTGCAGGCAGCTGGTGTTACTGAAGGAGGCATTAGCCCACTGCTCCACCAAGGCTCAAGGTTGACTCAGGCTCAAGGTTGACTTGGAATTCTGTTTTTTAAATTTTTTTTACAATTAAAATTAAGATTAAAAAACCCCCCCAGAATTGAGAGACCCAATGATTATTCCCAATTTTGTTGCATTTATGCTTGAACTGAAAACTTTGATTAAACCTTTTGTTCCTTTTTTGTCATATTTCCTAAAATTCAGTGTCTTCCAAATAAATTGAATTTGGCTAAGGCATCTGAAGTACACTGGTATAATATGTGAGGTGGGATTATTCTCTATTTTTTTTCTTCTCTACAAATAGCTAAAAGTTATATAAAGAATATGATCCTTATGAAAACCAATCCTCACTTTTCACAATTTTAATTCTTCTAAATTACTTCCTAGCTCAAAAATCTACCCCATTATATTTTAAAATATTTTTTAAGATTGTTGTTTAGAAGCTTGATATACACATTTTAGAAAACAAAATGCATTTTAAAAATTGGAAATAAATTACAGAAATCAGTATTTTTGTACATTTTTATACAGTTTTATTAAATATTGGCAATAGAATTATAGAAAATATGTATAAATGGGAGCATCAAAATATATTGTACAAATTAACCACAATGCTCGATGAAATGCACTTTTATCCTTCTTGCCAAAATATAATTTCCTTTACAACACATAATACCTATTGATTATTGATTATATGCAGAAGCAATACTAGTAAAAAAGAATAATCTTTTGGTCTTCAAATAAGCTTTGTTCTGTGTTTTGATATATCTCTTCATGTTTCAATTAACATTTTTCTAACTATCATCTCCACTCATCTCATGTTTAAAGCTTTCTTTAAAATGCTAATTGTTCTCAAAAGGAACCTGGCTTGCCTGGCATAACCTCTTATAGCTTTTAGCATATGAATAAAATATTTTGCCCTCTTGGTTCAATGGAAGGAAGATTCCTGATTTTACTGAAAGAAAACTTCCAAATAAATAAAATGAATAACAATATGAGATATTTTTTTTCAATCTTCTAACAACAAAGTTTTAAGAAAACTTCAATTAACAATGATTAGGATTCATAGTTCCAATGGCACAGGTTTAAGAGATTTAATATACGTTGCCATCCACAAAAATAGGCTGCTTCATTCCCTCAGCTTCTGTGATCATCTGCTCAGTGTTTCCTTAGCAGTGGAAGGAAGCTCTGGAAAAAACAGGTGGGCTTCTTTTTCCAGCTGATGAACACCCTGCTTTTCACTTCTGCCCAGTCAGCTGTGGTGAATAGACTAAGGATTGACAGTGGCTGTTAGAGAAGGAAGGAGCAGCTGAGATTCAGTCTACTTACAAGAAGCGAATTGCATGAAAGGACTAGTTAAAAGATCCACAGTGTTCTCATTCTTGGCTGCCTCTTATTAATTCCCAAATAGCTCGATAATTGTTTAATAAAAGATTCAGTCAGTATGCCATGCAAGGTATGCCATGCGAGTTGGTGTACTATAATGGGAAGAAGAATGATAGCTTGTTACTATATATGGAAGAAGGCTCATCTCTGAAGAAAATGGAGGGGCAATAAATAATTGTGTTTTGAATAGAAGCATTTATCTTCCAATCCAAAGGTTCTTTTCTAAAAAGGAAGAGCAGGACACTCTTGACAAATAAACTCTTTTGGCCAAGACTACCACTGCCAAATACACCAGAGGATTATCTGTTACGTATACATGCACTGATAATATAAAAGAATAGCTTTTGTGAGGGGATAGATAGAAGGACTGTTTTATCAGAAGATGAGAATTTGTGACTCTAGCATATAGTCACAAAGCTATGAAAATCACTTGCTCTCACTCATCCATAATTTTCCCTCTTCAGTTGGGATGATTCTGCATACAGCCCATACTCTTTAGGGCGCTTCTTCCACAGGGAACTTGTATTGGATTATAACTATTATTACAGGTATGCTCAACTTGCAAACAATCACTTAATGACCGTTTGAAGTTAAAACAGAATTATTTTAAATTTAGTAACACATCCTCAGGGTTATGACTGCCACACCACTTTTGCAGCAAGTTATGTGTTCACATTTTGGGCACTTTTCAACTGCCTCACATTTATGGCCAGTTGCAGTATTCCTTGATCATGTATATATAACAAGCATTTGACACATATCCCCCTGAAACAGGAAATAAAGATTTGTCCCATGTTTGGGGCCTAGCAAGGTAATCTAAAAATAGTTAACAAGCATTTGACACATATCCCCCTTGCTTCTAAGCTAACAAAGCGAGAGAGAGCCTGTGGCCTAGAGGTGAAAACAACTGCCTAATGTGCAATCAGCCCAGGTTCGAATCTCAGAAGGGTATGGCTGACTGATGAAAACAAATAAGTTTGAAATGCATATCAGTCTCCCTTTAATTCTTTGTTAACAAAACCAATTTACACAAATATGAGCTGTCACCAGTGTGACTACTGTCTGTCGATGGCCTTCGGTTAGGCTGAAACAGGAAATAAAGATTTGTCCCATGTTTGGGGCCTAGCAAGGTAATCTAAAAATAGTTTACAAGCATTTGACATATATATATATATATATATATGTAAAGGTAAAGGTTCCCCCGCACATGCGTGCTAGTCGTTTCCAACTCTAGGGGCCGGTGCTCATCTCCGTTTCAAAGCCGAAGAGCCAGCGCTTGTCCGAGGATGTCTCCGTGGTCATGTGGCCGGCATGACTAGACGCTAAAGGCGCACGGAACACTGTTACCTTCCCACCGGAGTGGTCCCTATTTTCCTACTTACATTTTTACGTGCTTTCGAACTGCTAGGTGGGCAGAAGCTGGGACGAGTAACAGGCACTCACTCTGCTACGCGGCACTCGGGATTCGACCCGCCAAACTGCCGACCTTCTGATTGACAAGCTCAGGGTCTTAACCCACTGAGCCACCGCGTCCCTGATATATACATATACATACATACATATATACATATATATATATATATATATATATATATATATATATATATTCTTGCAAACCCTTTAGTTAGTTCTTATAAACATTTTAGTAAAGCAAGCATTTGAAAAACCAAATTCCGATTCTAGTATCTTTTCTTTTTTAACATGTAGAAAAAAAACAATAGTGGCAGTGAAATGGGATTTTTTTAAAAAACAAACATATAATCCAAGCATCATGTTATAAATCTGCAGTGAGTAAAGACAAAAGGAAAAAGAATACATCAAAATTTAGTTATTCATTTTTTGATCCCTTCGAGACAGTCTTGACTTCTGGCAATTGCTTGGACTTGCTGTTTTCTTGGCACAATTTTAGAAGTGGTTTGCCACTACCTCCTTCCAAAAGTTGAGAGTGAATGAATATCCCAAGGTCACACAGCTGCCTTCAAGCAGGACTATTACTTCCAGCCTGATGCCTTAATCCCTACATCAAGCTGGGTCTATACTAGTTTTATTGGGAAGATTAATGTGTTCGATAATATCATATATGTTTGGCCACTATATACAGAGAATGAAACAATGTATGAGACAAACAATTTACTGAAAAAAGGTCCCTCCTTTACTGAGTATTATGAAAGAGAAAACAGATATTAAGAAACTTAAGAGACTCACTAAAAAACCTTAGCAATTTATCTCTGTACACAACTGATAAAAATAATGTATAGACATACAATGCTTCCAGCATGTTGGTTGCATAACATTTCATGTTTCATAAATGCAAGCAAAAAGGAAAGTCAGTCACAATGTGTAAGGATTATTTTTTAAAAAATGCTGCATAAATTTGAGCAGAATTATAGGAATACTAGGGACGCGGTGGCTCAGTGGGTTAGGACACTGAGCTTGTCGATCAGAAGGTCGGCAGTTTGGCGGGTCGAATCCTAAGTGCCGCGTAACAGAGTGAGCACCTGTTACTCGTCCCAGCTTCTGCAGAACCTAGCAGTTCGAAAGCACGTAAAAATGCAAGTAGAAAAATAGGGACCACTATGGTGGGAAAGTAACAGCATTTCGTGTGCCTTTGGCGTCTAGTCATGCTGGCCACATGACTATGGAGATGTCCTCAGACAAGTGCTGCCTCTTCGGCTTTGAAACGGAAATGAGCACCGGCCCCTAAAGTTGGAAACGACTAGCACACATGTGCAGGGGAACCTTTACCTTTTTATAGGAATACTAAAGTAAAGTTATCAGAAATATAGTCAAAAACATACAGTGTAAAATATTTATATTGGAGTGATATCTGTAATTCTAAAATATACAGTAATAATTGACACTTTATGTTGTACTTATATGCTTGAAAATGGATGGACCAGTTTTCTAAGAAGGATTAGTTAAATGAAAGTCTTGTTGGTTTGAAGTCCCATGATTAGCTTGTGAGTTACCCTTCCTTTTGTGGAGATCATCAAAGATAAGTTGAAAATTGCAGCTATGTTCACAGATGGCATCAACATGTCCAAGTACATCAAAGGTAAGAATTACAGAAGAATGCCACATCCAAATGTTCACAAAGCACATCCAGTAGCTATACTCAAAAAGACAAACTGAACTCAATCGGATGCAAATTAAAAGAATCCTTCCAAAAACTGATCAGAGATCATAAGTTATACCTGTGGGTTTTAGTAGCTAAAAAGAATGGAATTGTCATAATTTGTTATTTTAATGTTCCCATCAATCCACTATTATTTTGACTATGGCTGAATATATCTTAGCTAACTTCATTAGGGTACAGTTTAGCAAAATAAACCTAGCAAAACTTGATTAAAGATGGAATTAGAAGAAGATTCCAAGGTTTTCTCACCATAAGGATACATAAGGAGTTATACAAGCAAGCAAGCAACAAAACAATAACAATAGCAACAACAAAACTCTACTTTTGATTACTCAACTCCTTGCTATTGATTACCTTGGCTAGCAATCATGTGCAAATATGATGGTAATAAATAGTTTTCTAGCTAATATATGCATTTACAATCAAATTTCATGTTCCTGATGACAATAATCTTCAGTGTGAAACTGATTAAGATCTGGTTAGTTTTAGACAGCAGTGGTAACCTGCTGGAGAGTTCTAATCAATTAATTAAAGTTATAGGATTTAATTGTTATTTATTTATTTATTTATTTATAACATTTATTTTCCATCTATTTCAGAGTTCAGGTTAGCGTGCTTATGTTGCTGGAAAAAAATACATTACTGGAAAATGTATACCAAAAATTATATCAAATATACCACATATACATACATATAACAACTATACACATATAAGCTGCTTTGGTGTAGAGGTTAAGGCATCAGGCTAAATATTTGGTGACCATGAATTCTAGCCCTGTCTTAAGCACAAAAGGCCCTGATGACCTTGGGTCAGTCTCCCTGTCTTAACCTTAGGAAGAACACAAGGGCAATCTGCCTCTGAAATCTTGCAAGAAATCTGCAGGGCAGTTATCATCAGGAGTCAAAACTGACTCAAAGGACATGTCACAGAGGGAGCAAATATTTTATCAACTCCACACTAGAGTATCTCCAGAAAATCAAAAAACTAAAAATAGAAAATAAAATTATGGTTTCACATTATTCTAACTCTGACTGTTGTTTAATGATTTATCCCCTTGCTGAGATCCCTGTGCCTGGTCTGTATAGCGGATACTATCACCGTTAACAGCCTTTGCCAGATAGCAGAACTCATGAAATTACCTTTTAATCATCCAGAAGGACCTTTATTTGCATGTAGAAAAGATTACAGCAGACAAGGTGTGGTAGATGAAGAAATGGATGGTATTTCAAGGTCAAAAGACAATAATGATCCTGCCTGTCTGCATGTATGGTGGAAGTGAAAGAAGGGAATTTAAGAAGAAGGAAGAAGTACATCAGAAATGGGAGGGGTTGGCTGAACAAATTAACATAATGTTGTAGTTCCCCAAACAACCACATGGTGGCAGCACAATATGAAGATAACAAAATACAAAGACCTACAAATAGAAATAGAAAGACTGTGGCAAAGGCAAGCAAGGGTAGTACCAATAGTAATAGGCGCCTTGGGTGCAATCCCAAAACAATTGGAGCACTATTTGAACAATATTGGCATTGACAAATTCGCCATAAGTCAATTGCAACAGGCGGCCTTACTGGGAACTGCTTCCATCCTGTGACAATATCTGTAACACCATCAAAATCCACATCTGCCTATCCCAGGTTCTTGGTAAGGACTTGATAGGTAGACAAAAATGCTAAATCCAGTCTGAACATCTGGCTGACTGTGCAATGATCAATGATAATAATAATGAAGTTGGAAGGGACCTTGGAGGTCATCTACTCCAACCCTCTGCTCAGGCAAGAAACCCTATACCATTTCAGACAAATGGCTGTCCAGTGTCTTCTTAAAAACTTCCAGTGTTGGAGCATTCACCACTTCTGGAGGCAGGTTGTTCCACTGGTTAATTGTTCTAACTGTCAGGAAGTTTCTCCTTAGTTCTAGGTTGCTTCTCTCCTTGACTAGTTTCCATCTGTTGCTTCTTATCCTGCTTTCAGGTGCTTTGGAGAATAGCTTGACTCCCTCTTCTTTGTGGCAGCCCCTGAGATATTGGAACACTGCTATCGTGTCACCCCTCACCCTTCTCTTCATTAAACTACTCAATTTCAGCAACTATTCCTTATGTGTTTTAAGCCTCCAGTCCCCTAATCATCTTTGTTGTTCTTCTCTGTACTCTTTCTAGAGTCTCAACATCTTTTTTACATCGTGGTGACCAAAACTGGATGCAGTATTCCAAGTGTGGCCTTACCAAGGCATTGTAAAGTGATATTTATTTATTTATTTATTTATTTTATTTATTATTGGGACTTATATCCCGCCCTATTTCCCGAAGGACTTAAGGCGGCTAACAACAATAACATACAATAAATACAGAAATTAAGATAAAATTAAAATTAAAGGCCCCTGTACAATAAATTAAAATTTAAATTAAAATAAATTAAAAATTAGAGTTAAAAAATTAAAAACATAATTAAAATCCCTGTCAATCCAGGTCAGCCAGGTGGAAAAGGAGTGTTTTGAGGCTGCAGTGAAAGGACTGGATATCTGGGGCCATCCGAAGCTCAGGGGCAAGCTGGTTCCACAGGGCTGGCGCTCCCACAGAGAAGGCCCTCCCCCTGGGGGTCGCCAGCCGACATTGAGTAGCCGACGGTACCCTGAGGAGGCCTTCTCTGTGTGAGCATACTGGGCGATGGGAATTCATTCCTGGCAGCAGATGGTTCTGCAAGTATCCCGGGCCTAAGCCATGTAGGGCTTTAAAGGTAAGTACCAGCACCTTAAATCTCACCCGGAGGGCAACCGGTAACCAATGCAGCTCATGCAGGAGGGGTGTAATATGGGAGTATCGGGGTGCTCCCATCACTACCCGTGCAGCCGCACTCTGCACCAGCTGAAGCCTCCGGGTGGTCTTCAAGGGCAGCCCCATGTAGAGAGCATTGCAGTAATCTATACGGGAGGTAACGAGTGCGTGGGTGACTGTACGTAGGGCATCTCGGTCCAGAAAGGGGCGCAACTGGCATACCAAGCTCAATCTGGGCAAATGCCCCCCTAGCCACAACTCCAATATGATCTTCAAAACTGAGTCGTGAATCCAGGAGGACGCCTAGATTGTGTGCTCTATCAATGGGAGGTAACATCTCTCCTTCTATAATCAAAGATGGAAACTCTTGGATTAAACGAGATGCTGGTACGTAAAGCCACTCAGTCTTGGCCGGGTTGAGCCGGAGCCTGTTCTTTCCCATCCAAATCTGTACCACTTCCAGGCAAGGGGACATCACATCGAGGGCATCACTGGGTTGGTTCGGGGTGGAGATGAAAAGTATGAAAATACTTCAAGTGATCTTGATTTTATCTCTCTGTTAATACAGCCTAGCATTGTGTTAGCTTTTTTGGCAGCTGCAGCACACTCCTGGTTCATAATTAAGTGATTGTCCACTAGGACTCCAAGATCCCTCTCACTGACACTATTATTGAGCAAGGTACCAACTATACTATACCTGTGCATTTGTTTTTTCCTGCCTAAATGTAGAACCTTAAATCTTTTTCACCATTGAATTTCATTTTGTTAGATAGCGCTCAGTGTTCAAGTCTGTCCAGATACTCCTGTGTCTTAAGCCTGTCTTCTGGAGTGTTGGCTATTCTTGCCAGCTTGGTGTTGTCTGCAAATTTGATGAGTTCTCCATCTATCCCCTGATCCAAATTGTTGATGAAGATGTTGAAGAGCACTGGGCCCAGAACACAGTCCTGGGGCACCCCACTACACACTTCCTGCCATGTAGATGCAGTTCCATTGAGGACCACATGCTGAGTATGGCCTGTCAGCCAGCTATGAATCCATCTGGTGGTAATGCTGTCTAACCCACATTTTTCTATCTTAGAAAATCAAAAAGCTATGAAGAAAACAAAAAGACCAGAATATAGCCTAGCAGCATATAATCCCCTTCATGGATTACTGCCTTGTCATGGCAAAGGGGCTTGCATAATTCAATGAAGCTATAAGCTATGCCGTAAAGGGCCACCCAAGACGGACAGGTCATAGCTGAGAGTTCTGAGAAAACGTGATCCACTGGAGAAGGAAATGGCAACCCACTCCAATATCTTTGCCATGAAAACCCTATGGACAGTACCAGAAGGCAAAACGATATGACGCTGGAAGATGAGCCCCTCAGGTCGGAAGGCGTTCAATATGCTACTGGGGAAGAGCAGAGGGCTAGTACTAGTAGTGCCAGAAAGAATGAAGCGACTGGGCCAAAGCCGAAAGGACGCTCATCTGTGGATATGTCTGGTGGTGAAAGGAAAGTCCGATGCTGTAAAGATTTTTTCTCCATAGGAGCCTGGAATGTAAGATCCATGAATCAAGGAAAGCTGGACATGGTCAAACAAGAGATGACAAGACTAAACATCGACATCTTAGGTATCAGCGAACTAAAATGGACAGGAATGGGTGAATTTAATTCAGATGACCATCAGGTATACTACTGCGGGCAAGAATCCCTCAGAAGAAATGGAGTAGCCTTCATAGTCAATAAAAGAGTAGGAAAAACAATACTGGGATACAATCCTCAAAATGACAGAATGATCTCAGTTCGAATCCAAGGAAACCATTCAATATCACAGTAGTCCAAGTCTATGCCCCAACCACCAGTGCTGAAGAGGATGAAATTGACCGGTTCTATGAAGCCCTACAGAACCTTATAGAACTAACACCAAAAAATGATGTTCTTATCATCATGGGGGATTGGAATGCTAAAGTAGGAAGCCAAAAGATAATTGGAATAACAGGCAAGTTTGGCCTTGGAGTGCAAAATGAAGCAGGGCACAGGCTGATAGAATTCTGTCAAGAGAATACGATGGTGATAGCAAACACTCTTTTCCAACAACCGAAGAGACGGCTCTACACATGGACATCACCAGATGGTCAACACAGAAATCAGATTGACTATATGCTCTGCAGCCAAAGATGGAGAAGCTCTATACAGTCAGTAAAAACAAGACCAGGAGCTGACTCTGGCTCAGACCATGAGCTTTTCCTTGCAAAGTTTAGGCTTAAACTGAAGAAAGTAGGGAAAAGCACTAGGCCAGTCAGGTATGAATTAAATCATGTCCCTGTTGAATATACAGTAGAGGTGACAAATAGATTTAAGGAATTAGATCTGATAGACAGAGTGCCTGAAGAACTATGGACAGAGGTTCGCGACATTGTACAACAGGTAGCAACCAAAACCATCCCAAAGAAAAAGAAATGCAAGAAAGCAAAATGGCTGTCTGAGGAAGCTTTGCAAATAGCTGAAGAAAGGAGGGAAGCGAAAGGCAAGGGAGAAAAAGAAAGATACGCCCAACTGAATGAAGAATTCCAGAGAATAGCTAGAAGAGATAGGAATGCCTTCTTAAATGAACAGTGCAAAGAAATAAAAGAAAACAATAGAATAGGGAGGACCAGAGATCTTTTCAAGAAAATTGGAGAGATGAAGGGAACGTTTCATGCAAAACTGGGCATGATAAAGGACCAAAATGGCAGGGACCTAACAGAGGCAGAAGAGATTAAGAAGAGGTGGCAAAATTACACAGAAGAACTATACAAGAATGAGCTTAACGTCTTTGATAATCACAGTGAGGTGGTCACTGACCTCGAGCCAGACATCCTAGAATGTGAAGTGAAGTGGGCCTTAGAAAAGCTGAGCAACAACAAAGCTAGTGGAGGTGACAGTATTCCAGCTGAGCTATTCAAAATCTTAAAAGACAGTGCAGTAAAAGTGCTACACTCAATTTGCCAGCAAATTTGGAAAACTCAACAGTGGCCACGAGACTGGAAAAGATCAGTTTCCATTCCAATTCCAAAGAAAGGCAGTGCCAAAGAATGTTCAAACTATTGCACCATTGCACTCATTTCTCATGCTATTAAAATTATGCTTAAAATCCTACAAGCTAGACTCCAGCAGTATGTGGATTGAGAACTACCAGAAGTACAGGCAGGATTTTGAAGAGGCAGAGGAACTAGAGATCAAATTGCCAACATACACTGGATCATGGAGAAAGCTAAAGAGTTCCAGAAAAATATCTACTTCTGCTTCATTGACTTTGCTAAAGCCTTTGATTGTGTGGATCATAACAAACTGTGGCAAGTTCTTAAAGAGAAGGGCGTACCAGATCATCTTATTTGTCTCTTGAGAAACCTATATGTGGGCCAAGAAGCAACAGTAAGAACTGGACATGGAACCACTGATTGGTTCAAAATTGGGAAAGGAGTCCGGCAAGGCTGTATACTGTCACCCTGCCTATTTAACTTATATGCAGAGCACATCATGAGAAAGTCAGGGCTTGATGAATCAAAAGTTGGAATTAAGATTGCCAGAAGAAATATCAACAACCTAAGATATGCAGGTGATACCATTCTAATGGCAGAAAGTGAAGAAGAACTAAAGAGCCTCTTGTTGCGGGTGAAGAAGGAGAGTGTAAAACTTGGGTTGAAACTTAAGATTAAGAAAACTAAGATCATGGCATCTGGCCCTCTCCATTCCTGGCAAATAGACGGGGAAGAAATGGAGGTAGTGACAGATTTTATTTTCCTGGGCTCCAAGATCACTGCAGATGGGGACTGTAGCCAAGAAATTAAAAGACGCTTGCTCCTGGGGAGGAAAGCCATGGCAAATCTAGACAGCACACTAAAAAGCAGAGACATCACCCTGTCAAAAAAAATGCATATAGTCACGGCTATGGTCTTCCCAGTTGCAATGTATGGCAGTGAAAGTTAGACCATAAGAAAGGCTGAGCGCCAAAGAATTGAGGCCTTTGAACTCTGGTGCTGGAGAAGACTCCTGTGAGTCCCTTGGACTGCAAGGCGATCAAACCGGTCAGTCCTAGAGGAGATCAACCCTGACTGCTCTTTAGAAGGCCAGATCCTGAAGCTAAAACTCAAATACTTTGGCCACCTAATGAGAAGGAAAGACTCACTGGAGAAGAGCCTGATGCTGGGAAAGATTGAGGGCAAGAGAAGAAGGGGACGACAGAGAATGAGGTGGCTGGATGGAGTCACTGAAGCAGTACGCCTGAGCTTAAATGAACTCCAGAAGATGGTGGAGGACAGGAAGGCCTGGACGAACATTGACAATGGGGTTGCAATGGGTCGGACACAACTTCACAACTAACAACAACAAAATTTCTGTGGCTTAAATGGACTCCAGAAGATGGTAGATGACAGGAAGGCCTGGAGGAATGTTGTCCATAGGGTCACGATGGGTCGGACAGGACTTCGCAGTTAACAACAACAAGCAGCATATATTCAGATAAGCAGGGATTAACATCAGACAATCAATTGTAGAAAGCAATACTCTAATCAAGGAACTACCAAAGAGACACCAAATTCCTGCCAGATAGTGGGGGGCAACATACTGTATATAGGTAGTCCTCAACATATAATCACAATGGAGTTAAAAACTCCATACAACCATTTTTGTCACCTTGGTTAAATAAATTACTATAGTTGTTAAGTCAATCATGTGGCCATTAAATGAATCCAGCTTCCTCCATTGACTTTACTTGCCAGAAACCAGCTGGGAAGGTTGCAAATGTGATCCCGGGACAGTGCAACTGTCATAAATATATGTCAGTTGCCAAGCATCCAAATTCTGATCACATGACCATAGGAATCCTGCAACAGTAGTCAGTGTGAAAACTGGTCATAAGTTACTTTTTTTCAGTGCCATTGTAACTTTAAATGATCACTAAATGGAAAATTGTAAGTCAAGAACTACATGTATAAACAGAGAGTGAAAACCACACTCACTAGCAGTGATATTACCTAGTTGGGTAATGAAATATCTGCAAGCAAATGACCAAGCTCAGAAAGCACCAGGAATTCCACAGTTCAACTCTGAACTGCAGATATTCTCTAATATTCTAATAGAATATTAGAACTATAGGACAGAAGCGTCGAGATATCAGGTTATTAAAAAAATCTGGAAAGATAAAATCAGCATACTACAATAATGAAATGAAAGCCACCATATGGAGGAGTTATTAAGAGATTTACCGTGAAAATAAAGACACTAGAGGGATGTCATATTAAACCACAGATGTTTTTTTTATCAGATGTGAAACAATACTGGAGCTGATTCCACAAAAAGGTCACAGATTCTTGGAAAAAGGACAACATCTGGGATAGATGTAGCCTCAGTGATGACCTTCAGATTTGTCTGATCACGAAAACTAGAAGGAAATATTTCGGGAATGTACCTTCTGGAAGTTACTTCTACTATTAATTAAGGTTTCTAAAAATATCAGGATTTTCCAACTATTCAACAGTTAACCTGCAAGCACAAGCACCTTTCATGAGACTGTATAAATAACAAGATTATGTTAAGTTCAGTAATGACAGCTGTCCTTTCCGCTTCAATCTGAGTTGATAGGAAAATTTGCATTTACATAATTAAATTTGTTTTAATGTATTGTAACTTTCCATGAGATTAGAAACCTGATAAATCTGGCTCCTGATACAAAGGAGTTTAAGTATATTCAGCTAAATATAATTATATTCTTAAAACAAGCTTCTCCAATCAAGCAGGATAAGATGTATTGTTTAACTATACCAAAAATGCGACCCCCATATTTATATTCTTGGCAAATGCTTAAGAAAACACAATATAGACTTTTATATTTCAACTAAATTACAGTTTATATTTTTCATGTAATTACTGTTCTACTAGTTATGAAAAATGCTGCAAAATTCAATTCAAAGTTACCTTTTGTTCAAGGAAGTTTATAAAATAGTTCAATTTTTGAACAATTTCTTCATCCACTTTTATTTCAAGGGGTGAATATATATATTGGATATATATCTTTAAAATTATCTCCCTAGATGTTACACATTAAAGAAAAGGTGATGGCACAAAAATATGTAAGTTTTGTTTGTATTTGAATTGATCAATATGAATGATTCCTATATCATGAAAATTCCACATCAAGTCTCCCAATATATTGCTTGATAATATATTTTGAATGAAGAAGTATCTTTCAGAAGATTCAGTCAATCTAACATCAGTTTTACTAGGCTGTGGTCTGAGAAAGTATAAAAGTTGAATATATGTTAGTTTTTACAACAGTCTGCTATGGAATGAACTCATCTTCCTATGACTTCAGAGTCTGTATAGTTTTCTTATAATAATAAGAAAATTGGCTTGTTTTCTTCCAGGTTCCCAGTTTAGGGCATAGACTTGATTGTCTCCTGTTCAAGTACTAATGGCTTGGGATCCTGCTTAATTTCTTCTCCCATATAAGGTGCTAGCAGCTGTTGAGAATGTTAATCTTGATTATAACTCCCTCCCTATTTAAGCTTTTTTTCCCTGCTCCTGATCTCTGTGTATTCCTCTTCAGTGGAAAAGGAATGTCTATGTGTCTCTATAGATTTTGCTTGCTTTATGGTAGGTTATGTTCCTTCTCAAAAAACATCTGTTACTATATTTTTATTTACAAATGTACTTATATTTACAAATTTATTTGTATTCTGTTTTATATTATGACCTACTCAGAATCAGTCTGGAATCAGCAGTGCTAAGGTCAAATCAACAACAATAATGTGAATCTGCCTAAAATATATCAGTGGGAACAAAAGGAGGTCATGGAGCATGGCATAGATTTTTGTAACCCAAAAAACATTAAGAAACATGTTCATACATTTTTAGAGCTTTACTTATTACTCAAACAAATTTCATTACTTGCCTGGTGCTCCATGTTCAGTGAAATTATTTTGTTCACCTTTTTTCCAGCTAGGTGTCCACTGCAAGTGGTTATCATTTCAGATAAGCCATAAGAAGTAAAATGTATGGTAGCACTGCACATTTTATCCTCAGTACACAGTAGACTTGCCCAGTTTAAAAGCTCAGTCTTAGGCTGAAGGTCCTTCACCAACTTCAGTACAATGTAATAGGTTCAGTTTTATTTCTTTTCATTTTTGGTAAGGAGTTTGGACAAAATGTTGATATCCTTCTTGATCTAATAGTAATTGTTACATACCAAACCCGTGGGAGCTGTCAAGCTCTGCGGAAAAACCCCGACCCGGCAGCCGTTGACAGTTGACAGCTGTCAAAAGGCTGCCGGAAGAAGTATCGCATGCGCACAAGCTAGCAAGCAGCTTTTGACAGTGACAGCTGTCAAAAGAGCCACCGAGAGCATTCACGCATGCGCCAAATCCTACCCAGCTGTCAGCCGCGGGAGCTGTCAGCTTGCCGGTTCTCAAACAGGTCCTCCAGCCAGCCGGCTGCCCAGCTGGCATATTCCCCAGCAACTAAGTAAACACCGCCCCCGGGAGCTGTCAGTCTGCCAGGAGTCTATTGGCTGCCGCCCTAGCGGCGGGAAAAGCATGGTTCATTGATTGGCTACAAGTTTGACAGTTCTCTCTATAAAAGCCGGGTTTTGCGCGCCTGTCAGCTGTTTGGAGCTGAAGCCAAATAAACGTCTGAACCTGCCTGTCGACTCCCTCTCGTCTATCGCTGAACAATTCAGTAATAGTAGAAGCTACTGTAGATATGAAAGTAATTGTGAAACTGTAATGTATTGGGATTTTACTTGAATTGTTCATGTGTCTGTTTGAATGCTGCTTATGGTTGCTCAGTGGTGTTTCTGTATAATGGTCACTGACTAAGCCAGACTTGCTGTCTCCAAGAAGATTGAAAAATTGAAAAATAAAAAGAACAAGTATAAGAATTGGAAAGAGGGGCACATAACTAAG
>JAKJMR010000072.1:1713788-1724466 GCA_024449315.1 Daboia siamensis | reverse complement strand
GGTGAAAAAAGTAAGGTTCTATATTTAGGGAGGAAAAATCAAATGCATAGGTATAGTATAGGTGGTACCTTGCTCAATAGTAGTAACTGTGAGAGGGATCTGGGAGTCTTAGTAGACAATCACTTCAATATGAGCCAGCAGTGTGCTGCAGCTGCCAAAAAAAGCCAACACAGTGCTAGGCTGCATTAACAGAGGGATAGAATCAAGATCAAGTGAAGTACTAGCTCGAATAATTGTGAATAATAGTTTGACTGAAATGTGTAATATTGAAAAGGGTACGAGGCAGGGGTGCCCGCTATCACCCTTATTATTTGTTTTAACGTTGGAGATACTACTGATTAAAATACGGAATTCGGAAACAATTAAGGGAATTCAAATAAGAGACCAGGATTATAGATTGAGGGCGTTTGCAGATGATCTGGTTATTAGGCTGACACAGCCAGAAAATTCTGTTATGGAATTGATGGAGTTAATATTGCAATATGGGAAAGTTTCTGGATTTAAGGTTAATATACAAAAAACTAAAATGCTATCTAAAAATATGACACCATTACAAAAGGTAGCTTTAGAAAGGTTAACTGGATTTGAAATTGTTGAAAGGGTCAAATATTTGGGGGTATCCTTGACACCCTCAAACGTAAAATTATATAAAAATAACTACGAAAAGTTATGGAACAAAGTGCAAAAAGAATTGGATAGTTGGAAAAAATTACAACTGTCATTATTGGGAAGAATTGCAGCAGTGAAAATGAATGTTTTGCCAAAATTTTTATTTTTGTTTCAAATGATACCCATTCTTAAAAAGGATTCAAACTTGGAGGAATGGCAGAAGGGTATTAATAAATTTGTTTGGGCAGGGAAAAGGCCACGGGTTAAATTTAAAATTATGCAGGATACGCGTGAAAGAGGTGGTCTAAAAATGCCCAATCTTAATTATATT
Organism: Daboia siamensis; assembly: GCA_024449315.1. NCBI lineage: Eukaryota > Metazoa > Chordata > Lepidosauria > Squamata > Viperidae > Daboia > Daboia siamensis. Next base: position 1,723,526 of record JAKJMR010000072.1, on the reverse strand, counting down.
ATGAAGCTGCTGCATTATCAGCCATAAGTGATTGGATTAATTTAACACAAGGGAGACTATTAAATCTTGAAGGGCATGATTTGCTACTTGGTTGGCATGCATATTTATTGTATGACAAGAAGGTAGACAATGTGTTTAAAATGCTTATTTTGAGACATGCTTTGTTGCGAGTTTGGAAAAAGCATAGACATAAGTTAAACTAAAAGATACCTTTATGGGCAATACCCAAACACGCAATAGAGAATATAAATGTTGGATTTAAACATGATGTGACTACATATAAGGAAATCTTGAGCTTGGAGAGGAATGTATGGTGTTTGAAGTCATATAATTTTTTACGAGGAAAAAAGATTGTTCAGACCTGGTTTCAGTATGGGCAATTACAAGCCAGGTGGAAAGAGGATCAGAAAATTGGTTTTCTAATGGATGATGAAAATTTGGTAAAGCAAATTAGAAACCAGGGCTCAGCACATATCAAACGGATATATCTTGAATTGATAGAGATTGACTCAGAAACAGAAATTGTTAAGGACTGTATGATAAAATGGGCACAGAATATTCAGGAAGTTATCACAATGGACACTTGGGAAAAGATCTGGGTGAGAAATGTAAAATTTACGCAAGCTCAAAACTTAAGAGAGAACTTTTATAAAATGTTTTATAGATGGCATTTAGATCCTAAAAAGTTAGCAAGTATGTATCCGAATTATCAGCCTAAATGCTGGAGATGTGGTGGCGAAGACGCAACGTATTTTCATATATGGTGGACTTGTAAAAAGATCAAAGCATTTTGGATTAAAATTTGGTGGAATATGCAGAAGATATTCAAGAAAAGGATAAAGTTTTGTCCGCAATTGTTTTTACTGGGCATTATTACTGATACTACTGTTGTGGACACTAATCTGATGCTGAACTTAATTACGGCAGCGAGACTTTTAATAGGGCAATACTGGAAGAAGGAAGAACTGCCGACTATAGAGGAATGGACCTTAAAAGTTTCCAACCTGGCGGAAATGGCGAAGATTTCAGCATATTTGAAAGACCATTCGCAACAACGATATATTGTGGAGTGGAAAAAATGGATTGATTACATCCAGAATAAGTATGGGACTAAAAAGTTTCATTTAGCATTTGAATAAGTATATTGCTTGTAGTCATCTTATAAGAGCTAAAGCGCGAGAGACTTAATAGTTTATTGTTATTAGTATATGATAGTTTATGATTGTTTTTTTTTACTTTTATACCTTGTATTCAGCTCTGGGAAGTCGGGGAGGGGGGAGGGGGGAAGGGGAGGTGAGAGGGTGGGATAGGGTTGGGAAGGGAGGGAGGGGGTGGGGGATGGGATTTTAAAGATAAAATGTAATGAAAAACTTTTCAATTAAAAAAAAAAAGATCAAGTGAAGTACTAATACCACTTTACAATGCTTTGGTAAGGCCACACCTGGAATACTGCATCCAGTTTTGGTCACCACGATGTAAAAAAGATGTCGAGACTCTAGAAAGGGTACAGAGAAGAGCAACAAAGATGATTAGGGGGCTGGAGGTCAAAACATATAGGGAACCGTTCCTGGAATTGGGTATGTGTAGTTTAATGAAGAGAAGAGTGTGGGGTGACATGATAGCAGTGTTCCAATATCTCAGGGGCTGCCACAAAGAAGAGGGAGTCAAGCTGTTCTCCAAAGCACCTGAAAGCAGGACAAGAAGCAATGGAAGGAAACTAGTCAAGGAGAGAAGCAACCTAGAACTAAGGAGAAACCTCCTGACAGTTAGAACAATTAACCAGTGGAACAACCTGCCTCAAGAGGTGGTGAATGCTCCAACACTGGAAGCTTTTAAGAAGAGACTGGACAGCTATTTGTCTGAAATGGTATAAGGTTTCCTGCTTGAGCAGGGGGTTGGACTAGATGGCCTCCAAGGTCCCTTCCAACATCATCATTATTATTATTATTATTATTATTATTATTATTATTATTATTATTATTATTATTATTATTATTATCATCATCATTGGATGATTTGGGGCGGGAATGAGTTCCTTTAAACCTATTGGCCACTGCCTAGTTGCCAACCATATAAGTAGCTGCGCATCAGCCTCTGTTTCAGTTCTGTTCCTGTTTGCCAAGATAAAGCATGTTCCTGTTGCAACCTTCAGTCTCGCTTATTGCCTGCAAAGAACTGGCTACACCACTGGCGACGAAGATGGGATTGTGCTTCTTTGAAAGAGCTAAAAGTCACTAGGGGGTGAGGCCAGCACAGCGCCTGGCAGAGAGAGAGTCAGAGAGTCCTTCATTTCAAGAGCAGAGAACTATCTCCGTGCAAACCAAGTTGCTGAAGATGGCCTGAAGGCCACAACACTTCTCTGTGTCTGCGAGTCTGCAATGTTCGACATTGCAGAGAACTTAGTCACACCAGCACAGCTGGAGTCTGTTACTTACACAGACCTGAAGAAAAGGCTCAGCAACCATTTCCAACTGACGTTGTCGGTGATAGCGTGGAGGCATGCTTTTGAACAGTGAGTCTAACAACCCAGTGAGATGGCCGCAGAGTTCAGCACAGCATTGAGACAAGCTTCGCGCCTGTGCCAATTTTTGGACTTGGAAGAAAGGCTTCAAGACTGACTTGTCTGTGGACTCAGAAGCAGAGAGCTTCGACAAAAACTTTTCACAAAAGAGACTCTCTTGCTCTAGGAAGCCCTAAAAGAAGTTATGGTGGACAAAGCTGCTGCGGGGCCATGAAGGCTTTGCAGCCTGCCAAAAGTACTTCTCACGAGGAAGCCATCCACCATGAGGACGCCAAGCATTCAGAAGACATTGACTCCAACCTCAAAGTCAACAAGATCCAATGGCACCATGACAAGGAACTGAAGCCCCCTTACAAGGTAGTTCCCTTCCTTCGATGTTTGGGCTGTGGCGGCTGCCACCAATGAGCCGACTGCCAGTTCCAGACAGCCACATGTCAGGCCTGCAGAAAATCCGTCCACATCGCAGCCGACTGTAGAGGTCACCAGAAGGACCGCCAATTGGACGATCTGATCAGGAGAGGTACTGTGGCCCTGGGGCAGCAGAGAGTAGGGTTCTGCTCCAGTCGCTGGAATGTGCCACACTGGAGCTTGCTGCCCCCTTAAGCCAAAACTTTCAGTTCAAGTCGAGCTGCAAGGTGCTCCTTGCAGGATGGAACTGGACGCTGGTTCAGCTGTATCCTTCTGGTTCATGTGCAACTGCAGCAAGAGATGGACCAAGGTTAGGTCATCCAACATCATTCTAACTGACTTCCATAATTCCTGAGTAGCCATCAAGGGTGAGGCCACCTTGGCTGTCAAGTTCAAGGGGTTTTTGGGGGCCCTAGATGTGATTGTGGTGGAGGGCCAGAGAACAAGCTTAATAGGGCTTTATTGGTTTGATGCACTGGGCATTCAAGCAACTGGGATCCACTGGACACAAGCAGCAAACTTGGCATCAGTATGCGAGGAATTTGACACAAGCCTGGGAGAGTACAAGCACTCTCCAATAGCCTTTAAGCTTGATCCTGCCATTTGCACTGAAACACGAAATTGATGCAGACCTGGGCAAGCTTGTCAGTCAGGGGGTACTACAGCCCATAGATGGGGGTAAATGGGAAACTCTCATTGTCCTGCCACTTAAGGCCAACAGGATTTATGCTGATTACAAGTGCACCATTAACCAGGCACTACAGCAGCATGCGTATCCAGTGCCAGTCGTTAGCCACATCTTGGCATTGCTGCAAGGGATACTGTGTTTGCTAAGTTAGATTTGTCACAAGCCTATCAGCAGTTACCTGTGGATGAGGACACAGTGGCCGCACAAACAATTGTGACACATAGGGGGGCTTTTAAAGTCAAATGCCTTCAATTCGGGGTTAGCGTAGCCCCAGGAATTTTCCAGGGAGTTATGGAGCATATGCTCAAGGGCAGGGGTGTCAAACTCAATTTCATTGAGGGCCGCATCAGGATTGTGGTTGCCCTCAAGGGGCTGGGTGGGTATGGCCAGGGTGGGTGTAGCCTACTGGGTGGGAGTGGCTAGAGTGGGTGTGGCCTACTGGGTGGGCATGGCCAGCTCTACATCGTTCGCATCAAGGGTGCCTATGGGGGCCTTGGCAGGAGTGGGACAGATCTGAGGGTCTTTGGCAGAAGGAGGGTCTGTGGGCCAGGGCCAAGGCAGTGGGGGCCATTCCCTCACTGTTTCCAGGATGGCTTCATGGGCCACATGAAACCACTTTGTGGGCCGGATCCGGCCCCCGGGCCTTGTGTTTGACATGTCTGCTCAAGGGCATTCCGGGGCTCTGCCCCTATTTTGACAATGTGCTCATCACTGGTAAGTCCACTGTGATGCTTGGAAGGAGGCTCAAAGCTGTCCTTCAATAGTTCTGCACAGCGGGACTCAAACTGAAGAGGGACAAGTGTAAAATTGGGGTCCCTTCCACTGAGTTCTTGGGATTCCGTATTGATGCTGAAGGCATCTATCCCGCAGAGTCCAAGCTGAAGGCAATTCAGCTGGCACCAAGCCCCAGGTCAAAAGGAGAGCTCCAGGCATTCCTGGGTCTCCTGAATTTTTACCATGCATTCCTGCCTAACAAGGCTGCAGTGGCAGAACTGCTACACAGGCTCTTAGACAAGAACACCCTGTGGAAGTGGACCAAGGTTTTAAGACAGTAAAGTCACTACTGTCCTCAAATTCAGTGCTTACACATTTTAATGAAACATTGCCTGTATGCATTGCATGCGACGCATCCCCTTATGGGGTGGGGGCTGTACTAAGCCATTTGTCAAGTGATGGGACAAGATCTTAAGTGGAGTGTTGTCATGGATTCACACTGGGTGGCTTAAAAATAGCCCTGGACCAGAGTTCCAGAGCTATTTCACGTAGACATGAGCTTTCAGCTCACAAAGGTTGCATCTTATGGGGAAGCAGGGTTATTGTCCCCAGTTCATTAAGGCACTGTGTGCTTCAGTCTCTGCATGAGGGCCATCCGGGCATAGTCCGGATGAAGGCACTGGAACGGAGCTACGTTTGGTGGCCAGGGTTAGATAAGCTATCGGGGCCCAAGTACATGGGTGTTACACATGTCAACAGTCCAGACCGGAAATGCCCCAGGCTCCTGTCCACCAATGGGAGAAAACTCATACACCATGGTCAAGGATTCACATTGACTTTGCTGGGCTCTTTCAGGGACGGCTGTTTTTGATAGTGGCTGACAGCCACTCTAAATGGTTGGAAGTAATTCCTATATCTACTATGACTACTGCTAGGACCATCCAGGTGCTTAGAAAGCTTTTTGCCACACATGGGCTGCCGGACTTTGTAGTCTCGGACAACGGGGCCCAGTTCACAGCAGCAGAATTTCAGGTCTTGAGAACTAACCTCATAAGGCATGCAATATTGCCTCCCTTTCACCCCTCGACTAATGGGCAGGCTGAACACATGGTGCATATGACAAAAGAGTCACTCAAATGCATTGTGACCAGGGATTGGCACCATAGGCTGGCTGATTTCTTGCTTTGCCAGCACACTACACTTTGCACAACAATGGGCAAGAGCCCAGCAGAGCTTCACTGGGGAAGAAGATTAATCACGAAACTGGACAGGTTGCATCCTGACTGGGTAGCAGCAGACGCCCCACTCCCAAAGGCTCCAAGGGGGTTGCAAGTGGGTGATGGGGTGTGAGCCCAGAACGATGGCCATGGGAACTTGTGGGTGCTGGGTGAAATTGTCAAAATTTCGGGACCTCTTTCCCATGAGATGGCTCTGGATGGGGGGGTGAGTTGTTCTCCACCATATTGATCAGCTGCGGAAGCGTTTTGCAGAATGGCCACTAAGCGAGGACCTCATGGCGGGTCTGCAACTAGAGACGAGAACTGGCAGCCAAACAGAGCAGTTCACATGCTCTGCGGACTCAATCAGGCAATACAACAGGGAGGTGGTCGTAAATGGACAATGTCTGGGAGTGACATGGGTCTCCAGATGGGGAAAGACAACATGGGTCTCCAGATGGGGAAAGACAACCTGAACATGGCAGCAGCTTCATTGACACAGCTACCTCATTGGACTTTGGATTGGGCTGACCTGGAATGGCCAGCCAAAGCAACTCGAGTCAATCCAACTCAAATGAACCTAAAAGCCCTGGTCTACCCAGCCCAGCAGGCAAGCTGGTAGACTGGGAGTTGCCTGGATCCCCCAGGCGTTGGTGGGAAATTGATTGTGTTGGCACAAATCACACTTTTTTTTTACATAAAGCAAATTCTTGGATAAAACTGATCTCTTGCATAATGACAAATTTGCATAAAATAAGAACCTGCATATGCATGTTTACAGTCTTTACCAGGAAATTGGGAGCCCTGATAGCTAAACATTTTTGATCTGACTAACCTTTCTACATACAACTGTACATATCTACAGTCCTTTAGAAATGCTTGTGTTTCTAAAGGACTGTATATCATAAATATTAATGGAACAAAAGATAAGTCCTGAAAATAAATGTTAAGATTTTTCTTATTATCCTCCCTAGTCTTAATTCAGATACATATTTTTCATAACCTTTTTGCCCTTCATATTGGACTGTGAGCATGGTTCTCCTATTATTTCTTTAAATGTTCTGCTTTATTCCTGATGCAGTCAGCAGCATTTATCCTGTTCTATTTATATTTATGTGAACAAAATACCTATTTTATTTAGGTGGGTAGAGAAGCAATAAATAAATAAATAAAACTGCCACTGACAATACAATCCTGTTAAGCTGAAAAAACATGAAAGCTCTTTAGTACCTACTTCACAGTAAGAAAAATCAGTATTAAACAGAAGCGGGTTCTGTTTTCAGACCAATCTCAATTTTAAATTAAAATGAAAAAATATCAGAATGAAAATTAAAATGTTGCTTCAGGATTTTGCTCTTATCTAGCAAAAGGCAATGTGTTGCAGTCCAGGCAACCTGGATTGTTTGTTGTGTTTCATCTGTGCCAGATGCTGAAAAGTGGGATGTAAATGAAAGAGGAGAGCAGTTATTTTTATCTCTTAGAATCCATATGGCATCATTTGGTCTGGAAACAAAATGGTAAGAGAAGACAAAGCAGGAAAAGAATTGTTCATGTTTAGGAGAGAATAAGTGTAACATGTTGTGTCTAAATCTTTGGGGCCATCTAGTTTAAACTTCTAGGCCATGAAATTAAGAGATGTTCCCCTCTCATGTCTTCAAAGAATCCTGATTGGTTTCTAAAAATATATACAGATATTCCATAACCAACCAAACATTCACACACATTTGTTTAAAGTACAGATTGTACTTTAATGATGATAGACCAATGATAGACCAATAATAATGATAGACCGATGTCCTCTATCACAACCACTAATCCTGTGGAAAACAATGAAACAAGAAGAAAGGCAAAGCTGTTATTGCTGTATTTCATCTATACTCAGCATTTGATAGTTTTTGACCACCTCTCATGAAAATATGAGCATTGACCCATGACAGGAGGATTTAAGGGTGCGTTTATGCCCAGGTAGTCAAGTAATTGGCTAATTAACTCTCCAATTAGTTCATTACCATTTGTTTTCATTAAAACTAAAAAATTAGTCTTGCAGAAAACTGCCTAAGGACATCTTGCAAAATCTCAAATAGTTTCTTTTTAAGGCATTTAGCAGCAGCCAATCACTATGAGGTATTTAAGCTCCATGCATTCTATCTTCTCTTTCATGTTCATCACCATCCTGAAAACATACTGAGCACTTTGCAAGAATGAAACTGTATTAAATAAGAATCTTTTTCTCACTGTACATTGGTTAATCAATTTAATTATCAATGTTGAGATGCTATATATTGTCAGTGAATATGTACATCACTGAAAGCTAATTTGGACTTTAACTTGATGAAAAATATCTACTTGTTCATCTTCATGTTATATGTATTGCAGTATTTATTATGTACTAACTTTCATTTTGGCCATAAAATCATCAAAAGCAAGTTATGAATGATTTGGAATTCAGTTGCATTATAATGTAATATTCATAAGGCAGAAAAAAAGATTTCAGATTATTATTTCAACCAAAGCTTCAGTTATGGTACTGTAGTGGAGTATGTACCAGCAAGAGCAGTGGGAGAGAATTTTGATAACATAGAGCTTTCCCCAAAAGTGTCCAGATTAAGAGACTGCATAGCCTTGAGCTGAAGTGGGGAAGGCAGAAGAGATTCAGGGTATCTACACCCAAGAATCTCCCAGAATATATCTCTAGATAAAAAAGTTATAACTTTAGTTTAGCAAGATTCTGTCCATTACATGTAAACAAATGAAGGGTTGAGCTCAATTAGATCTCATTGCCTCATCTCTGAACTTGGGCCTGAGAGGTACCTTCAGTTCCTAGATAACTCCTTCAGTTTCTCAAATTCAGAGGTCTAGGGTTTGAGCACTTTCATGAACAGAAGGAACTAAGTATTTTCACATACTAGACTTATTAGTATTATAGTAGAGCATTTTGAAGATCTTTACATAGGTCTAAGCCAATTTTGTCCTAGACAAAATATAATTTAAAACATTAATAAAATGAATATTTGTAATGATAGAGATGTCTGGCTGAGGCCCTGGCCTTTATTGAGAAAGAGAGAGAGAGAGAGAGAGAGAGAGGGAGGGGGAGAGAGAGAGAGAGAGAGAGAGAGAGAGAGAGAGAGAGAGAGAGAGAGAGAGAGAGAGAGAGAGATGTTGTAAGAAGCAAGTCAATCCTGCAAGAACAGGTATCAAATCAATCATAAAGGACTCAAATGTCTATACACTAATGCACAGAGTATGAACAGTAAGCAGGGTGAACTAGAAATTCAGGTAAATGAGGGCTGTAAAACTGTAAACTTGAATGTATTTGGGTCAATATAAAAAGGGGGAAAATGACATTGCCATAGGTCTATACTATAGGCCGCCCAACCAAGCAGTGGAAATAGATGGACTTTTTGCTAGTCAGCTAACTAAGGTATGTAAGAAGCACATCACAACAGTAATGGGGGACTTTAATTACCCTGATATCAACTGGGAGACAAACTCTGCACCAAGTGGAAGATCAAACAGATTCCTGACAAACCTAGCAGACAACTTTCTCTCCCAAAAAGTGGAGAAGGGAACTAGGGGATTAGCCATATTGGATTTAATTCTCACAAACAGAGATGAAATGATAGAAAGTGTTGAAGCCACAGGAACCTTGGGGGAAGAGATCATGCAATATTGGAATTCAACATTCTAGATGCACAAGCAATAGAACACAGCCAAACTAGAGTCTTGAACTTTAAAAGAGCTAATTTCAATAAACTTAGACCTTACAAAGAATTCCATGGATGAGAATCCTAAAGGGGAAAACGACTCAAGAACTTGGGAAATTTTGAAAAGTGAGATAATAAAGGCCCAGTCTAGTACAATACCAACAAAGAAGAAAAATAACAGCTCTCAAAAGAAACCAGCATGGCTGCATAAAGAACTCTCTGATAAATTGAAAGGACAAGTATAAGAATTGGAAAGAGGGGCACATAACTAAGGCAGAATATCAGCAAATAGCCTGTGCCTGCAAAGATGAAGTAAGGAAAGCTAAGGCTCAAAATGAACTAAGGCTTGTGACCAAAGTCAAAAATAACAACAAAAAAAGCTTCTTTCAACATATAAGAAACAAGAAAAAAGTTAAGGAAAGATTGGTCCATTAGTGGAGGAAAGTGGCAAGAAGGTGACAAGCAACAGGGAGAAAGCAGAACTAT
>JAKJMR010000072.1:1690550-1712738 GCA_024449315.1 Daboia siamensis | reverse complement strand
TATTATTATTATTATTATTATTATTATTATTATTATTATTATTATTACTATTATCATCCTCCTCCTCCTCATCATCATCATCTTAATTATACAACTGTCTGAAGAAGCAGAACCCTAAGCATGTTTACCCAAATCAGTAGAATTTATTCCCTAATACATAGGTATTATTACAGTGTTCAATATATTAAATTTACAACTTGGAACAGGGTGATTAGTTTAGGACTGTCATCCTTACTTAGTAGTAAATATGCAGGCTGCATAAATGAACATACATTTATTTAAGGTTTTCAGCCTTAAATTGGGCACCTATGTATGCACTCATTAGTCTTAATTAGGAGGACCAAATCTGGGCAGAAAAAATCCAATTGACTACTAAGTGGCAGCAACTCAGATCTCATAGTCCTATTCTTCATGGGGGATGGTTTTGCCAAAGCAGCTAAGGGATGCAAACTCATCAGAAAAGTTTCCTTAGCCTAAAGATAGTCAAATCATTTCATCAAAACAAAACACAATATACATTATAGAAGAGAAGGAGAGATTCATGAAAAAGATCACAGCAGTTGTTTCTGAGGGCTTTGAGAATGCAATTATTGAAAATGTCAAGCAAATCTAACAACGATGATAGCAACCAAAATCTCTGAGGAATCTGTTCCACACAAGAAGCTGTCTTTATAATCTTCTGTTACTGTCTATGTAGAACAATCATAGAAGACCTTGAGATATAAAGAAAAAAGAGAAAAAAATATGCATTATTACTTGTACAATTAAAAAGTGGTTAGTGATACAGGGCATCTAGTCTTGACCATTTTCCCCATTAGGACTTAGGGTGGAGAAAGAATGTAATGCTTACCTAAAGAAGAAATCAAAAGAATATTATCCAAGTGGCAACGCAAAAGAGGTTTTCTAAATTTGGGAAATAATTTCCCCAGATTTAAATGATACTCCTACCTTCATCCACTTTGCTCTCAATACACACACTCACAAAAAGCTAGCACAAAAGGGAACCATTCTATATGTATATATGAATAGAAGCTTATGCATATGTATGGCTGCTGCTTCATTTGCAGAATGTTGTTTCTATCACCTGCATATGTTACATGAACAGTGGCAGATTTGGCTATTGAAGTAGAGGAAATATTCCAAACATAATTTTAGCTGCTCATTTGATTCTCCTTGCCTAAATCAAACATTTAAAGATTAACAGGTACCTGACTAGTCCTCTAATCCTCTATTACATCCAAAGCTTTTGTTTTTAATTGTTGGTACTTTCCAAGCCTTTCTGAGCTAAATGAGCAAATAGGTTAATTTGGTATAAACTCCAGGGTTACTGTCTGGCTCTAAAGATTTTGGGACAAGGTTGGTAATAGCAGGCAAGAACAGTGAGGCAAAAAATGATATAGTGAAAATGAGATGCAGGACCGTCACACTTTATCTGAGTAGTGGATTCTCTTTTGCACATAATTAACAGAATCAAAGGCAGTGTTTTCATTCATTGTGCTATTTGTAGTCTTGCTGAAATCTGTGGTCTTTAAAATTATAATATTAATGCAGATTTCTGCATTGTAAAGATACCATACAGCAGCCATTCAGAACTTAGAAAGCAATTCTGAAGTGCTTTTGAGAGAGAACCAGATTGACATATTTTGCCAAGATGCAAGAGAGAACAGCAAAAGAGCAAAATGCAATGACAAATTGGGATGTTTGCACTGACTGTTCATAAGTCATTTGGATAATTTATTCAAGTTCAAAAGACAGTTGGGAATTAGTCTCTTACAAATGTTTTGAGAAATGCGTCAAGTATGTTCTTAATATGAAAAGCAAAAGTGAAGGAATTACCAAAGTATATTTAAGTCATTCATCAAAATTAAGGTTCATGAATAGCTCATGTCAATGAGACAGGAAATGAAAAAATATCTTTAATGTGATCTCTTTTTCAAGTTCCTAAGTAAATGTACAGGAAAAAATGTAAAATTTACCTTCAGTGAATTTGAAATACAACAAAAATTCTACAATCAGTGCCTCATTATAATTCCAAAGTATTAAGCAGTAGCAGATTTGGCCATTGACATAGAAGACATACTTCAAACAAAATTGTATCCATCAGGTATCTGAAAATAATGTGGCTCATTCTACCCTAAACTCTTTATTTCCAGAATATTGACTAAAAGTATATTGGTGAAAGAGAGGTTATGAAACCATTACCAACAAGAAACCAACTTGGCCCCATGAGTCTGACACTAATCTTATTTTGAGTGCTCTGTCTTTCACTGTAGAATAGCTGCTTCAGTGGTTTCCAATGTACTTCTGTTTCCATAGATGAAGAAAATATATTGTGAAGAATCTCTTCCCATGGACTTTTCCAGCTCAAGAAGCATAACAACATTTTCTGTCTTATTCTTATTGTCTAATACCAAACTATTATAATATCACAAGAGTTTTAAATGAACTATAATTACCCTGAGAAAAATACAAAGACTTTTCATAAGGGAAGAAACGTGTCTCTGTGTGTCTGTGTGAGAGAGAAAATGGAAAACTGATTTTGGAACAAATAGTTCTTTTTCTTTTGCTCTCTCTACCTCTATCCCTATCCCTATTGTAAATCTATCCCTATCCCTATTTCTATGCCAGGTATTCATGGCCTTTTGAGAATCTGGTGGAACCAAGACTCTTTCTCAGAAAAATGTATTTAAATACATACAGTAAAGTAGTGAAAATAAAATAGGGAGTGCTTATTATATATTGAATACATTTATTAAAAACACAACTAAAACTGCATGATTTACAATTTATGTTTTAACCTTTTATGATTTATGATGAAGTGTTGAATTTTGCAATTTATGATGAATGTATTTCATCTTGTTTATGATGGTGATTATCACTATTACTTATATGTACCCCGACAGCTTATGCACCAGAGACAAATTCCTTGTCTGTCCAACCATAGTTGGTCAATAAAGAATTGTATCTATTCTATCTGTCTATGACTACACTGAATTAAAAATAACATTTCCCCACCATACAAAAAAAACAAAAAAAACCCTTATAGGGGCCCTACAGATACTGTAAGCAAGGACTAGGAACAGAACCTAATAGGATCTTAAAATAGAAAAGAAGAAGCACAGAAAAGAAAAAATAGAAAGAAAAATAAGAATGTAGTAAAGAAAAATAAAATTTATAAATGTTCCCCTTTGTCTGAAATGGTATAGGATTTCTTGCCTGAGCAGAGGGTTGGACTAGAAGACTTCCAACATCATCATCATCATCATCATCATCATCATCATCATCATCATCATCATCGTCGTCGTCGTTGTTGTTGTTGTTGTTGTTGTTGTTGTTATATCAAAATAAGTATAATTTTAGTGGCTTATCATCTTATCTTAAAGTACAACAAATGACATCTTCCTTCCCATATTTCATCTCTAATCTATAAACAAACTCTTAAAGGTTTGTGTTCAATCCAGGTCAACAAAAGTCTATTTAGTCTCTCATCAGAAATAACAATATATTTATTCTAACCTCAATCAAATAAACTAACTTTATATTCCTGCCTTAATCTTTTAACAACCTTAATCTTTAATTCCTTCAAATAATGTCCTAAAACTTGATTTCTTTCCTTTTTTTTTCTTTGTGCCTTCTCATAAAATTCTTCAAAACTTGAACACGTTTCTCTTATGAATGAAACTTCTGTTAAGAAAAAATATTTCCAACTTTTCTTATGCTCTTCCTCTCCTTCACCAAAGATCTCTTCTTTCTTTTCAGGAATTCTATAATTTGCTAGATTAATTGAAAGGCAATGTTACAGCTTAGTTCTAAAAATGTCTTGTGAGATCAGAGAGGTGCTTAGATTTTGCTGACAATTTTTCTTTTTGTCCAGACATTCAGAGGCCCTTTAATGCTTCTACATGTGTACATATGCATGTGTGTTTTGCATGTGCTTTAATAGTAGATACAAAATAGCAGAAAGACTGTTTTTGAATGGACTTTTCTGGTCATTCTTTTAGTATCCAGGAAGAGAAGGGATTGATATAGATAAAGACACACACACACACACACACACACACACACACACACACACACAAACACACAGAATAGCATAGTCCTGATGTCTGAAATAAGATAAATTGCATAATTTTATTTATTTGCATAAATTATTTCTAGCAATGAAATGCTGAGTGGGAAGACTGATGCCATCCTTAGTACCACGTATAAAAACATTTTTTGTTGTTGTTATGGTAAAGTTGGTTAAATGAGCATTAAAGCTCTGAAGACACATTTGGACTGATTTTCTAATGAATTTTGCAGATCAGGTGAAATAGAAATAAAATCCAGTGTCATCCAGCAGCATTCTTTTCTAGAAAAATAAATACTACAATAGCCACATATGAGACAGTTATGAAAATTATGAACCGCTTATATGTGGACTTTAATGAGAATATTATAAAGATGCAAGCTATAAACTCAGAAGGATATTGCAATTCTGTTTTTAAGAACCACAGTTTCCACTGATTAGGTAGTAATATTCATATTTTAGCACTGTATATTGAGTGAGTCCACATTATTTTTAAGCTGCGGCAGCACTGCTCCTTCCCTCCTTCCCTTCCCATAATTGTTTTAGCAGGATAGCTTTTATTGAGAGAAAAGTTCAGGTACGCCATGAGCAATAGAAATGTATTCCTATTCAGCCAGCAGATGTGTGTTTATCTCTCTTCTGAGTAATTCTTATGTCCTCTCATTATCTTTGTGATTAAACAACACAATGTTTAAGCCAGATTCAAAGGAAAAAAATTCCACAAATTGCCAGTTTTACGAGCAGGAGATGCAGAGATTTGGTGTGATTGCTCACTGCATATTATTATATTATCTCATTTTCATGTACAGAAAGAAAAGGAATTATCTGCAGGCCTTATCTATCTGAAATGGGTCAGCTGGAATTACAATTAGCACGTCCATTTTTTTTACTCTCTGATGTAATTCTGTTGGCTTCTTCAGAGCTATTTCTCATGTAAATGAGAATGAGTTATGTCCATTGTAGTCCTTTATATCTGAACAGTCAAGCTCACAGCTCTGCTAAAAAGTGGGGGGGGGGGGAGAGAGATTTAAATGGTTTATTTCATTCCTGTCCTTGGAAACATCTAGGCATTAAGTTACTCCTTGGTAAAATGAATAAATAGATAAAATAACACTATGGCTGTTCCAATTAGTGGTGGGATGCCAAAGGAACAAAACTGCAAATAGAAAATATTAGGAATTATTTTAAGTTCATTACTTTATTAAAGAAAGTGGGTTAACAAAGCCTTATGTCATGCCCATGCAGACCTATCTATGGAATTTCTCAAGGAACCCTAACTGAAAACCAATAGTTAACAACATTTTTCTCCTTTCCTTTTTTGACAAGAAGGAGTTCACAATGGAAGTACTTTTTCAGACACACAAGCACAATAAAGTCCCTTGCTCACTTTTATGTAGCTGTCAAAATCCCAAAACTCTAGTGGGTGGGACTTGATCATGGAAAAGCTAGATGGAATTGAAAAGCTTATTTGACAATGTGTATTGTGGGTGTTTTTTTTTTCTAATCTAAAGATTTTGGGGGTCAAGATTTATTTTTACTCAGCTTGCATTAACTTCACTTGGATCTTGCCTTCCTCTTAAGAGCTCAGCAGAGCATACAAAGTCTTTCTATATCCTATTATCATTATTCTGACCTCCTTACAACATTCCAGAAGTGTCACATTCACCATGGCAATTCATGGATGGTTGGGGATTTGTATTCCCTTTCTTAGTCATATTTTCAATTGGACTTCAGTTCTCAGAATCCTTAGTCAATTTAGCTTGATGGTTGGAAAGTTTGAAAATTGAAGTTCAACATATCAGGAAAAGTGCCAGAACAGAAAAACTGTTTTGAGACTCTATTGGCACTATTTCGAATTTATGATTCTCATAATGTTCTCCCACATTAAAGTGGCTTCTTCCAAGTTCTGTCACAAGTGAAATGACTTGATTACTTATGCCAATGAAATCTGACTCTTTGTTCTGAATGGGTAATCAGCTCATAACCACTAGGCGGCCTTATCATGCTACTCTCGACTCCATGAACTGGCAGAAAAGTATGCCAGTGAAAATTGCTTAACCCTGATCATCAAGCACTCTATCCTTTGGGAATGAGTCAGGGGAGTTTGAATGTGAAACAAGTTAAGGAAAATGATTGGTGGATTCCTCTGACTCAGATTCTCCTTCTACCAGTCATTATTTCCAGGTGCTGCCACAAGTCATTCTCCATAACGTGCAATGGAACACACTTGTATAAGTATATATAAAGGATGAGGGATGAATCACCATACTATTTGCCCAAGTGAACAGTCACAAAGATGGGGGTACTCAACACCTGTGACTTTCACTCAGGTTATTTCCAAACATAGGTTTAGTGCTCCTTTAAAAATATTTTAAACCTATGTTGAAATATAGTCTGACCTTTAGGTCCAGGTATTGAGATAAAGTGGGAAGGAGCTGGTAGATTAGATGAGTTGCAAAGAGCATTGATGTCTTCTCCTGCTTAACCTGTTACTCTGGTCTAATATCTGTTGCCATAAGTTAGGCTAGTAGTTGTAGAAAAGGAATAAGAAGTGGTAGGGAACAAGTGATAACAATTAGACACTATTCTCAACCAATGCTGCAAGGAGACTAGATGTAAGCACTCATGGCCAACAGCAGTTGGAATTAACCATTGAAATGGATAAAATGACACTGTCCCCACAGAAGTAATAAGTGCAGATGTAAAATGTACATCTATAGAAAATCCTTTGTCAACAGAAGCACATGAAAATGTTGAATATGATAAAAACCAGCAATACAGCACACAACTGGTAAATTCCAGCATTTTCTCCATTTTAAATTAACCTTATGCTCATCAAAGGATTAGAGTTCTCACCAGAGACATTAGCTCTGCTTTTAAATATTTTAAAATTATTTTAAATGAGTGCCAAACTCATGTATTTAAAGAACTCACTTAAGACCTAAAAGAGAATATATATGGCATATTGTACATCATGAGGCTACAATCTTTCCCTTAGTTTTGCAGAACTTTTCTGCCTCTGACTGCAAAAGACTTTTTTCCTCCACTAATTCATTTTCTTTCAAATGTCTTTTGTGATGTTTTTGAGTCTACTTTATACTTGTGGCCTAAGCAGTTGGCAACACCTCGACAACCTTGGGAACTACACAGAGTCAGACCCAGTTAGTGGTTGGATAGAAGGCCAGCAAAAAAATTGCAGTGCTGCAAGCTAACCAGGGAAATTAAAAAAATAACAAAAAACAGAACATCCTGCTGGAAGAACTGCAAACCACTTTTACCTTGTTGCCAAGAAAATTGCATGACACCCATGCAATCAAGAGTCAACCACAACTCCAAAAGTCTTTGTTATGCTTTATTGTTTTGGTGAGACACAAGGTTGGGGTTGCAATTTTTTTCCCCTGTTTTCATTCTGAAGTCTTTCTGACTCTCCAGGCACCCCAATTTGGAACAGCTCAATAGAAGGAATTCTTCATAACTTTCTTTGATTTTGAATGCAAGTGTGGGAAGGGAGGATGTATCCAGTTGAAGAGATTTTATGGTGAAACACAGAACAGTCCGTGTTAATGTCCATCTTCCACACACACATCTCAGATACCTTATAACTATTATAAGGATAAAATCTCTTTTTTTGGATCAAAATGCATTCTATTAATTGTCTCATTTGATAGAAAATAGTTTAGTTTCATTTTTTTACCCAAACTAAATAAAAATAGTAAAAATATGTACAATATGAGTATTTCATTATTTACAGCCAGTCTGAAAATAGCACCGAATGTCTCTTTTATATATATATATATTATATTATATTGTATATATTATATAATATTTTATTATATATTATATTATATATTACTATATATATATATATATATATATATATATAATCAAATGCACATGTAGGAGACACATGAATGCTACACATACAAATATGTCCAGGCAATTTATTATGGCAAGTTGGACTGGACAAATAATGTATGCAGGCTTATTTATTTCATGTAGGCTCATGGCAGCTTACAAATTTAAAATTTCCACAGGGTAGAATCAATATTAACAATAACAAAGGTATAATGAATGCATATAACAAGACACTTAAAACAAACATTAAAATATCCATTAAATTCAATACAGCAAATAGCATAATTAAAATCTACAACTTAATTAAAATCATTATCTATAATTATGTAATTATAATTATATAATACATTCCAACTCATCAATAACAGGCAACACTCCACCACAAAATCTGGCCTTTAATACTTTCTGGAATAATCAAATGGAGACATGTCAAACTGCTAGCCTGTGGGCTGGATGCGTCATGGAAAAATCGCACCTACCCCATTGCTGGCAATGGGAAAAAAGTTGCGATACATTGCAAATCATGTGATGTTGCAAGTTTGACATGCCTGATCAAGTGGGCTTGAATCTGACCTTTAATGTGATTTGCTCTTTGATTTTCATGTTTTAGAGGTCAGCAGAAATAAAGAGAAGAACAGAAAACTTTCAAATTATTTTTGAGGCACTGAGGACTGGAAATAGATTAATTGTGGAGGTGGTCTATATTTTCAGCATAGCATTAGTCCTGCATGCTTTCTTGATTTATTTATGAAATGTAGATGACTGCCCATCTTGGCAATGACTCTGACTGGATAAAATTTATTTACAATATTTATAATCTGCCCAAGTCCAAAAGAATCCTGAACAGCATTCAACACAACAAAACAGGATTTAGACCTATTAATAAACCTTTGAATGAAAATATTTAACAAATACAGAGTCAGCCATGGCAGGACTTGAAAGAGAATAAGGAATCTGAATGATTTCAACCCTAGATCCAGCCTAGCTAATGGCACGAGGACCTGAAATTCTCAAATCTGACTCCACAGATTTAACCATAGTTAAATAGTTCTGGTAATAAAAATTAGGTAGTATCTTAGTCTCCAACAAATAAGACTCTGCCACTACTTGCAGACCTGACCAATTGCATCAAATGTTTAGCAACTGAATTCATAGTAAATTTATTATTTATTTTTTATTTCTCCCAAAAGTCTTATTTCAGGTGTAGATATGAATTTAAAGTATTCTATTTTTTATTTATTAAATTTAGAAACCACCCATGTCCCTCAGATAATTAAAAAAACAGTTATAGATTCACACTTTAAATAATCTTAGACTTAAAGATGTTATGGCTAAAATGCTAGTCTAAATGACCAGGATGTCCCATTCCAATATTAACTATGATCACTTTCTGAAATACCCATATTAAACTGTGCTGTGTGATTGATGTAAACATCTATTTTAAGCCAGATTTGTGCTATATAACAACTTGCTTTCTGCTTTGTAGCATTAATAATATAAAGCTCATGCACACAAGCATTGATCAAAGCTTTTGAAACACAAGCTGTCACTGTAAATAGGAAATCTGCAGCTGGTTTGAATTTGAGTTAGTAGATTTGGTACTTATTTCCTGATTTCCATATTGTGATCATCTGTTGTAGGGATACTTGGCAGCTGTGGGACAAGCTGATATAAAACAACCCATGTATATGTGCATTTAATGTAATACACAGCAACTACATTCTCCTTGTCATGAGTATAATGAAGACATAGCATAATAATGCATTTATAATATGCATCTATACTTTGCATCTATTTTTACCAAGTAAGATGTCTTTGTTTGAATTAGAACATAATAAATCTAGTCTTAGCCAAACAGGTTATTGGACAACAATCTCCAGAATTTCTAAAAGGATGTTTTGAAAAAGATCTTAATGGGTGATGCAACACACTTATAAATTTGGTGCTATTGGCAGCTGTATTTTTGGCATTCTGGGGTATGTCTTCACCAGTTTACATTCTCCAGTGAGTTGCCTGTTCCTGCTGTGTGTGAAACGAATTATCATACTAACTCTAGTTGTGGTTTTAGGGTTGGGAGATATGTGTGTTTGGAATCCTGCAGCAAGACACCTGTGCTGATTCAGATAACATAAGTAACTCTTCATCTGCCCTTCTTCATGACCTTCCATTTGTGTAGATTGCTCATTTCTATCCTAACTGCCCTTTTATTTCTGTCTGTGTCAATTCATCTTTCACTTGTTTGCCTGCAATCATGGGGTGATCACAAGACGTATATTTAAACTAGCTTTCTATGGGTGCAGTGTCATAATGCACCCATAGAAATGCAGCCACCTGAGCTCCGGTTGGTGTATTTGAATGCCAGGTCCGTTGTTAATAAGGCTCCTCTTGTCCGCGATCTAGTCGAGGGTGAGCATGCGGACCTGGCTTGCATTACGGAAACTTGGTTGGGCCCAGAGGGCGGTATTCCTCTGGTTGATATTTGCCCGCCAGGTTTCCGGGTGCTACACCGACCTCGGGCTCAGGGTAGGGGTGGTGGAGTGGCGGTTGTTATAAGGGAGACCTTGTGTCCGCGGGAGACCACCAGTCCTCAGATAGTCAGGTGTGAGTCTCTCTTTTTGAGATGTGGCCCTGGTGCGCAGTTGGGCTTGCTGCTGGTGTATATTTCACCTAGACACACAGCAGCAGCTCTGCCTGAGCTTCTCGATATTCTCTCTGGGTTGGTGGTTGAGTTCCCCAAACTTATAGTTTTGGGTGACTTCAACCTACCATCCCTGGGAGGATCATCTGAGTTAGCTCGGGAGTTCATGGCTTCCATGACGGCCATGGACCTGACGCAAGTAATTGCTGGACCGACTCATGAGGGAGGCCACACCCTTGACCTGATTTTTTTATCTAGACGGTGGTTAGATGATCTTGGTGGGGGTTCTCCAATTGTTATACCCCTGTCATGGACCGATCATCATCTCCTGCGGTTGGTCTTCCGTTTTGCCACTCCCCACCGTGGGAGTGTGGAACCAATTAAATGGTACCGCCCCAGACGCTTAATGGACCCTAAGAGGTTCCAGGCTGCGCTGGGGTCCCCACCTGCCTCCTCTGCTTACAACTTGGCAGATTCCCTAGTGGAAGCCTGGGAAAGGGCAGCCACTGGGGCTCTGGACCGAGTTGTACCCTTGCGGCCCCTGACCCGGTGCAGATCCCATCGAGCTCCATGGTTTTCCGCGGAGCTTCGGGAGATGAAGCGTCAGAGACGGGGTCTAGAGAGCTGTTGGAGGTCCAGCCAATCCGAATTCCGACCGATTGCGACTAAGAACCTATATTAGGTCTTATCTCCCTGCGATAAGGGAGGCGAGGTCTAATCACTTCGCCACCCTTATCGCGTCCGCAGATAATCGCCCGGCCGCCTTGTTTAGGGTGACTCGCTCCCTCCTTAATCAGGAGGTGAGAGAAGAACCCTTGCAGGGTCGTGCCGAGGAGTTTAATCAGTATCTGTCGGACAAAATCGCTCAGATTCGGACCGGTCTGGACTCTGATTGGGCAGAGTCTGACGAGCAGGACACAGGCAATCTTGTCGTTTGGGAGGAGTTTGACTCTGTTACTCTGGAGGAAGTGGACAGGATTATGGGGAAGCTGAGTTCCACCACATGTTTATTAGATCCGTGCCCTTCCTGGCTGGTTTATGCGGCTCGGGAAGGGACACGAGGCTGGCTCCAGGCGGTTATATCTGCCTCTTTGAGTGAGGGTAGTTTCCCCGGCGTCTTGAAAGAGGCGGTGGTGAGACCCCTCCTCAAGAAGCCTGCCTTGGATCCAGCTATGTTGAATAACTTTCGCCCGGTCTCCAACCTTCGCTTTCTTGTGAAGGTTGTTGAGAGTGTGGTGGCACATCAGCTCCCTCTGGCCCTGGATGAAGCGGATTATCTAGACCCGTACCAATCGGGTTTCAGGCCCGGGTACAGCACGGAGACGGCATTGGTCACTCTGGTGAATGATCTCTGGAGGGCTCAGGACAGGGGATGTTCCTCTGTCCTAGTCCTATTAGACCTCTCAGCGGCGTTCAATACCATCGACCATGGTATCCTGCTGCGACGTCTCAGAGGATTGGGAGTGGGAGGCACAGTTTTGCGGTGGTTCTCCTCCTATCTTCTGGGCCATTCGCAGTCGGTGTTTGGAAGGGGGCAGAGGTCGACCTCGAGGTCTCTTGTTTGTGGAGTTCCTCAGGGGTCGGTCCTCTCGCCCCTCCTGTTCAACATCTATATGAAACCGCTGGGTGAGATCATTCGTGGTTTTGGAGTTGGGTATCATCAATATGCTGATGATACCTAGCTTTTTCTTTCTACCGCAAACCACCCCAGTGATGCCCTCGACGTGATGTCCCGTTGCCTGGAGGCGGTCCGGGTCTGGATGGGGAGTAACAGACTTCAACTCAACCCCGACAAGACTGAGTGGCTGTGCATACCTGCATCCCGGGATATTCAGAATATCCCATCGCTTTCTATGGGGGATGAATTATTACCCCCCGTAGATAGGGCTCGCAACTTGGGAGTCCTCCTAGATTCATAGCTTACTTTGGAAGACCACATAGTGGCTGTGACTAGGGGGGCCTTCGCCCAGGTTCGCCTGGTGCGCCAGTTGCGGCCCTATCTAGACCGGGATGCCTTGTGTACGGTCACCCACGCGCTCGTGATCTCTCGCCTTGACTACTGCAATGCTCTCTACATGGGGCTGCCCTTGAAGACCACTCGGAGGCTCCAACTGGTACAGAATGCAGCTGCGAGAGTTGTGTTGGGAGTCTCCCGATACTCCCATATAACATCTCTGCTCCGTGAGCTGCATTGGTTGCCAGTTGTCTTCCGGGTGAGATTCAAGGTACTGGTAATGGTATTTGAGGCCCTTCATGGCACGGGTCCGGAGTACCTTAGGGATCACCTGCTGCCGGCATCTACTTCCCTCCGCCCTGTGCGTTCCCACAGAGAGGGTCTCCTCAGGGTGCCACCGATCAGAGAATGTCGATTGGTGGCCCCCAGGGGGAGATCCTTCTCTGTGGGCGCCCCGGAGCTATGGAATCAGCTGCCGGTTGAACTCCGGATGGCGCCCGACCTTCCCTCCTTCCGTCGCGATTTGAAAACATTTTTATTTGTACAAGCTGGACTGGCCTGATGAGGGATGGGTGGTTTTTAATGTTTGTATTGGATTTTAGTTTGGGCATGTTTAATTTATTTTTAACTTTTGTATTTTTTGTATGTTTATATTTGCCCTGTACACCGCCCTGAGTCCTTTGGGAGAAGGGCGGTATATAAATAAAATTAAAATAAAATAAAAATAAATAATGTAACAATAACAATAACAATAACAATAACAACAATAATAATAATAAATAAAGAAGAAGAAGTAGTTGGAAGTCATCTATTGGAAGTCATCTAGTCCAACCCCCTGCTCAGGCAGAAAACCCTATACCATTTCAGACAAATGGCTGTCCAGTCTCTTCTTAAAAACTTCCAGTGTTGGAGCATTCACCACTTCTGGAGGCAGGTTGTTCCGCTGGTTAATTGTTCTCACTGTCAGGAAGTTTCTCCTTAGTTCTAGGTTGCTTCTCTCCTTGACTAGTTTCCATCCGTTGCTTCTTGTCCTGCTTTCAGGTGCTTTGGAGAATAGCTTGACTCTCTCTTCTTTGTGGCAGCCCCTGAGATATTGGAACACTGCTATCATGTAACCGCTCACTCTTCTCTTCGTTAAACTACACATACCCAATTCCAGCAACCGTTCCCTATATGTTTTAGCCTCCAGTCCCCCAATCATCTTTGTTGCTCTTCTCTGTACCCTTTCTAGAGTCTCAACATCTTTTTTACATCATGGTGACCAAAACTGTATGCAGTATTCCAGGTGTGGCCTTACCAAAGCATTGTAAAGTGGTATTAGTACTTCACTTGATCTTGATTCTATCCCTCTGTTAATGCAGAATGGATAAATAAAGACATATCAGTTTAGTGTACCAGTGTAAGGGTTTGGGTCCCATCCTCGAGCTCTCTTGAGGAGGGGAATATCCAGGAGTATTTTTTTTAAAACAATGCAAAATACATTACCAGTGATCTTTGCTAAAGGTTTTGGGTAATTTTGATAATGCCACACATTCAAGGAAACAATGAGCTCCTACTTACTTTGTTCTACATTTTCTACTTTGTGCTGTGAGTGTGTGGTAGAAGAATGAGACCACAAGGGCAACATTGATGTTAATACTTTTAATTTATTTTTATTTTGTTTACATTTCTGCTCTCACCAAAAAGCTGGTAATGTTAATTACTGCTAGGACGCACTTATCACTGGTTACCTGTCCTGTAGCTTTGACCTTTAGTTTAATATAATAAGAAATGAAAGGTATGGTCTTTTCAAATGTTTGCTATCCTCATTAGGATAACATTATTTCCATAAGGAAATAATAAGCAAGATTTGGGGTGACTGCAAGGGTAATTACAAGTACAGAATGAACAGGTGCAGGGGGGACTTGTGCAACACAAATTATAGGTCATTTGTAGTTTGTGTTGTGCCATTTCTGTAGTGATAAAAGAAATGGCTGTTAATTACTAGATTATTACCATCCTTCATTCTGATAATTCCAGGCTATCAAAACAATGGGCGGAAGCACAAATCATATCATTTCTGTTCATTCAGCAACATGGCAGTACCCTGGATGTATCATTAGCTTTAGGAATGCAACAATTTTAGCTAATGAATTAAATTTACAGCTTTATTACTGGTACACAGAGATTACAAATTTGCCTTGAGATGTTAAACAGCCCTCTTCTGAGCAATTTACTGATCTGCATATTATCCCTTGAAAGCAGGATGGCTAATGTTTGGTACAGTTATTATTCTCTGACTAAAATGTATATATCTATTTATTTGCAATTTCCCTCTGCTTCTCATTTTTAAAAATATTTATTTTGCACTCATTTTTTTTTGGATTGGCTAAGGAAAAACTTTCCATGAGAGATAAAAAGCAAAGCCAAGTTTGTTTTCTGGATTTAAACAATAAAGTTTGTTTTCAGCATTGTTTGAGCTCCAGAGATTGATCTAGTATTGTGTTTCTTAAAAAAAAATCCAAATATTTTACACTGGTACTTTTCCATATATGTGTGTTTAATATTCATCTACATTGGTTTGGTGTTTCTGACATTGGTAACTTTAAGATATGTGAACTTCAACTCCCAGAACCAGCATTCTGGCTGGGAAATTCTGGAAGTTGAAGTACACATATCTTAAAGCTACTGAAATTAAGAAACATTATTTTATTGTGTTTCTAATTTTTTAGTGAAATGGTACAGTCAGGCTATTAACAAGGATAAGGCACA
The DNA here is from genome assembly GCA_024449315.1 of Daboia siamensis. Lineage (NCBI taxonomy): Eukaryota > Metazoa > Chordata > Lepidosauria > Squamata > Viperidae > Daboia > Daboia siamensis. Next base: position 1,697,471 of record JAKJMR010000072.1, on the reverse strand, counting down.
AGAATCACATGATGCCACTGCTGAAAATTCTGTGCATTAGTTACCTGTTGATCACTTAACTCAGTTTAAGATACTAGTTCTTAAAAATCCCTAAGCAGATCCATATGTCTGAGAATTCACTTTTCCATAATGAACTAAGGTAAAGGTAAAGGTTCCCCCGCACATGCATGCTAGTTGTTTCCAACTCTAGGGGCCAGTGCTCATCTCCATTTCAAAGCCAAAGAGCCAGCGCTTCTTTGAGGACATCTCCGTGGTCATGTGGCCGGCATGACTAGATGCCAAAGGCGCATGGAACACTGTTACCTTCCCACCGTAGTGGTCTCTATTTTTCTACTTGCATTTTTACGTGCTTTCAAACTGCTAGGTTGGCAGAAGCTGGGACGAGTAACAGGCGCTCACTCTGTTATGCAGCACTTGGGATTCGACCAGCCAAACTGCCGACTTTCTGATCGACAAGCTCAGCGTCCTAACCCACTGAGCCACCGTGTCCCTTTAATAATGAACTAGTGCTGTACTAATGCTTCCCATTGCCAGAGGCTTATTTCTCTAGTATTTCTCTTATTTCTCTCTCCCCCAAAATGGCATCTTTTGGTCCCTTTCTCTCAGTCTTTAAAAAGCAGTAAGATTTATCTTTTATCAAGCTTTAATCCTTTATATTTCACTAATGTTAATGTTTCAATTTTGTAAGTCTTGTTTTTTGAGTTCTATGCTTGAAAACAGGGAATATATAGTTTCTCAAAATAAAATAAAGTGCACACCATTCTCACTTTGTCTGCACTGATGTTCAAAGATTTGTTTGAAAATTGTTACTGTAAACTCAGAACATTGTTGGGTCTGCAGTGTATGTTCTCAAATTATATAAATACCGAATTGCTATATAAATGAACATGGATTTGTTCATTAAAAATAAATCATTTCCAAATTTACTTTAACTCCTTGAATTTAGTCACTTTCCAACCAAAGTATGTGGTCTCACATAAACATACTGTGAAAACTAATGGCTTCCTCTTAATTGAAGTAGAACTTATTTTTCAAATCAAATCAAACAGCCTTAAAGTGACATTACTACAGAATAAATTTATTTTGCTTTCTCCATCATAGTGAATCTCAGCAATTGTGCCAGAAGCAAATTACGTTATTGTGTCATTCGTGTGATGATGTAATGGAATGTGTGATGCCGTTTTAATGTCATTTTAGCTCTAATGGATTCCTTTGAATGGAAACTTTACTTTAATATACCTGGAGATGTGCTAAAACAATTGCTGTCAAGTTTCGGACGTATGGGCTTTTCAAGTGACTCTGAGCCATTGTTTACCTTAAAAGTCCTTTATTATCCTAATACACTGGCAAATGCTTGCTCAAAAGAAGATGTAATCTGAAATCTCTGCCCCTTGCACAATATATTAAAACACAATTCTCCACCTTTCTAATTTTTTCATTAATCATATTCTCCAATTAATTTAAAGAATAGTTTCCCTTCTGTTAGAGTTAGAAGAACCGCCAAACCTTATCTTCTTTAAAGAGAGAAATGGCCTTGAAAGTGCAATCCTACTCATTCCTCCCTCCTAACCTTAAACTAAAACAATACACGTCTTAAAGCAATACACAAGTTTAACATATGAAATAGCTACTTCTTCATCTCATGACAAGCAATAACATTCAACGTTAGCAGCGTTGACAATTGCATTATGGGCTGTGGCATGTTCAGAACTGGGCCATACAACCTGCGGCCAGAATATGTGCATGTGCAGCTTGACATTTGTGAGTGATGGGCTGGTGCACATGGGCATGTAGTTAGCTCTACTTGTGCAATTGACATGCTGGTTGCCCTCTCCTTCCCCCACCAGGCTACCAAGCTGTAAAGGTTGGGGAACACTGTACTACACCATGAGTACAAGTGGGTACTGTTTTAAAACTAGAAGAAGAATTAAGAAGTAAAACAAACTGAGTCAGTTGGATTTACTTCTACATTTTAACATTGAAGCTTAAATTGTACAAAATAGTTGAGAAAAGATAATCAGATTCATTGGATGAAATTTGTGGAGAAGAAAACATATTCATTTTATGTTGCTTCCTAAACTTCCATCTACTAATGTACTAAAAAAAGTATGACTAAGAGAGGTCAGAACTTCTATACTGTAGTCTTAACTGAAAATAATTTCAAAGATTTGATTGATCCCTAAAGGGTAATATTAAAATAATCTTTGTGCTCGCAATGGCATTCAGATAGACACTCAAGTCCCTGTTATTATCTCTAAAGAACAGAAGCTAGCCAGCAGGAAACCCTTTTCTTATTTTCCCTTACTGAGTTAATACCAGTACATATTAACATTAAATTGCATTTATAATGATCTAGTTTTTAAGGGGGGATTTGCTGACCATGCATTGACTGCTCCATATGGGTGCAATCAATTCCATTTCCCATAAAAATAAAATGCATGCTGCTGCTTTGACACATATATCCCCCGCATCTTTCTGCAAGAATGCAGAACTGGAATGAATTGCCTGAGTGCAATTTTCAAGAAATTCCATTCCTCTCACTTTATCTGTAGAAGTCTTCCATGAAATTTCAGTTCAGTGGTAAAGTAGAACTCTAAACATGGATTTTTCAGCTAGGCAGAATCTCTGCTACTTCTCTATTAAATTTTTAAAATGTTCATTCTGTGTACAGCTTGTGGCCACTAAGGAAAATAGTAATCAGCCATTTACTGTGAGATAGGAAAGTATTGAGTTCTTTTTGGCTTTGCAATCCCAGAAACTGCAAAAATAGGATTCTGGATGCTTAATGCTTATAATTCCAAACAGTTGGAACAGGGCAAAGCCTAAGTGTCTTAAGATCTGGATTATTTTTGATATTGAACTTGGTTTTACATATTCTGTATTGGTACTTCTGGACTTGTGGACTCTTAATATTTAGCTGACAGTTATTCACCTTGACTTTGAGGATGACAGCGTTGGCTTAAATGAAAAAAAATCTTCATGGACATCTTATTAAGTCAGTACTGACAGGAAATAAATAGAGAAAAATCCTCCCTTTGCTATTGTTTCAGCCCAGTTTTTAATATAGCTTTATTCCTTGAAAATAAGAGTTCATTTTCTCATGCATTGCCGTTATGAACTGAAAAGCTGAGTCAATGGCAGAAGCTATTTTTTATGTCTAGCATCCAAATTTAAGATGGTTGCCATCTGTTGTCTGTCAGTTGCTGCCAAGAAAACTGGAAACAGTAAACAAGTAGAGGAAGTGGCAAAGACATGGTGACAAGATGGTGGTCATGAAGAAAGGTTTCTCAAGCTCCAGCTATGAACAGTGAACTACAGTTATTAGTAAATAGCAAAAGATTCATAATATCACAACAGGATTAGGAATACTGTATCTACAGACAGGTAGATTCCAAGTATGGATTATAGCAAGTTTCCAAGATGGACAGAGATTCTGAACAAATTTTCATTGGCTGAGATGAATGGTGTCTCATAAACCTCTATCTTGATCATTTTCTCTGAATGTTATGAAGTAGGCTAATCATTATAGCCAAAAAAGGGAGAATTTTTCTCTTTCTTTCTTTCTTTCTTTCTTTCTTTCTTTCTTTCTTTCTTTCTTTCTTTCTTTCTTTCCTTCCTTCCTTCCTTCCTTCCTTCCTTCCTTCCTTCCTTCCTTCCTTCCTTCCTTTCTTTCTTTCTTTCTTTCTTTCTTTCTTTCTTTCTTTCTTTCTTTCTTTCTTTCTTTCTTTCTTTCTTTCTTTCTTTCTTTCTACAAAAATGCATTGTGTTACAGCAGGGGTGTCAAACGCACCACATCACGTGATGTATCATGACGTATCGCGACTCTTTTTGCATTGCTGGCAATGGGATGGGCGTGGCTTCAGTATGATGAAACTGGCCTGCGGGCCAGCAGTTTGACACCCCTGTGTTATAGGGAAAGATGTAAAGGATTAAATAATTAATAGTTTACTTTTAAATCAGAGTGATCCTTACAATAATTGGTGATGGCTATCACAAAGTATGGGGTTGTAGAGATAGAGAATACTTCAAACTGATCCTTAGTGTTATTGTACACTTAGTTTCTTTTTTATCTAGCCTGACCCTGTATTCATAGTGTGAATACATGTCCCAGGATAATGTTGCAGGATCCAATCTGGTTCAGTCACCAAGACCAGAGGTTTAGTCTTCTGAGCTTTTGGACTTGTGCTAGAGCCCATCCTCAGGGGACTTCTCATAATGTTATTTGACCAACCCTAGTAAATAATTTATTTTATTAAAAATATCAGTGAGTTTTAATGCCTTATATTTGTTGTTCATTGGCCTGTTTTGTTTTCTGTTCATAGACCCCTCAAGGCACTTAGGAACATAAAATCATTATGTAATCACAGTAAAATCCACTACATTCAGTTAAGGTTTTCAGCAGGGCTTTTTTTGTAAAAAAAAAAAAAAAAAAGTGCCGGAACTCACACACGTCATACAACCCTCCTTGCCTACCCTACAAGGTTCTATCCAAAAAGGGTGCCAGAACTCTGTTCTGGTCGTTCTATGAGAAAAAAAGCCCTGGTTTTCAGTATTCCATATTATGGACAGCCTGCAATCTGATTGCAGCACTGGGAAACTCCTTCACAGCTGATTGACCCTGAAAATACATTGGATTGTTGGATAAGGATGGGGTAGGTGTTATTTTATTCTGTTTAGCAAGATTTTGGCAATTTCAGCAACTTCCAGTACAAGTGCAGGGGAAAAATAGCACTTTAGCTAAGACTAGATGCTTTTCTCACAAGTAACTACATGTGACTGTATTAACTGAAATTAGGCTGTAGGGGCAGTTTGGGGGTTCTGCCAGTGTATTTCAGGCCTGCAACATCACAGGGATGGTGTTGATTCTTCCCAGTTATTAGTCCTGGGAGATTTAAATCTCCATGACTTCAGAAATGATCTGAAATTGGTGAGGAATTTATAGTTTCCAGGACAACCAGGCAGCTAGTCCAATACGTATAGATTTGCACATATTCAATTTTATTTGTATCTTGGAGTAGGGTGAGAACATTGTGATAAGTCCTTTGTCATGGTCAGATATCAGATCTTTTTCTGGTCATGATGAGGCCTGTCATCACCACTGGTTCTAATCTAGAAGGTAGGGAAATGATTAAGACAATCTGCCCCTGTCATTTGATGGATTTCTTTAGCTTTTTGCAGGTACTAACCAGCAAATATGTATGACTCCATGGCTTACCAAGGAGCTCTGGCATGTAAAATAACTGAAATGTCATCACAAGGTGAAGCCTTGGTACAATAAACACAGGTAGGAATCCATCCATATATCTTTGTGCTCACTGTATTACCAGAATGGCATGTAGTCACATTGTTTATGGTGATCTCAGAACCATCCATAGGATCAGAATATTTCACTAAAGTGATTAAAACATCACCACATAATTTATACAAGTTTGGCTCTTTTCATATATCTCCCCCCCCCCCCCCCCCCCCCCGTGTGTGTGTGTGTGTGTGTGTGAGAGAGAGAGAGAGAGAGAGAGAGAGAGAAATTTAACAGCACAAGGACAAAAGTGGCAGAGCTTGCAATGTATCTGATGGTACAACATTCCTTTCATCATTTGTTCCCTGCTTCTCCCATGCTTCATATGCCTTTGGATGACTGCATTAGGGAAGGACAAATGGTCTTCATTGAAGCTCCTGTGACATGACTACAAGAACATTTTGATGACAAAATCATTTTTAATCATTTTGACTTCACGCCAGATTAGAAAGGATGAATAAGGTAACTGAAACAATTGTCTTTTGAAGAGATTTGCAATTCTTATATGCTTATAGAATCTAGGACAGAATGGACAGCATTCTTGACAGCAAGAGCATTATTGCCTGTGAGTTGAGGAAACTGCTCCTTCCTCTCTTGAAGGAAGTGGTAATGTCCCCCCCCCCGAAAATAGTTTTGTATAAGGTGGCAGGGTTGCAGCTGCAAATGATCTTCAATGCAGGGGTTAATATAGATTCCTTCCAGTTGGGTTTCAAACCAGGGTGTAGGATGTAGAGACCTGTTTTGATCACTTTTCTGGATGCTGTCTGCTAGGCCCTTGTGTTCCTGTTGGTGATATCACTTCTAGATCATCTGCAATGGTTGAGAATATGGAACACTGTTTTGCAGTAGCACCGTTCTTTCCTGAACAGTTGGTCCTAGTTGCTAATAATAAGGAATGAATAATTGAGATCCTCAGTGTGGGATGTCATAGGGCTTGGCTTGCTCTTCTATATTGCTTAACAACTACATGAAACTGGTGGTGATGTCATCAATTTCTGGTTGAAGGGAGTTATATAGCTTTCTCTGGACCAGAGAGAAGATCTCATGAACACTCTTAGCAGGCAATGGGCTACTATAGCTGCAAATTTCACCACATTTTTTTCTCAAAACATCAAAGTTATAAGAATATTTTTTTTAAAAAAAAACAGCTTTTAAAGAAGTGATGTCTGAAAATTCATGTGCTTTCTGAAATATTTGATTTACTCCATTTCCTATAAGGAATTATTTTTTCCTGTAAGCCCCATTTTAATAACAATCTAGTTGTTTTCATACCACAGTATGAAAGAATAAACTTTTGAATCTAATTGTACTAGGTGTAAAGTGGCTAGAACTAGATTTGAAGAATTTCTGGGAGGCCCCACTAGGGGCCTCCACTGAATCCTGACTATGTTAACCTAATGATGACCTAGTGTTAAAACCCAGTAGCATCATTTAGTATAGACACACCACAAATCAAGCCTTAGAAGGATCAGGTTTTTACCAACTGGAGATCTGCACACAATAGTAGGCTAGATACATATATAAGGTGATTTGATACCAAAAGTTTCTTATCAGGTCTTGTTGTATGACAACATATTTTAATAATAATAATAATAATAATAATAATAATAATAATAATAATAATA
>JAKJMR010000072.1:1583732-1690540 GCA_024449315.1 Daboia siamensis | reverse complement strand
ATAATAATAATAATAATAATAATAATAATAATAATAATAATAATAATTTTATTTATATACTATTTATTTATAATATTTATTAATATTTATATATTTTAGCGCTTCCAGTTATTACAGAAAAACAGAGTTGGAAAGGACCGTGGAGTTCTTCTAGTCCAACCCCCTGCTAGGCAGGAAACCCTATAACATTTCAGACAAATGGCTGTCCAGTCTCTTCTTAAAAACTTCCAGTGTTGGAGCATTCACTTCAGAGGGTCAGGAAATTTCTCCTTAGTTCTAGGTTTACTGTTATCATGCATGGCAATGCTGGATGGGGATAGTTCAAATTATAGTCCAACTTGCCTCAAAGACACTGACTGAAAGATGGCTGGTCTACCTCTGCTGCTGTTACAATATGGACAAACAACCTTCTAGAATTGCATACTCTGCACACTCGCTTGACTCCAAGTAGTTATGATTAGCATGATAAATAGATTTGCTGGGTGAAGACAACACTAACTTCAAAGAGTTTTTGCTTCACTAGATTACAAAACTTTTTATTTTGAAGCATTTAACTGATTTGGGGTATGACTTGGCAATTAACTTTTTAATTGTTTTTGCAAGGGCATGCATGTCAATTTGCTGGCCTGTTTTACTCCCGACATGTATTTTTCTGCTTCTTTTCACTCCACATCTTTTCTACACAAAGACTTGACATTCTCATGAATTAGACTTCTTTGCTTAGACTGGCCTCATAAACTGCCATGAAATCACACTGATAATTAGTTGCTTGCCCGTGACTGAATTTTTTTTTTTGAACTTTAGTGCTTCCTTCTTACAAGATGAGTAGATTATCTTCCAAATTAAAATGCTTGTCTGCATCACAGCATATTTACAGATTGTAAGTATAAGGATGTTTGCCTGTTGACAGGTAGAGGATGTTGCTCTTGTTGGTTATGAGATTTAATGAAAATGAAGTTTTTCTTTTCTTAAAAATAGCCTTGTAGGCTTTTAGCAACAAACTATGAAACTGTGTATTTCATATTAGAATTCAGTCTTTCTCAACTCTGCTGTAGTTGTGTGGGTCTTCAGTTCCATATAATTAGAGACAGCAGGTGAAGAAAGAGTATTATAATTCTTTTACAATCCTGGGATCCTTGGTGCTCTGTAAGTTTGGATGTTTTCTTGCAGACACTTTATTACCAAACTAAATAACATCATCAGTGCTCTTTTAAGTAAAGATAGAAGGATCTGTGAGAAGATAGACAGCATGAAATAATTGCTCCTTTAGCCCCAAACAAAAGTTTGAGGAGTACTTCTGGAGTATTAATTAATTAATTAATTAATTGTGTATTAGTGTGGAATCCACACAGCTGGAGTATGCTGGAGAACATGCAAACCTTCAGAGATATGTTCCTATGGATGATTCACAACTGAATTTCTGAATCAAAAGAATATTGAAAGACCATGCTACCTTTCATGTAATATAATATGCTACTCTTTCTTCGAGCGCAGTTATGCATAAAAAGAGTAGAACAATTTCCACAACTTGAAGGATCAGGATTTGGTTTATTGATTCTTAAAAACTTTGCCAAGGAAATAAGAGAAGCTGTTCAACTACTGAAAATTAGAGTTTGATTAGAAAACATGGTTGGTTTGTTGTTAATAAAACCCATGGAGAAAATTACGTTTTCCATTATCCATTTTAATGGGTCAATAATACTGCACACTAAATTGCTTTGTTTACTTCCCAGGTGTTAAAACACTTTACTATATCTTTTAAACTTTAATTACAATCAGTGTTTTATGTATACAATTAATTAATTACTGTATTAGAACACAGTTATATTTAAAGGAATTTTCCATAACCAATGTTTACTTAGACCTTTTCCTATACTTTCAGTAAGGAAATTTATTTTTTATTTATTCAATTTCTATAACCACTCTACTCAACCATATTTGCAGAACAGAGTTTGACACAAGTACACAGATTACAATATTCACATATTTATATCATTACGTTTATGTCATTTGCCTTTCTTTCTTTCCCATCCATAACAGACACTCATAATTAGAGATATACAAATCTTGAGATTCCAGGGAACATGAACCCCAGTAAGCCCACAATTCCAGATACCTATCAAAGTCATTAGCAAAATATAGCTTTTAATGAGTTGAAGGGAAAAGTATTAAGCATGTGGCTTAAGAATACTCATCTTGACTTCCGGGTGGCAAGGCGCCGCCGCCGACAGCTGATTTTAGCTTGTCAGCTTCGCGGCTTTGTAGAACCGCCGAAAACAGCGCCGATCAGCTGTTTCGGCGGTTCGGAAGCCCCCTCCTCAGGAGAAGAGGAGGGGGTGAGTATCCAAGTAGGGGAGGGGCTCTCTGGGGCCGCCAGGACTTAAAGTTCTGGCGGCTGGAAGATTGAGCCCCCCCCGAAGCTTGGATTTCTCCGGGCTGCGCAGCGTGTCTGCTCCGTTTTTCTGGGAGCAGAACAAGGCGAACGCAACCATCCCTGCCTACAAGAATGGACTTTGGAAGATTATGAATGCAGGCAGAGCGATGCAAGAGATAAAGGAGTAAGTGAACTTTTGAACTTTGGCTCAATCCACATAGAAGACCTAGAAAGTGAAAGTGCGTAGTTGCAAAAGAGGGAAAAGATGGCGGCTAAATCTTCTTCTAAACTTCTTAAAACTACGGGGGCTTCCCCTCTGCCGCAATCTACAGCGCAAGTGTTAGCACCTCCTGCATCTTTACCTTCGCCTGTCTTAACAGTAAAAGTTTTGGAAGATGCTCTGGAAAAACATTCACAGCATTTGGCTGTGATGATAGATGAGAAGATGGATGAGAAGCTGACAGAAAAGTTTACAGTAATAAGGGAGGAAATCTTGCATGTATTTCAAGGCATGGCGACATGTATTGAGCGCCTTGATGAAAGAGTGGAGGACCTTACTCAAAATAATATTAAATTGGATGCAAAGATATTAGAGACTGAAAATGTGGTGGATAAAATTGATTATGACCTGACATTGGTACAATATCATGAAATGGAGTTTGCTGTGCGGATTAGGGGCCTTAAGGAGAATTTAAAGGAAGACTTGAGAAAATTAGTTTCTGTTGCTCTTGAAGACGTGCTGGGAAGGCCAGCTGAAGGAATTGCAGAAGATATAGACAAAATTTTTCGCGTTAACTCCTGGATTGCGAGACAAAGAAAATTACCAAGAGATGTGGTTGTTTATTTTACAAAGAGAGCAATCAGGAATGAAGTTATTCAAGTTTCTTATAATACAAAGCTTGTGATTGCAGACCAAGAAGTTTTGGTTTTGAAAGAGATCCCTCCAAAAATTCTAAGGAAACGAAAGGAATTTGCATTTCTGGCACAGGAGCTTAAGCGACGTGATGTCAGGTTTAGATGGGAGATTCCAGTGGGTATGGTGGTAATGTTTGAAGATACCAGATACCGTCTTGCTACAGTCCTGCAGGCACGTGATTTCTATAGCAATGTTTTAAAAGCAATCCCCATACCACTTCTGGAACCAACAAAGGAGGGAAAGTCATATGATGCTGAAGGAACACAAATAGATGAGACTGCACCAGGAGTGATTCAAATTTCAACAATAGAGGAAGCAAAGGATCAGAGGGTTACTCGAGCTGCTTCGAGAAGAGCCAGACGTGAGCAAGACTTAGACCAGCAGATTGTTGTGGAACTTCCAAAATGTACCTATAGCCAAGCTGTGGGAGGAGCGCGACCTAAAAATGTAAAAGGGATTTTGGATGACGCGCTTCAAAAGCTTCGGGTTGCCAGAAATGGTGACTAAGTTTTTAACTTGGAACGTTAATGGATTAAACTCACCACAAAAGAGAAAGAAAATTTTTCAATATTTAAAGCAATTTAAGACTGACGTTATTTGTTTACAAGAAACACATATTAGAGTTATGGACCAAAAGTATTTATCAAATTCAAGATTAGGTACACAATTTACTGCGTCTGCAGTTAACAAGAAAAATGGAGTGGTTATTTATGTCAAGAATACAATCACGGCAGAATTAATTGAAGCTGATCAACAAGGAAGATATGTTATTGTGGACTTGTTATTAGAAGGTAAAAGAACTCTTTTGGTTGGATTATACGCACCTAATCAACAGCAAGCTGACTTTTATAGTTTATTACACAGCAGGATTACCCAATTGGATTACAAATCTTTTATTTTTATGGGAGACTGGAATGGTGTTTTGGATGTACAAATGGATAAGAGTGGATCCTATAGAAGTACCCCAAGTCATGCTAAATTGCCTAAATCTTTTTTTGAGATGATGGACGATATGGAATTACGTGATGTCTGGAGGGAGAGAAATTTACAAGAAAGAGACTATACTTTTTTTTCTGATAGACACCAATCTTTTTCCAGGATTGATTTTATATTATTGTCTAATGATCTTTTTTTTAGAACTAAGAGGATAAAGATTTGTTCAAAGACTATGTCTGATCACAGTCCAGTTTGGCTGGAGATTGGAAACGACATTAGAGAACGACGTTCCTGGCGTTTAAATGAGAATCTGTTCAGAAATCAGAAAAATGTGGAAGAGTGTAAGAAACAGATGAAGGTTTTTTTTGAAATGAATATGCATAAGGGTACTTCTATGGAAATGGTATGGGATGCTAGGAAGGCATATATGAGAGGAGTGTTGATATATCTTAATAACAAATATAGACGCAATTTGGAATTTAGGAGGAAAGAATTAGAGACAGAGATTAAAGAAAAAGAAAAGGCTTTAATTTTGAACCCATCGGACGTGAAGATTAAAGAGACTATTAAGTTATTAAGAGGACAATTTGATAAGTTAATGGCTGATCAGGTGGCAACTAATCTACGGTTTGCAAGGCATAATACTTTTTGCAATGCCAATAAACCAGGCAGATGGTTAGCATATATGTTAAGAAAGAAGCAAAGGGTTTCTAATATAGACAAAATAGAACATAAGGGAAAGATTGTGTATCAACAGAATCTTATTAAGGAAACCTTTGCTGATTTTTTTTCTAAATTATATGCTAGCGACAAGATTAACGAAACGGACATTGATTTATATTTAAAAGATTTTAATATTCCGGTTCTTACGCAAGAGCAAAAAGAAGAAATGAATCAGTTGATAACTGAGGAAGAAATATATTTGGCAATTAAACAGTTAAAAGTAGGTAAAGCACCAGGCACCGATGGTTTGACTGCTGTGTATTATAAAAATCTACAGTTTGAGATGATAAAGCCATTAAAGGAACTGTTTCAGACAATTCAAAAGGGGGGAGGAGTACCCCCGTCTTGGAAAACTGCTTTTATTTCTTTAATTCCTAAGGAAGATCAGGATGTTACTCAAGCAAAAAATTATAGGCCAATTTCACTTTTGAATACGGACTACAAGATATTTGCTAAGGTGTTAGCTAGTAGACTTATGAGGGTATTGCAACAGGTGATTCATGGTGATCAAACTGGGTTTATAAGTGGTAGACAAATGAAAAATAATGTGAGACATATAGTTGACTTATTGGAATTTTTGGAAAGGAATAACCAGATCCCTGCAGCATTGATCTTTTTGGATGCTGAAAAAGCCTTTGATCAATTGGATTGGAAATTTCTGTTGAAAGTATTAGATAAAATGAATTTTGGGGATGAATTTTTACAGCCAATTAGGGCAATATACCAGAAGCAAACAGCTCGAATAATTGTTAATAATAGTTTGACTGAAATATGCAATATTGAAAAGGGTACGAGGCAGGGTTGCCCGTTATCACCTTTATTATTTGTTTTAACATTGGAGATATTATTGATTAAAATACGGAATTCGGAAACAATTAAGGGAATTCAAATAAGAGATCAGGACTATAAATTGAGGGCTTTTGCGGATGATCTGGTTATTACTTTGACACATCCAGAAAATTCTGTTATGGAATTGATGGAGTTAATATTTCAATATGGGAAAGTTTCTGGATTTAAGATTAACATACAAAAAACTAAAATTTTATCTAAAAATATGACAGTATCACAAAAGGTTTCTATAGAAAGCTTAACTGGATTTGAAATTGTTGAAAGAGTTAAATATTTGGGGGTATATTTAGCACCCTCAAATGTTAAATTATATAAAAATAATTATGAAAAGTTATGGAATAAAGTGCAAAAAGAATTGGATAGTTGGAAAAAATTACAACTATCATTATTGGGAAGAATTGCAGCAGTAAAAATGAATGTTCTGCCAAAATTTTTATTTTTGTTTCAAATGATACCCATTCTCAAAAAGGATTCAAATTTGGAGGAGTGGCAGAAGGGTATCAATAAATTTGTTTGGGCAGGGAAAAGGCCACGGGTCAAATTTAAAATTATGCAGGATACACGTGAAAGAGGTGGTCTAAGAATGCCCAATTTTAAATTATATTATGAAGCTGCTGCATTATCAGCTATAAGTGATTGGATTAATTTGACACAGGGGAGACTCTTAAATCTTGAAGGGCATGACTTGTTATTTGGTTGGCACGCATATTTACTATATGACAAAAAGGTAGATAATGTTTTTAAAATGCATATTTTGAGGTATGCTTTGTTGAGAGTTTGGAAAAAGCACAGACAAAAATTAAATTATAAGATACCGTTATGGGCAATACCCAAACACGCAATAGAGAATATAAATGTTGGATTTAAACATGATGTGATTACATATAAGGAAATTTTGACTTTGGAGAGGAATGTATGGTGTTTGAAGTCATACAATCTTTTACGAGAAAAAAAGATTGTACAAACTTGGTTTCAATATGGACAATTACAAGCCAGGTGGAAAGAAGATCAGAAGATTGGTTTTTTGAGGGATGATGAAAATCTGGTAAAACAAATTAGAAATCAGGGACCAGCGCATATCAAACGGATATATCTTGCATTGATAGAGATTGACTCAGAAACAGAAATTGTTAAGGACTGTATGATAAAATGGGCACAGAACATTCAGGAAGTCATCACAATGGACACTTGGGAAAAGATCTGGGTGAGAAATGTGAAATTTACGCAAGCTCAAAATTTAAGAGAGAACTTTTATAAAATGTTTTACAGATGGCATTTAGATCCTAGAAAGTTAGCAAGTATGTATCCAAACTATCAGCCTAAATGTTGGAGATGTGGTGGCGAAGACGCAACGTATTTTCATATATGGTGGACTTGCAAAAAGATCAAACCATTTTGGATTAAAATCTGGTGGAATATGCAGAAGATATTCAAGAAAAGGATAAAGTTTTGTCCGCAATTGTTTTTACTGGGTATTATTACTGATACTACTGTGTTGGACATTAATTTGATGTTGAACTTAATTACGGCAGCGAGACTTTTAATAGGGCAATATTGGAAGAAGCAAGAACTGCCGACTTTAGAGGAATGGACTTTAAAAGTTTCCAACCTGGCGGAGATGGCAAAGATTTCAGCATATTTGAAAGACCATTCTCAACAACGATATATTGTGGAGTGGAAGAAATGGATTGATTACATCCAGAATAAATATGGGACTAAAAAGTTTTATTTAGCATTTGAATAAGTATATTGCTTGTAGTCAATTTATAAGAGCTAAAGCGCGAGAGAATTAATAGGTTATTATTGTTAGCATATGGGCGTTTATGATTGGTTATCTTATTTTTTATACCTTGTATCTAGCTCTGGGAAGTCTGGGGGGGGAGGGGGGAGAGGGAGGGTAAGAGGGTGGGAGAGGGCGGGGGAGGGGTGGGGAATGGGATGTTATAATTAAAATGTATTGAAAAACTTTTTAATTAAAAAAAAAAAAAAAAAGAATACTCATCTTAAATGTAGGTAGCAATCAAAGTGTCATAGAATTACAGAATGTTAGGATGAGAGAGGAACTTAGAAATTATCTAAGATTTTTTCTGTCCTTCAGTCCTTCAGTAGTGTGGAAGAATGTGGGAATAAAGTTATGAGCCTGATCATCGCCATTCTGTCATTATATTAAAGACTGCTTTAAGGACTTTTCATTCTGCCGGCATGGCAAAGACCTTCCAAAGTGGTGACATCATTTTAAGGAGATAGGAACCTATAGCATAAACAGGATGTATTGTGTGTAACCATATATGGTAAATGTTTTGTACAACCAATGAACTTTTGCCCTTTGTATTCCCTGGAAGACCCTCAATAAAAGGGGGCTTCGGACTCCGGTCTGGAGTTCTCATCCCGAGACAACCCTGTGTCTTTGTATTTCATGAGAACCATGGTGCGAAGGGTGGCATCACGCCACAAGTGGTGACCCCGACGTGATCGCTGAAAGGATCTCTGTGACTGCCGCAGTTCCCAATGGTAGCCGTGATTATCCGGTACCTTGGGTCGGTGGGAACGAGACTCCATTAAAACCGCACCATGACATGACCGCTCCAGAGGCTGCCTTCAGTCATCGCAGTTCCTAGTTGTGACCGTGAGTGTCCGGCACATTAGGTCGGTGACGGTGGGCAGCTGAAAGAGCGCGAGTGTAACGACACGATCAAGGGACAGTTTTGTACTTGGTGTGTCCGTCTTCTGCTATACTTTCGCCAGGACTTGGACAAGAGCTCTCATCAGTTTGCTGCAGGTCGGCTCTGATTCTACGTAAGTATGGGCAGCGATCTCTCTACAGTTCAGGCAGAACACGTCAGGGAAATAAGAGAGATAACTAGACGAAATTACTTTTATTTTAAACCAGATGGCAGGGGCTGCCAGATAACAGGAAAGGAAATTGGAAAATTGTTAAAATATGTATGGGAGAATGTACCATCTTACCCAGCAGGAGGAAGTGTGAAGTTAAAAACTTGGCGGAAACTGGGAGCAACTTTACATTCTAACCCCAGAGCTCCGTCGGAATTTTTAACAACATGGAGGGGCGTGGTGGAGGCCATTGAAACTCAAGAAAAGCCATTGACATCAGCTTTGGCTGGAGAAAGAGCACCTCCATATTCAGAGGTTCGTCTTTATCCACCATCGGCTCCGGCTGAACTTTGTCTCAGTAATCATGGGAAAATTTTGTCGTCTCCATCTGGAGGCATATATCCAGCTCTAGATAATCTGTCGTCTTCAAAAACAAAGAATGCGGTCGATGAAACTTTAGCCGTAGCTTTCAGAAACGGAGAACTCAGTCCAGAGGAGACGGTGGATCTGGCTCCTTCCGCCTATCCAGTCACTGTTCAAATGGATGCCCAATTAAATCCGGTGAGAATTTGGACACCATTACCTTTAAGAACTTTGCGTGAAATTAAAACAGCAGTTCAAGAATATGGCTTAAAAAGTAAATACACCCATGCGCTGTTAGAAGCCTTGGCATTTGGTCATAAAATGATTCCAGAGGACTGGAAAGGACTTATGAGAATGCTTTTAACACCAGCTCAATATTTAGTTTTTGATTTAACTTGGAGACAACAGGCCGTGGCTAGAGGGACTGCTCAAATATTACCAGATCAAATTTATGGAGCAGGCAACTTTTCCACAGTAGAACAACAACGAGATGATTTACCTGATGGAGCGTATCCAATCATTATTGTGGCGGTTTTTGCTGCTCTGAGCAAAGTTGATGACCGTCCGGGTGCCGGGAAAAGCTTTACCTTAATTAAACAAGCAAATGGACAAGACTATAGCTCTTTTATTGATAAATTGAAAGCTGCCGTAGAACGACAAATTGAAAATGCGATAGCCGCTGAAGAAGTAGTTAAAAAATTGGCTGTAGAAAATGCAAATGAGGATTGTAAAAGAATCCTTCGACCCCTTTTAGCCTCAGGCCCGAAGGAATTGGCTGAAATGATTCAGGCTTGTAGTGCAGTGGGCAGTCAAGCCTATCAAATGGAAGCTTTGGCTGCTGCTTTTCAAAGTAAAAAGACAGGGAATTGTTTTAACTGTGGCAAGCCAGGACACTTGAAAGCAGAATGTCGAGCACCCGGGGGGGGACGACATAAAGGGAAATCCGGTGGGATTGTAAAACCAAAATCTCTATGTCCAAAATGCAAGAAGGGATATCATTGGGCTAACCAATGTCGCAGTAGTAACTCTTCCAACAGGGTTTCAAAAAACTGAACAAGGGGGAGATGATAAGGCCCCCTAATCAGGATGTTACTGAACCTTATCACTTAACAACACAACAAAAAATTCCTATTCAAATTGGGGACCCAAGATTACAACCAGCAACAAAGGGTTCAGCAGGGGTGGATTTGCCGTTGGCTTCTGCATGTGAATTGAATTTTCCAGGAGCAGTGGAAATTTGTGAAACCCAATTGAAGGGACCTTTGCCAGATGGAACTGTGGGGATAGTTTTACCTCGGTCCTCGGCATCAAAAAAGGGAATTTTTGTCCTCCCGGGGGTGATCGACAATGATTATGAAGGAATTATTAAAGTTCAGATGTATGCAAACCTGCCTAAAACTGTAAAGAAAGGGGAATGTTTTGCACAATTGATTTTATTGCCCTATTGTAAACAAGGGAATTCATCCAAAACTAGAGGAACAGGGGGATTTGGCTCTACAGATCAAGAGGGGGAGTTTTGTCAGTTTGTTTTTGCTATAGCTAAACAATTGGAACCCCAAAAACCTTTAATGACCATCTTAATCAATAACCGACCTTTTTCAGGTCTGGTGGACACCGGAGCTGACGTATCAGTCATTCGAGTGTCGGATTGGCCAAAGGAGTGGCCGGTAGAAGATACTCCTGCAGTTCGAGGAGTAGGAGGTCTTCAACATGCTCAAATCAGCAAACAGTGGTTAACAGCAACACTTAAGCAAGGAGGAACAGCCGCAAAGATTAAACCAGTGGTGATGCAATTACATATTAATCTTTGGGGCAGAGATTTGTTGAGCCAATTAAATGCGAAACTGATTATAGAGGATTAAGATGGATAGGAAACAATTGATGAAATTACAATTGACATCAGGCATTCCTGTCTGGACAGAACAATGGCCACTGTCACAGGAGAAGTTAACCAATTTGCATATCTTGGTCAAAGAACAGCTCGATGCAGGACATATAGAATTGACTACCAGTCCCTATAATAGTCCTGTTTTTGTTATTAAAAAGAAATCTGGCAAATGGCGTTTTATTCATGATTTAAGAAACATTAATGCAATCATAGTTCCCATGGGGCCTATTCAGTGTGGGCTCCCTAATCCAAATCTGATTCCTCAAAATTGGGATTTGATGATAATTGATTTGAAAGATGCTTTTTTTACCATCCCTTTACATTCAAAGGACAAACAACTTTTTGCCTTCACTGTGCCTGACTTAAACAATAGTAAACCCGATGTCAGATATCAGTGGAAAGTTTTACCCCAGGGGATGTTAAATAGTCCAACAATGTGTCAAATGTACATTGTTTGGGCTCTTCAGCCTTTGAGGGATAAACACCCTGATTGGAAAATTTATCATTATATGGATGACATTTTGTTTGCCAAAATTGGACCTGAAGGGATAATGCAACAGTTTTTGCCAGAAATTGTGGCTCAACTCAAAGTTTTTGGTCTTTTGATTAGTCCGGAGAAGATTCAAACACAACTTCCGGTCAATTATTTGGGTCATAAATTAGGCCTGGCTTCAGTACAACCACAGGTGGTCCTTTTTGACCTTCCAAAAACACACAATTTTGTAGAACTTCAAAAATGGTTGGGCAACATCAATTGGGTCAGACCTTATTTGGGGCTCACAACAAAGGAATTGGCACCTTTGTTCGCGGCATTAAAGGACGGGAAACAACCTACTGACCCTATTCATTTGACGGATGAACAATATGCAGTGGTACAAATGATAGAGACTCGTCTGAATCAGGTCTGGACAGATCGCTGTTTGGATAATGTACCCTTGGAATTAATTTTGCTGTCTGATAGATTACCCACAGGGATTATTGTCCAACAACAGGACAAAAGGACCTTTATTTTGGAATGGATTCACTTGAATCACACGCCCTCACATTCTGTTAGTACTCCATCTCAAGTTTATTTTGATTTGATTTCCAAAGGTCGACTCCGCTGTGTCAAATTGGCTGGAGTACAACCTGTTAAAATTTATGTGCCTTTTTCACTTTTGATTTGGGAATCCTTATTGTCACAGAGTGAAGCTTTGCAGATTGCATTGGCCGATTGGCATGGACAATTTTCTTGTCATCCACCATCCGATCCACGTTTGGCTCTTTTTAAAAAATGTTTCCTTGAAAATTCAAACTGCTCGCTCATCCACCCCTTTGGACGCAGTGACTATTTTTGCGGATGGAGGAAAACAATATGGTGCCTGTGTTTGGCAGGAAGCTGGCACCTGGGTTACTCGGGTAACCCCCCCTCAGCCTTCGGCTCAGAGGGCTGAGTTAGCTGCTACTATTTTGGCCTTTCAACTCCATACACAATCTTTTAACCTCATAGTTGATAGTCTGTATGTTTACGGACTCATAGAGTCTCTTCCCTGGGCCTATTTGTCCCCGGGAACAGATTCTCACTTACTAGGGTTGTTTTTGACCCTCCAGAGCTTGTTGGAAGCTCGCAAAGCCCCCTGTTTTGTGGGGCATATGCGTAGTCATCAGCCTTTTCCGGGCCTCTTAACAGAGGGCAATGAAAGGGCTGATGCTGCCACTCAGATAGCTATGGCTGACATAACACCTTGGGACAGCCACAGCTATTCTCATCAAAATGCAAAAGCCTTGATGAAACAATTTGGTCTTTCTACAGGGGAGGCTTCTGCCATAATTCAGCAGTGCCCCTCTTGCAGCAAAATTGCCTCCTCCATGCCCATGGGAGTTAATCCCCGGGGCACGGAGAGAAATTCTCTTTGGCAAATGGATGTTACTCATTTTTTGCCCTTTGCGCCTTGGAAGTATCTTCATGTGACCATTGACACCTTTTCGGGTTTTATACTGGCCTCAGCTCAAAGGGGAGAAACAACCAAACATGTCATTAATCATTGTATTCGGACCTTTTCGGTTCTGGGTAAACCTCGAGAATTGAAAACTGACAATGGCCCGGCTTACATTAGTCAAGCTTTTGCTACCTTTTGTAACACCTGGGGCATTATCCACAAATTTGGCCTGCCCTATAATTCCCAAGGACAATCTATTTGTGAACGTGCCAATGGCACCCTTAAAAGAATGTTGGAAAAAATTGATAAAAAAGAAAGGGGAAATTGCCCTGGTTTGCCTGGAATTCAAAACACT
This sequence comes from Daboia siamensis, assembly GCA_024449315.1. Classification (NCBI taxonomy): domain Eukaryota; kingdom Metazoa; phylum Chordata; class Lepidosauria; order Squamata; family Viperidae; genus Daboia; species Daboia siamensis. The sequence continues at coordinate 1,677,385 of JAKJMR010000072.1, read as the reverse complement.
TTAAACTTAGCTCTTTATACGTTAAATTTTTTAAATTTGACTGGCTCACCTGCTGCCACGGCCGCAGAACGTTTGTTTTCTTTTTCCCTCCCTTCTCCAGATCAACAACCTTTGGTGTGGGCGCGTTTGTTACCAGATCCGACTTGGCACGGACCCTATAAATTGATAACTTGGGGTCGAGGATATGCTGCCATTCAAAAGGATGATAGGACTGTTTGGATTCCTGGTCGTTGTGTGCGGCCCTACCATATTAAGAACTCAGACAATAAAGAAGAACAACAAGGTGGTGGATCCTGATTCAGGGATCTGGCAAAGCAATCTTATGGTTCAGGACATTCGACATTTTGCAACCTTGTTAAATCGTACGAATTGTTGGATATGTGCCCACATTCCTGGACAAAGTAAGAGAGGGCTTTTATTACATGTGGTGCCTTTTAATCGTTCAACTTGGGACAATGAGGACTTTGCAAGTGATGATCCCCCTCGATTTAATTATACAGTGGCTTTAGCCAGTAGAATTTGGGAACCAGCTTGGCTTTGTTTTCGTTCTAGTAAAGCAGGGAAGAAAGTGGGTACGTATTTAAATTGTAACCGAACGGAGGAGTGGGACAACCGGAACAAATGTAAAATAATAAAAGGAAAGTTAACATCTAAAATTAGTAATGATGAGACAACATATGTCTCTAATGAAAATATGACACTTGAAATTTATGCAGCTTGCAGCCTTTTTCAATATCTTATGCAACATAGCATGACCCTCTTGCCCGGTTTTTGGTTTGTTTGTGGTCGGACAGCGTATCCCTATGTTCCTCCCAATTGGAGTGGAGTATGTACTTTGGGTTTTGTGGTTCCAGCCCTATATGTTTTTAAAGAACTGCCAAAGGTTCGGATAAGAAATAAGAGATCCGAGACTGTGGAATCACCTTTAACACTTGGAGGCCAATGGTATGTGCAGGCGGCCAGAGCAATGATTCCACCTTTAGGGGTAGCAATGAATTATAGAGATTTGCATATTTTAAATAATTGGACAGTAGCCATGTTTAATGAAACCTTGAAATCAGTTAAATTGATAAATCAGGAATTGTCCGAAGTAAGAGAAGTAGCTCTGCAAAATAGATATGCTTTGGATACAGTGTTAGCAGCAAAGGGTGGTGTTTGTGCTCTTATTCATTCTCACTGTTGTATGTACATTCACGATAACTCTCCTAATATCACAAAAACAGTACAGGCTATGGAAGACATGATAGCGCGTAACCCACTGCGTGGGGATGGATCGGGGGCCTTGGACATATGGGGAGCCATGTGGTCTTGGCTGCCTGACGGATCCTGGATACGTTCAGTGGTATCTACCATCATTATAATCATTGTCATGTTAGTAATGTTGTGCTGTTGTATTCAATGTATTCCTTCTCTCATATCAATGTTTGGCCAAATGTGGAAACAACCTACAGTTGCTATGGCCTTCCGATCACCAGATGAAGAGAAGTGGATGCCTTCAAAACAGATAAAAAAGGAGGAGATGTGGGAATAAAGTTATGAGCCTGATCATCGCCATTCTGTCATTATATTAAAGACTGCTTTAAGGACTTTTCATTCTGCCGGCATGGCAAAGACCTTCCAAAGTGGTGACATCATTTTAAGGAGATAGGAACCTATAGCATAAACAGGATGTATTGTGTGTAACCATATATGGTAAATGTTTTGTACAACCAATGAACTTTTGCCCTTTGTATTCCCTGGAAGACCCTCAATAAAAGGGGGCTTCGGACTCCGGTCTGGAGTTCTCATCCCGAGACAACCCTGTGTCTTTGTATTTCATGAGAACCATGGTGCGAAGGGTGGCATCACGCCACAGAAGAACACACTACTATGGTGTCCTTGAATGATGTTCATCCATTTTATGAAGGATAGTTCACTAGCACCTGAAATGTTTTTGTACTGTTGTTCTCTAACTCCCTGTATTTTTTTAAACATGTCCAGCCCTTAGCTCAGAAATAAATAACAACAACTGTACATCCTACCTATAAACCACATAGAAAGCCAGAGTTGGATGACACTGGCCAGAACATGCATTTCCTTTGTTCTCACACATTTGTTCTGGAACATCTGAATATGGTGTCTATCTAAACATCTATGTTTCTAAACACATGCACACATAAACTGGGACATACACAAAGTTTGGAAAGACTGAGCAGTATCAGTCACTTATTATCAATATCCAGTATTCCAAAAATGCACAATACTATCAATCAACCAATGTTGCTCATCTGTCTGAAAGAACTGCCAGTTAGAAATGTAATACAGGGGAGACAGTTTTGTGCTTTAGATGGATATTAGCTTAAAGGTCACAAAGTTTGCAGTATTTAATTCATCTTGCAGTGGTTGTTATACTACTATAGTAAATTCTGATTCTTTGTTTCCATAATATATCATATGTGGAATTAATTAGAGCAAGCTTTCTTTGAAAGAATTGGCATCTTATAAAGGGACTGAAATGAGTGCATCTTATAAAGGGCAGTCATCCCAGAGAATAATCTTTTACTGCCAAGTCTTTCTTATAAAGAAGGCTGTCAAGAGGAGTTGTTAAGATTGCCAACAAAAGAACATAGTAAATAGTACTGCAGTTAATGCACCAAAATAAACCCATTTCAGGCTAAATAACTGTAACTGTGTGTTATCAGTGGGGACAGTCTTTAAAATAGAACAGGAAAAAAAAATTAACCAAATATCATATAGCAGTATAGCAGTTTGTGGTTAATGAGTCTGTGATGTACTCATTAAGAAAGTCTCCATAGCCTTCTTGTAGTATAATATCCAATTTATTAGCATCAGCTGACAGTCCTAGAATCATGAGCAAATAAAGGGTAATTTAAGAGTCTGGTGGAGAGGTCTGGCTTCAGATATTTAACTGGACAGGAACTCTGTTGGGTGACTGAAGACTAATCATGTTCTGAATCTGGCCTTCCTTACAAGGTTATAGTAAGAATAAAGTTGAACACTCTGTATCAGCTGTCCTCAATCTTTAAAGCTTGGTGGCCTGGCTGTCAGAAAAGGGGAACAGGCCTGCCACTCATGCAAGTTGAGCTGTGTGCTCATGTTTCAAACAGGCCATGGCCTGGTAATTAGCCATGGCCCAGGGATTGGGGACTCTTGCTCGATAACATATTTGCATTCTTATATTCAAAGGGGGAAGTCCAACGTCACTGACTATTTCATACATAAGTGAGATCCATGTATAACTGTTAAGTGATGTGGAGAGCAATATATTTGTTTGCTGTAAGCTAATGGGTTACTATTGGGATGTGGAGGCACTAGGACTGATATTATTTACCGCAGCATAAGGTAAAGGTAAAGGTTCCCCCACACATGCGTGCTAGTTGTTTCCAACTCTCAGGGCCGGTGCTCATCTCTGTTTCAAAGCCGAAGAGCCAGCGCTTGTCCGAGGACGTCTCTGTGGTCATCTGGCTGGCATGACTAGATACCAAAGGTGCATGGAATGCTGTTATCTTCCCACCGTAGTGTTCCCTATTTTTCTACTTGCATTTTTATATGCTTTCGAACTGCTAGGTTGGCAGAAGCTGGGACGAGTAACAGGCGCTCACTCTGTTACGCGGCACTTGGGATTTGACCTGCCAAACTGCCGACCATCTGATCAACAAGCTCAGCATCCTAACCCACTGAGCATAACTGCAGCATAACCTCTTTTTAATTTAGTGAACGTAGTCATCTTTCTTTGTGAATTAAAGAAGCAAATGTTGAAAGGGTGCTAAAAATAGTTGTTGAGGCTAAAACAGAGAAGGTTGAAACGAAAGCTGTTTCTTTCACCCATATCATGTCCTGCCTCTGATTTCTGTTTTTCCTTAAGTCTGTAAGTGCTGGATAATTATTTTGTGGGAGACATGTGAAATTCTGCCTTTTGGTGCCATGGAATTATCTGAATCCATTTCACGAATGAGGATGAATATACATGTCTGAGAATAATTTTGCAGGATCCAATCTGGGTCAGTCACCAGGATCAGAGGTTCAGTATATCAAACTTTCAGACTTATACCAGAGACCATTCTCAGGGAATTTCTCTCTAGCATAGAGAAATCATACACATCAAAGGACACATTTTTCTAGAGAGAAATTTCCTGATGATGGACTCCAGCACAAGTCTGAAAGCTTGGAAAGTAAATCTCTGGTCCTGGTGACCCACCCAGATTGGATCCTGAATCATTCATTGTTTTGATTATTGGGGACTCATAAGTGAATTTATTCTTTTCTGAATGTCTGCTCCAAGTAATTGGATAAAAATGCTACTGCATTATTGCACATTATTGCATATACAATATTTTGCTGTAATACTGATAATTATGTTTAAGGATCAAAATCCACTTAAATCATCAGGAGTCATTGCTGTCATCATTGGAAGTGGAAAGTTCCACTTGTTGCTTTTTAATGTGTTGGCTTTTCCTGGGAAATGTAATGTTCAGTTGGAAGCTATATAAATTGAATGAATGACTGAAAATATAAATCCATTGAGAATTCTTCCCAGACTAAGATTTCGCTTTAAGTTGATTCAGGTTTCCTTACCTGTGCCTTTTTGTACCAAGTTCTTAGAAGTGTCCCACTTCTAAAACATTTGATTTTTAAACATCAGCAATAAAGGAAGACAAAGGAAACAATGTAACAATACAATACATAACCAAATAGCACTGTAAGCAAAATTATTTTGAGAGCTGAAAGATATTTCTTACCCCATGCATAGATGATGATTTTGAAGTGATAATTTGAAACTTGATATCAGGGATCTCATTATAGATGCGGGAAAAAAGGAACAATTCCCCATCAATATTTCAGAATCTTTTCTTTTGAAGGTTAGCTTATATTAATTCCACAATGGATTCTGGTTATATTATCAATTCCATGCTATTTATAGTCATAAATTTATATATTCATTGTCTGTCATTAAAGGATAAGATTATCCTTTAATTTAACATTCAGAGTGGTCTATGGAGAGAAATCAGAAATGTAACAAGGAAAATGTGAGGTAATAAGAAAAAAAAGAAAAAGCAATCCACTGAACCAAATTGGAATAGAGATCATTCATAGACATATTAATCATCAGACTATGTCCATGTTGACATTCCATTTTGACAGAATTCTTTCATCTGGTCCTCAAAAACATAGTGAAGTTCAAACATCTGTACTGTATACTGTTTATAGTGATTCATGCATCTTAAATTTAAGCCAACCAGTATTTCCATTACAGTCAAGTTTATTTTGTAAAAGCTGCTGTTTACTTTAAATGGCTTATTGTTAATGTAAAAACACTGAATTAAAGGCTCTGTTTGACAGTATTCATTCGAATATTTTGGACAATACAGAAAGAGACTTAATGGGTCACAGCAAACATTCATGTAGTTAGCATCCATTCGTGGCTAGCACACTACACTTAAAAGGTAAAGGTAAAGGTTCCCCTGCACATGCGAGCTAGTCATTTCCGACTCTAGGGGCTGGTGCTCATCTCTGTTTCAAAGCCGAAGAGCCAGCGCTTGTCTGAGGACGTCTCCGTGGTCATGTGGCCAGCATGACTAGATGCCAAAGGTGCATGGAAAGCTGTTACCTTCCCACCACAGTGGTCCCTATTTTTCTACTTGCATTTTACATGCTTTCGAACTGCTAGGTTGGCAGAAGCTGGGACGAGTAACAGGCGCTCACTCTGTTACACGGCACTCGGGATTCAACCCGCCAAACTGCTGACCTTCTGATCAACAAGCTCAGCGTCCTAACCCACTGAGCCACTGCATCCCTACACTACACTTATTCTCAGTCAATTAGCATTTTCTATCTGGGGTGCTGCTATTTTTGAAAGTGGAGTTTCATTGAAGCCTCGTAACTAATATTTCTTGATATGTGTAGTAAACCTATAATATGCTTAATACTCTTTTAAAGCAAATTTTACAAATTGTAACACATTTACTGTATTAATGAAGTGATTTATAATCTCTCCTGAGTTTATAGTTATCAATTTTACTAGGTAATTAAAAGTCATACTATAAAGAAAAAGGTAAAAAAAATGATCTTTTATTTATTTTTCTTGCTTTGTACATACATTTATACATCTCTTTCACATCATCTTCCCCTCGCATATTTCACAATTCATAAATAAAAAATAAAATTTGAATATATGCTACTACTTTATCTCTTTCAAGTACTATAGTTCAGGATAGATTTGTAAGCAGGATTATTAATATTGTTGAAAATAATAAGAATACTTCATTAGATTTTATATTGTCTTTATTTTAATGGCCATTTTTAAAAATATTTAAATAAAACAATGTTTACTTTTTTATATGATCACATTTTTTCAAGCTTTTTTTTTGCTATTTCTATACTTTCAAACTGTGAGCAAAATGGATGTCATTCTCTGGAAACCATAATTTAATCAATATTTACTTTTCATCAGCCATGGTTCAGGAGAGAAGAACTAGAAATGTATTCATCAAATAAATTATAAGAAAATAGAAGCATGTCTGAAGTATTAATGTGAAAGTACAAAGGAGCCTTTCTCTATTTCTAACTAAAAAAATGTTTAAATATTTTTATAATGTTTGTATTGATCATAAGGAACATTTAGTCTTCAGTGCTGACTAGTAGTTTTTACACTAGAAGACTGCACTAAATAAACATGAATGTACATATTATTCCATAGAATAAATGTGGGTCACAGGGAGATCTGGGCTTATCTTGTCACAGCAACATAATTTCTATCAATTTTGCAAGCTGGAGTAAAAAAGAAGCACATTTACCCTCTAGCCTGAAAATTCATAGTTATAATATTAGTTGTGTCAGATGTAAGGGATGAAGGGAGAAATGAAAAGATATTGACAGTGGCATAAAGCTGGGAGCAGTAGAACAAATGGGTACAGAGTCGAAGAGAATGGGACAAGAGAAATATCTTCCAGGCTTCACTGGAGCATATGAAACCAAAATCAAGATAGGATAAATAAGCTTACACTTATAAGATGGAAGTATTACTTTTCTTCTCTCCTTCACATTACAACCCCCACTACATACCTCAAATTTATTTTGGAAGATCCCTGACACTCTGGACTGGATGTGATGAGTTTCTGAAAAACTGCAGAGGAAAAACCTTTTACTAGTTTGGGCAATATTTCAGGGGTTGGAGGTTAGAACCTGATTTTGGCTGTGCTCATGTAACATGCTCAATCTCATAGGTATTGTCATAGAGCACAAAGTTTAAAGCATGCGTTAGTATATCTGGATACAAACTGGACCTTTTGTACTTCTTTTATCTTCTGGTATCAGACACAAGAATGTAAGCAACCTTTGTTCATGACTTCATGACACACACTTCCTCGTACTGTTGAAAGCCCCTCATAGCTGCAGACACTGATGCATTGCATCTTAGCTTAGTGTATTGTGTAATTAGGTGTAATGACATGTTCAGACTCTGAGAAAAACTACAATTCTATTACCTGGACATTCCTCATGCATCAGTTAAGAGAGTTGCTTTTTGTAATCTTATCCTATTCACTTTCAGTTAATTGTGTTAAAAAGAAACTTTGGCAGAATCTTGCTTTCTGTTGAAATGGGCTGCAAAATGTTTGGAGATATGGTCTCTGATTAGTTTATGATTCAGTGTGTCATGTGATAAGAAAAATCTGGGTTACTTCAGCAATTATTAAAAAGTAATTGGAGATACACAACTTAGGGAGCAATAAGCAATAGATATTTTTGAATAAGTTTCATTCATTTCAATGGAATTTTTTTCTTGGGAATTTGTGATAAACCTTTGCAGAAATAAAACTGGCAAATCAATTTAATCTGTACAGATGTTTCTAGCTAGTCACAATCACTTTCAGCTAATTGAAAATGGTCTGTGATTGTGTGTCTAATAACTTAAATGGCTTTGACTTCTTTAGGAAGGAGGTTGGAACAAATTTCTTCCATCTGTTACACAGTGAGAATCTTCTTTCTTGAGCATCGTTACGCTGCTGGAGCAAGAATTCTTGTTACAGTTCATAGACAAGGTTGGCAGGAGGGTCAAGGAATTATAACTGTTTTGCTGGTTGCCTATATGGTGGCAAAAGGTTGTCCTAGCACTTGCAAAAGATTGTTGCATTCTCTCACACAGGGTCTCTGCAGATGTACCATCACAGCATGGTACACCAAAGAATTAGGGAACATGTCATGGTATTTTATGGACAAAACTAGCCAAGTTCTTAAGAAGATGTGTTGGATAGAGATACAAAGCCATGAAATAATTTAAGATTTTATATTGTATTTTGTCTGTCTTAATGGAATTTTTCTCTGCTAATACCAAAGTGCAGTAAATTGGCCAACTTTTCCCAATAACCAATAGGCTAGCTTTTGATACAAATCAATCAATAAATTCAAATTTAGCCCAGTATTTCTTAATATAAGTACTGATGTAATTTCTCTAGATCTTAGATTAAAATAATTTTCATAATCTGATCTTTAATCATAGGAATTCCAGGAATTAAATTGGAAGCTTCCACTTGAGAAGCCCTTCCTTCCTTCCTTCCTTCCTTCCTTCCTTCCTTCCTTCCTTCCTCCCTCCCTCCCTCCCTCCCTCCCTCCCTCCCCAGAAAATAATTGCAACCAGTGCAAATTTTTAACAGTGAAATGTGTTAGTATTGTGTGTGTCTGTGGACAAGTGGCTGCTGCATTTGCTACAGATTGAGGCTTCTGTACACTTTATAAGGATAGCTCCACCTCTCTCTCATTGAGACAGTCAAATTGAGAAACAATTGAAATATTATCTAAACAGATCAATAATGTTCACAGCTGTTTTACAGGATTCAATTGTGTAAACACACTTTTTGTCACTCTCATCATGTGGGAATCCTAGCATGCCTGGGGGTTAGTAGAATATTCCTAAATTAAAGAGGATGCTTTTTTTGGAGGGGAGGAGGGAAAGGGTGCAGTTTTATCCAAAGCTTGCTGAATCCCAACTGTAGATTCAGTTTCTTATTGATAGCCAGCACCTCCAAGCAGCACTGAATGCAATTTTAGCTTTCAGCTATAGTCTACCAGTCCTACTTCACCAGCAGGCATCTCAGTTGCTCCCTCATCCTTTCCTTATCACTTTCTGCAATTAAGATATTTCAGATTTCATCCTTAGTTCCAAACCAGCAAATTGTCACTGCCCCCACTACCCCCTTGTGGCCCACTTATTGGGTGCAAGGGCCAGAGGAAGGCAGAGAAGAAAGCTTGGATATAGTCCTCCCACCTATTTTTGTGTCATGTAACCTACAGGTTCCTCAGAAATGTACTTGGTGATCCTGAAATGGCCCCATTTTTGTCAAATTTCAGCTCCACAGCAGTCTTATGTCACAGATTTTGGATGTGTTCTGTAAATTAATTCATCTTATGTTCTTTGGTTCAAAAATGATGTACCATTTTACCCAATGAAGGTTACAAACAAACAGCTTTGAGAATTTTAGTACTATATAGATTTATGTATCAATCATCCATTAATTTTGATGAAACATTGGTGGCACAGTATTTTTTATTATGATTTGTTTTGTACAACAGACCAAGAAAAGACATTTATTAGGTTCTGGCATAGCATAATTTATAAATATATCCATATATTTTTATTAAGAAAATTATGGTTAAACATTGCACCTGTATGCAAGTTTTAAATATTTCTGTAAGACTTCAGATATACATTTCCAATATATATTTTGTTTGGAAAAGAGACAGTTTCAGCAGGCTGTTAGATCCTGGCTGGAACAAAAAAGATTACATCATTTTTAATTAGAAGTTTTATGCATAAAGGTGGAAAGATCCAACACATAATTAATTCTGTAGTTCTTTCAAGTTATCTAATCGTTTTTCAAGATTCATTTGACCTTGGTTATATTCTCAGTTGCATTGTTTGTTTTAATTTGAACATTAGTACTTTGATCTTTTCTTGGCACTGGAATTCTAGGCATCAAGAGCTTAAAAATCATAATAAAATTACACGCTCCTTCTTAACATGTTATTAGCACTGAAATGATATAGTGCAATCAAGGGAGAAGATATATTTACTCTAAAGTAGTTTTGTGTCTTTTACAAATTTGGGACTCAAGTTTGAAAGGTCCTCAAGTGTTTTTTTATTAGTCATATTTGGAAATGCTAAGGATTTTGGATTTTTGCATGAAAAATATGTGCTTTAACACTAAAGCATGGGTATCACTCATATAGCCCAAAAGTGTGATCAGGCTATATCATGATCAGGCTATAGTTTAAATCAGGTATGAACACCATGATGTCTTCAGTAATTTTTCAAATCCCAATCTAGATGGCCATGAAATGGAATGAAAATGCAGTTCAAAACATCTATAGAAGCCCTGATTCCTACTCCAGTTTAAATTATTCAGGATTCAGGTTTCATCATTTATGGATACAACTTTGAAACATTTTTAATTTCAGGCAGGGGAAAATGAATTATGGCAGTTGCCTACTTACTGTATAACGCAAGGTTGCCTGCCAAATAATAAAACAATAATTATTTAAATACACAGCAAGTGTTAAAGGAAAATATAGAGTTGCTTATATACAATAGGGTAAAATTCATTCCTGTAAAAAAATGTAGTTTTTTTAAAGCAAGTTTGGATTAGATCTAGAATAGATAGAACTTTTTTAGTTATAAAAAAAAAAGTACAGCCCCAAACCTATTGAATATATCAAAAACATTTTAGCAGAAATTAATCAAGTTTCTCATCTATATCTTCTAACTAATTTTCTGTTGGAAGCAAATTACATTGCATTTCAGATTAAGCTATTTTTAGTGATTGTTGATGTTCCTGCACTGTCACATGGATATAAAATGAAATGAGTATAAAAATAGATGTTTTATTTAACTAACGCTATATGAGTAAGGGAAAAAAAACTTGTTAATATGGCAAGTACACACATACATGCACACAAAGACTTTTCTACTAAATCACAGCTAGACAGTCAATATACTCACTGCTGGTATATATAAGTAATAATACATTTTCTCAGAATATCATGTCAATGAAAATATAAAATTGATAACTCTTTAACAGCTGAATTTATCAGATTGCAAAATCACTATAGAACTGGGTACCCAGGAGTAGGACAACACAAAATGATTCTATATTTTTTTGCAAGCTTACAGTGGTATACAAAAGATGCATTGCTATAAAATTTAACTCTGTAAAGTGCAATTCAGTCTTCATCATCTGACATCTTTATTTATATAGTTATAAGGTTCCCCTGCACATGCATGCTAGTCATTTCCAACTCTAGAGGCCAGTTTCAAAGCTGAAGAGCCAGCGCTTGTCCGAGGACGCCTCCGTGGTCATGTGGCCTGCATGACTAGATGCCAAAGGCGCACAGAACACTTACTTTCCCACTGTAATGGTCCCTATTTTTCTACTTGCATTTTATGTGCTTTCGAACTGCTAGGTTGGCAGAAGCTGGGACAAGTAACAGGCGCTCACTCTGTTATGCAGCACTCGGGATTCGGCTCACCAAACTGCCAACTTTCTGATCAACAAGCTCAGCATCCTAACCCACTAAGCCACCACGTCCCTCCTAATAATAATAATAATGGGTCCTAATAGACTAAAATGTACAATAGCACAAGTGTTTTACTTTCCTTGAAATACAATTCACAATTTTTTGTATGTTCTGGTCATACAGAACATACAAATCAAGTCCTTTGCTCCTTTGATTTTTGATTTTCATCTCAATATAATCTATGTTTGCTGATGATGAACAGCTAAATGCTGGCAAATAGAACAATCTGTGTGCTTTTTTAAAAATGAAATTCATACCTAGCAGCTCTATTTGACAGAGGTATATTCAATCCATTCAAAGAAGAACTAACTTTCTTTTATTGTTCAACTAGCAGTTAATTATTACCTTCAGCTTGAACTTTCCATCCATAACTAAACATGAAATTTCTTTAAATGCTTCATAGTTTGTGCTGGGTTTGGTGATGCTGCTTAACTGTGAAAGTAAGGTTCATTAATATTATAATAAAGAACAATATTACCCATCCTCATTACTGTTTTATCTAACTTGCTAAGAACAATATATTTCACCAGCATTTACTATTGACTATAAAAATATAAGAACCAAATGTCTACTAAAAAATCAGTGCTGCTCTCTATAGTTTCCCAAGTGCATCTTGAATTTGACACCAGTAAGACACAATAACATGTAGAAAAAACATAAATGCTAATCCTTTAGGAAATCAGCTATGCCAATCCAGAGTCTTTATTGTCTTTTTACATGAAGTTTTAAAAAAATTATATAAGAAAGACAAGAATAAAAGTTCAACCACTAATCAACTAATGCCAGCTAGAGAAGTCATTTAAAACTGTTCTATTTCTATTCTAACTTTCTATCTTCCTATCTTCCTCTTCCTATCTCCACTCATAGGAATGGAAGCTCTTTTTGTTTCTTTGATTATCTTGTTAAGGACTTCCTCTTCCAGAGCTTTTCTCTCAACTTTGCCTGTGACAGACTTTATCTCTTACTGCAATTATCTGGACAAATTATTCCCCCCACCTCTGCTAAAGACTCCCATCACCTTTAAAGTCCAATCCAATGGATGCTAAAGTCAGCCATTGGGTACTCAGGTGGCTGGGATGGGAGTATTACAGGGCACACAAGCTGCAGACCTTCTCTGCTCCTTCCTACAAGTGTCCATGTACTAGTGATTCAAATATTCCAGTCTATTCCTCCTATGTTGAGTACAAAATATGTACTACCTCTGATTCTTCTCTCCCCTCCCCAGCCCAACCTAAGTGGGGTGATGATAGGGTGATAGGACTTAAGGGGTAAAGGGAGTGTCCCAGAATCAGGACTGAATTAATACTCAGCAGTTCAACCTCTTAGAGAAAACAGGAGGTATCTTGGACAGGAAACATTTGACAAGGGTTTGGATGGTAGCAACAAATGGCCTGAAATGAGCTACCTGCACAAAAAAAATGAGCTAATTTATATGTGGATTCACCCCAGGTGACATTCAAACAGATGGATAAATTCAGTTGAAATGGCAATGATTGTATGGGTGAATGACCTAGAAGAGACCGATCATCATGGAGAGAAATCTATCTATGTGGTTTCTCAATGTTGATTACAATGAATTGATGGCACATAATCAAATCGATCAGACACAATTGAATATTTAAATATTTTTGTTGTTTGTACTTTACAATGAAGATGTTCTCAAGTTGCATTTACTCTCTTTCATTATCTAATTATAGATGATGGGCAGAGGACAAATGGGGCTTAATGTCCAAAACCGAAGCAACACGTTCCAAAAATACACCATGATTTTGCATGCCGTAGTTCAAGAAAATGTTTTGAATGAACAGATAAAATATTTCAAAAGTAATAGGAGAGACCACATAGATAAATGAGTCATGTTAGAGCCATGAAGTTACATAGAAGGATATTGGTCATTTTAAATACTGCTGTTTGACTGCTGTGACAAAACCATACAAATCTTTTTTCAGAGAAAGAGGAATGTACAGCTGTTTGTTCTCCCTGTTCCCAGGAAAAGGGAGAAGGGAAAGCAAGGGGTTTTCCTAGTGATTATGTATCTGACTTCACACATACGGATCCTGCTGTTTTGATGTGTATGGATTCAATCAGTTAAACAAAAATCTCCCTTTCAGCTCAGAAGTTTCATAGAGCAGGGTATGTTTCAGTGGGATTGAATGGAATTTTGAGGGCAGTCATAGGTTTATGTGATAACACATCAGCTTGCTAGTTCTGTGAATGTAAAAAAAAAATGAAACTTTAAATGAAGCCCCCCTCCCTCCGACCTGGTTCTGTGTGTGAACTTGGGAGAAGTTTGTAAATATTCAAAATTTTCCAAATTCATGAGGTCATTTAGGGTGCTAAAATATTCTGCCTCTTTGAGGAGATCTGTGTATGCTGAAACACTTCCTTGATGGCTAAAAGCTCCTTTTAAAATCAATTTCTTTTTGTTGGTAGGCATTGCCTGGAGAAGGACATATGGGGAAGAAGGCTGTCTTCAAATCTTGTCTCTAAAAAAAGAGATGGGCTAGAACCTGGCTCAGAATGATTGCTTCTGTGCTTATGAGGTGGTTTTTTTTCTGCTCAAGAATAAAAATTGCTTTGACCATGAATAGTCCTATGGTTTGAGGAGACACATGGTCAATGCCTTCCCATATAATGCAGATGAAATAGGTTGGATAGTGGTTGAGAAATTATGGTCAGGATTGGGTGGCAATGAATATGTACTAGCTTAGCTTCCTCTTCCCCTTCACATTTCAGTAAAAGTATCCACTAACCTTACAGCATTTACCCATAGTTGTACAGGCAACTATGTAGTTACTTACTAACATAATCTATTGACTAGACCATTTGAAATTGAGATGAGACAAACAAAAGAAAATACATTAATCAAGAAGCTGGAAAAAAGAGGCAAATTATCGTACTTATGACATACTTTGAAGGGATACCACTGAAATATATTGAGGCTCAGCCTCAAAGTCACCTTTATACCATTTTTTGACTTTATACCTTTCCCCCCCCCTTTTTCAAATCAAGGCTATCTTCTATGTACACAATATGTGGGCATCCAATATTGACCAAATATATCTGACAGGTGTTTTAAGACAGTCAGCTCTCCATAAGTAAAATTTGAACTGATTAAATTTATTTATTTATTTATTTCAACTGGACATAAACAATAAATAATGGAGGCTAAGAAAAAAAAGCCAATTCAAATAATATAAAAATACAAAATCACATTAATGAGCTGAACTAATCTCCATAATCCGTGCCTGAAGTAACATCCAATCTTCAAGAATTTAATAAATGATAGCAAGGTCAGGGATGCAAATCTCGGATGTGTGAGATTTCAGAGACAGGTGTTATGACACAGAAGGCACATTGCTTGAATCTTACCTGAGGCCTTGTTTAATTGATAGCATTTGGAGTATCTCTACCCTTAAACATATTAGGACAAACAGAAGCAATCAGAGAGAGAGAGGTGGTCCCAAAATAACCATGAAAAGCTTGTAAGTGACAACTAGTACTTTGAAGTGAATCCAAAAGATTACTAGAAGCCAATGGATCTTGCAGAATAATAGTATAACTTGGATGTGCTGAGGTACATGCATAATTGCCTACATCTCCATAGTTTTGCACTAGTCATATTTTTTGGAACCTTCATCTTGCCCATATGCCACAGAGAAGAGTGATCTACTGGTTTCTCTGGATACTCACCACCACTACTAGTCATGAATTCAGCAGGGATGTTCCCATGGGTAACAAAAATAGAGTTTCCTGAATCTCATTTTGCTGCAGCTAGTGTTTTTATAGATTTTTGTAGATCTATACATGTCTATCTAGGAGGTAGCACAGAAGCACTGTTGTTTATTACATTTCCAACCTCATGCAAAGAACAATTCTCCAAATTTGAAAACAGACCTTATGGATGGGTATTTTGGAGAAAGAAGGAGGAGAAAGGGCTGCTTGAAAAAGAGAGGATTGGAAAAGAATCTTTCTTTTCTTCCCTACTCTTTCCCTCCCAACCTGTCTCACCACCCACATCTCAATGATATCAAATACCACAAGAAAAACACATTTGAACTAAAGAAAGATGGAGGATTTCCAGCTTGAGTGGCAGCCATCTGTTTGCTTATATGCCTGCTGTGTTCTTTCTATTCCCCAGCATTTTACTATCCAAATAACTGGACCCAGATACAGCCAATAAAATCTACTTTACGGCCAAACTGGCAAATTGATAATGATGATGATGATGATAGTAGGATACAAAATAATAATCCCATCAAGTTGAATGCTATGGAACACTCAGTGTTGCTTGAAACATTTGTACCAGATACAGAATAAAATACTGTTCTCTTCCCCTTACATGGATGCTTTGCTTTACAAATAGAACACCCAAAACAGCTATTTTGAGCTCAAGTCAGTTAGCAACTATTTTCATATCTCTCTTTATATTTTAGAGTCTTTCTTCAAGTTACCACTGGGTAGTTTCAGAGTCCTTATTTTTATGCCTCCACTATAGATGATTATACATGCAATTCACATCTCTGCAACAAAGCATTGTGCATACATCACTAGTCCTTATTTTACAACTGCTTCTTCATTATATGTATTGGAATGGAGTGAAAAATGAAGGACAATTTGTCAACATTCTGTTGATGTTTTTAAAAATATTCTTGATTTGTACAATGTCATCTTTTAAAGTCATTAAAGTGGTATCAGTTTCTATTACTGAGAAGCATTTGCTTAGGATAAAGTAGGAACACAAAATGATAATCTATGGCTTTTTGAAAATTGTAGCAAATCTATATTTGCCTTAACTCCTAACTTAATGTTTATTGTATACTTGTATATGTACTGGAGATTTTTATGTATGCATATTGTGTGTTTATTGCATTTTAATGTTTGTAGGATTATAATATCTCCATGTCTTCTTTTGTTTGTTTCCTTGCTTTATACTATACTGCTCAAAAAAATAAAGGGAACACAAGATAAGACATCCTACTATTAAATACAGTACATTGTGTTGTTTAAGTGTTCCCTTTATTTTTTTGAGCAGTATATTTTTTTTTCTACTTTTGTAATTTGATTTGACTGGATCACCTTATGGATGAAAAGCTGAGACAAATGAATAAATCAACAAACAAACAAATATGCTAGAGTTCAGCTGAAAGAATACATGGGGACAGTAAATAAGAAGGGGGAAATTCAAGGTTTTGCTACAGTTTAAACTGAAGGTTATACAAGGCCCTAATAATGACATTTTCTCCACAAAGAGGAGAAATGGGGTATATAGGACTCAAAAGTCTTATATAAGGAGGACTTCCGGGTGGCAAGGCGCCGCCGCCGACAGCTGCTTTTAGCTTGTCAGCTTCGCGGCTTTGTAGAACCGCCGAAAACAGCGCCGATCAGCTGTTTCGGCGGTTCGAAAGCCCCCTCCTCGGGAGAAGAGGAGGGGGTGAGTTTCCAAGTAGGGGAAGGGCTCTCTGGGGCCGTCAGGGCTTAAAGCTCTGGCGGCTGGAAGATTGAGCCCCCCCGAAGCTTGGATTTCTCCGGGCCGCGCAGCGCGTCTGCTCCGTTTTTCCTGGAGCAGAACAAGGCGAACGCAACCATCCCTGCCTACAAGAATGGACTTTGGAAGTTAATGGAAGCAGGCAGAGCGATGCAAGAGAACAAGGAGTAAGTGAACTTTTGAACTTTGGCTCAATCTACATTGAAGACTTAGAAAGTGAAAGTGCGTAGTTGCAAAAGGGGGAAAAAATGGCGGCTAAATCTTCTTCTAAACTTCCTAAAACTGCGGGGGCTTCCCCCCTGCCGCATTCTTCAGCGCAAGTGTTAGCACCTCCTGCACCTCTACCTTCGCCTGTCTTAACACTTAAAGTTTTGGAAGATGCTTTGGAAAAACATTCACAGCATTTGGCTGAGATGATAGATGAGAAGATGGATGAGAAGCTGACAGAAAAATTTACAGTAATGAGGGAGGACATCTTGCTTGCATTTCAAGGCATGGCGATATGTATTGAACGCCTTGACGAAAGAGTGGAGGATCTCACTCAAAATAATATTAAACTGGATGCAAAGATACTAGAGACTGAGAATGTGGTGGATAAAATTGATTATGACTTGACATTGGTACAATATCATGAAATGGAGTTTGCTGTGAGGATAAGGGGTCTTAAGGAGAATTTAAAGGAGGATTTGAAAAAATTAGTTTCTGTTGCTCTCGAAGACGTGCTGGGAAGGCCAGCTGAAGAAATTGCAGAAGATATAGACAAAATTTTCCGTGTTAACTCCTGGATTGCGAGACAAAGGAAATTACCCAGAGATGTGGTTGTTTACTTTACAAAGAGAGCAATCAGGAATGAAGTTATTCAAGTTTCTTACAATACAAAGCTTGTGATTGCTGACCAAGAAGTTTTGGTTTTAAAAGAGATCCCTCCAAAAATCTTAAGGAAATGAAAGGAATTTGCATTTCTAGCACATGAGCTTAAGCGACGCGATGTCAGGTTCAGATGGGAGATTCCAGTGGGTATGGTGGTAATGTTTGAAGATACAAGATACCGTCTTGCTACGGTCCTGCAGGCACGTGATTTTTATAGTAATGTTTTAAAAGCAATCCCTATACCACTTCTGGAATCAACAAAGGAGGGAAAGTCTTATGAAGCTGAAGGAATACAGATAGATGAGACAGCACCAGGAGTGATTCAAATTTCAACAGTAGAAGAAGCAAAGGACCAGAGGGTCACCCGAGCTGCTTCGAGACGAGCCAGGCGTGATCAAGACCAAGCCCAGCAGAATGTTGTGGAACCTTCAAAATGTACCTATAGCCAAGCTGTGGGAGGAGCGCGACCTAAAAATGTAAAAGGGATTTTGGATGACGCGCTTCAAAAGCTTCGGGTTGCCAGAAATGGTGACTAAGTTTTTAACTTGGAACGTTAATGGATTAAACTCACCACAAAAGAGAAAGAAAATTTTTCAATATTTAAAGCAATTTAAGACTGACGTTATTTGTTTACAAGAAACACATATTAGAGTTATGGACCAAAAGTATTTATCAAATTCAAGATTAGGTACACAATTTATTGCGTCTGCAGTTAACAAGAAAAATGGAGTGGTTATTTATGTCAAGAATACAATTACGGCAGAATTAATTGAAGCTGATCAACAAGGAAGATATGTTATTGTGGACTTGTTATTAGAAGGTAAAAGAACTCTTCTGGTTGGATTATATGCACCTAATCAACAGCAAGCTGACTTTTATAGTTTATTACACAGCAGGATTACCCAATTGGATTACAAATCTTTTATTTTTATGGGAGACTGGAATGGTGTTTTGGACGTACAAATGGATAAGAGTGGATCCTACAGAAGTACCCCAAGTCATGCTAAATTGCCTAAATCTTTTTTTGAGATGATGGACGATATGGAATTACGTGACGTCTGGAGGGAGAGAAACTTACAAGAAAGAGACTATACTTTTTTTTCTGATAGACACCAATCTTTTTCCAGGATTGATTTTATATTATTGTCTAATGATCTCTTTTTTAGAACTAAGAGGATAAAGATTTGTTCAAAGACTATGTCTGATCACAGTCCAGTTTGGCTGGAGATTGGAAACGACATTAGAGAACGACGTTCCTGGCGTTTAAATGAGAATCTGTTTAGAAATCAGAAAAATGTGGAAGAGTGTAAGAAACAGATGAAGGTTTTTTTTGAAATGAATATGCATAAGGGTACTTCTATGGAAATGGTATGGGATGCTAGTAAGGCATATATGAGAGGAGTGTTGATATATCTTAATAACAAATATAGACGCAATTTGGAATTTAGGAGGAAAGAATTAGAGACAGAGATTAAAGAAAAAGAAAAGGCTTTAATTTTGAACCCATCGGATGTGAAGATTAAAGAGACTATTAAGTTATTAAGAGGACAATTTGATAAGTTAATGGCTGATCAGGTGGCAACTAATCTACGGTTTGCAAGGCATAATACTTTTTGCAATGCCAATAAACCAGGCAGATGGTTAGCATATATGTTAAGAAAGAAGCAAAGGGTTTCTAATATAGACAAAATAGACATAAGGGGAAGATTGTGTATCAACAGAATCTTATTAAGGAAACTTTTGTTGATTTTTTTTCTAAATTATATGCTAGCGACAAGATTAACGAAATGGACATTGATTTATATTTAAAAGACTTTGATATTCCGGTTCTTACGCAAGAGCAAAAAGAAGAAATGAATCAGTTGATAACTGAGGAAGAAATATATTTGGCAATTAAACAGTTAAAAGTAGGTAAAGCACCAGGCACCGATGGTTTGACTGCTGTGTATTATAAAAATCTACAGTTTGAGATGATAAAGCCATTAAAGGAACTGTTTCAGACAATTCAAAAGGGGGGAGGAGTACCCCCGTCTTGGAAAACTGCTTTTATTTCTTTAATTCCTAAAGAAGATCAGGATGTTACTCAAGCAAAAAATTATAGGCCAATTTCACTTTTGAATACGGACTACAAGATATTTGCTAAGGTGTTAGCTAGTAGACTTATGAGGGTATTGCAACAGGTGATTCATGGTGATCAAACTGGGTTTATAAGTGGTAGACAAATGAAAAATAATGTGAGACATATAGTTGACTTGTTGGAATTTTTGGAAAGGAATAACCAGATCCCTGCAGCATTGATCTTTTTGGATGCTGAAAAAGCTTTTGATCAATTGGATTGGAAATTTTTGTTGAAAGTATTAGATAAAATGAACTTTGGGGATGAATTTTTACAACCAATTAGGGCAATATACCAGAAGCAAACAGCTCGAATAATTGTTAATAATAGTTTGACTGAAATATGCAATATTGAAAAGGGTACGAGGCAGGGTTGCCCGTTATCACCTTTATTATTTGTTTTAACATTGGAGATATTATTGATTAAAATACGGAATTCGGAAATAGTTAAGGGAGTTCAAATAAGAGATCAGGACTATAAATTGAGGGCTTTTGCGGATGATCTGGTTATTACTTTGACACATCCAGAAAATTCTGTTATGGAATTGATGGAGTTAATATTTCAATATGGGAAAGTTTCTGGATTTAAGATTAACATACAAAAAACTAAAATTTTATCTAAAAATATGACAGTATCACAAAAGGTTTCTATAGAAAGCTTAACTGGATTTGAAATTGTTGAAAGAGTTAAATATTTGGGGGTATATTTAGCACCCTCAAATGTTAAATTATATAAAAATAATTATGAAAAGTTATGGAATAAAGTGCAAAAAGAATTGGATAGTTGGAAAAAATTACAACTATCATTATTGGGAAGAATTGCAGCAGTAAAAATGAATGTTCTGCCAAAATTTTTATTTTTGTTTCAAATGATACCCATTCTCAAAAAGGATTCAAATTTGGAGGAGTGGCAGAAGGGTATCAATAAATTTGTTTGGGCAGGGAAAAGGCCACGGGTCAAATTTAAAATTATGCAGGATACACGTGAAAGAGGTGGTCTAAGAATGCCCAATTTTAAATTATATTATGAAGCTGCTGCATTATCAGCTATAAGTGATTGGATTAATTTGACACAGGCGAGACTCTTAAATCTTGAAGGGCATGACTTGTTATTTGGTTGGCACGCATATTTACTATATGACAAAAAGGTAGATAATGTTTTTAAAATGCATATTTTGAGGTATGCTTTGTTGAGAGTTTGGAAAAAGCACAGACAAAAATTAAATTATAAGATACCGTTATGGGCAATACCCAAACACGCAATAGAGAATATAAATGTTGGATTTAAACATGATGTGATTACATATAAGGAAATTTTGACTTTGGAGAGGAATGTATGGTGTTTGAAGTCATACAATCTTTTACGAGAAAAAAAGATTGTACAAACTTGGTTTCAATATGGACAATTACAAGCCAGGTGGAAAGAAGATCAGAAGATTGGTTTTTTGAGGGATGATGAAAATTTGGTAAAACAAATTAGAAATCTGGGACCAGCGCATATCAAACGGATATATCTTGCATTGATAGAGATTGACTCAGAAACAGAAATTGTTAAGGACTGTATGATAAAATGGGCACAGAACATTCAGGAAGTCATCACAATGGATACTTGGGAAAAGATCTGGGTGAGAAATGTGAAATTTACCCAAGCTCAAAATTTAAGAGAGAACTTTTATAAAATGTTTTACAGATGGCATTTAGATCCTAGAAAGTTAGCAAGTATGTATCCAAACTATCAGCCTAAATGTTGGAGATGTGGTGGCGAAGACGCAACGTATTTTCATATATGGTGGACTTGCAAAAAGATCAAACCATTTTGGATTAAAATCTGGTGGAATATGCAGAAGATATTCAAGAAAAGAATAAAGTTTTGTCCGCAATTGTTTTTACTGGGTATTATTACTGATACTACTGTGTTGGACATTAATTTGATGTTGAACTTAATTACGGCAGCGAGACTTCTAATAGGGCAATATTGGAAGAAGCAAGAACTGCCGACTTTAGAGGAATGGACTTTAAAAGTTTCCAACCTGGCGGAGATGGCAAAGATTTCAGCATATTTGAAAGACCATTCTCAACAACGATACATTGTGGAGTGGAAGAAATGGATTGATTACATCCAGAATAAATATGGGACTAAAAAGTTTTATTTAGCATTTGAATAAGTATATTGCTTGTAGTCAATTTATAAGAGCTAAAGCGCGAGAGAATTAATAAGTTATTATTGTTAGCATATGGGCGTTTATGATTGGTTATTTTAATTTTTATACCTTGTATCTAGCTCTGGGAAGTCCGGGGGGGGGAGGGGGGAGAGGGCGGGTAAGAGGGTGGGAGAGGGTGGGGGAGGGGTGGGGAATGGGATGTTATAATTAAAATGTATTGAAAAACTTTTTAATTAAAAAAAAAAAAAAAGTCTTATATAAGGTCAAGATTTAGGATCTTAATGTGATTGAATGGGAAAAAAAAATAAATTAGAACAATCTTATGAGAGTTAACATGGTTTAGTGGTTAAAGTGCTGGAATGGGAATAGGAAATCCCATTCTAGTCCTCCCTTATTTCAGGAGCTACTAAATGACCTTGGGTCAATCACTTCTTCCCATCCCTAAAAAGTATCAGGCTCTGAAAGAAGCTGGCTGAAAAACAAAATCCCTTCTCACCTCACTCTTTACAGCTGTGCTGTATGGATGAGGCTGGAATACTCTATCCCCAAAACAAATGGAATCTGCAACCAATCAAGTGAGAAAAACACTAAAAAGAACAGCTGCAACAATGTGAGAGTTGATCTAGTGGACAACATTTAATTGATTAATAGCAATTAAATATAATTATGCATTAAATGTGTTTGAATTTGTTGTGGCTTAGCTCACTCTTTGTCCTGGCCCCATTGTCTGGCACACCATTAAAAAGCCAACAGTTCCCCACTGTCTGCAAGTATTATGCATGTCTGAGGTTGAATATTTCTATCTGGCAGACTTTCACTCTGATAATGGAGGAATTCTAAATTAAAATCCCAGGTTCTCTATCTGCTTGGGAGGTTATCTCCTAATATGGATGGGTTGACTACCTGAATGGGAAACAGAGAAATTTAATTGTATACACTTTCTAATATTACCTATTTGTGAATGTCTATATCCTGATGAGAACCAGTTTGATATAGTGGTTAAGGTTAGAATGGAGAATCTTATGAAATGATACAATCTCTCTCTCTCTCTCTCTCTCTCTCTCTCTCTCTCTCTCTCTGTCTCTCACACACACATGAATAAAGAGAGTGAGGGATATGTCTATAGGAAATAAAAGGAAGGGCATACAATAAATGAAAGATCAAGGCAGAAAGAAAAGCACAAAATGAGATGAGATATGTAAAAATGGTCAGGAACAAACATCTTTTGGGATTAATTTAGACATCAAAAAGAAAGAAAAAAGAAAAAAGACAAAGAGGCTATTGATTTTGAGGATAAAGAGGTGAAGTGTTAACAGGTAATGGCAAGAAGATGGACTTACTTGATCCATATTTTACATCTGAGAAGGGACATGAAACCCCACCTGGCCATCCCTGTTCCATTAGTGGAGGAAGGAAACTGCAGTCCAGAACCAATAAAAAGTGAATAAAAAATATTTAGCTCGTTTAAATGAATCCACATTTCCAGGGCCAGATGGATTACATTCCAGGGTACTAAAGAAACTAGTGAAGTGATCACAAAACTGCTAACTGTAATCTTTGAGAACTCCTGGAGAATTGGTAAGGGCCCAGAAGACTTGAGGTGAGCAAATGTTTGGAAAGGAGGAGGACCTGGGAAATTACAGACTTGTCAGCTTGAAATCTAGGAAAGGCAAGGTTTTGAAACAGATGGTTAAACAGCATGTTTGGAAGTGCTTGGATAGGAATGCAACAATTAAAAAGGCAAACCCCAGCATGAGCTTATCATAAACAAGTCAAGCTAGACTTACCTTATGTCCCTTTTAAAATAGACTGATGTTTATAGATCATGGAAATGCTGTGGGCATGGTATCTTCTTTAATAAAATGATAAAAAATAGATTTGTTATTAAACTGTCAGATGGATTTATAATTGGTTAAATGACCATACACAGAGAATACTCTTAAAGGGTCCCACGTCAGATTATAGAATCAAGGTAAGTATCACAGGACTCAGTCCTAGGCCTTATGCTGCTTTATATTTCTATTAATAGCCTGGATGATGGACTTGATGACCAAATTTTCACATGGCATTAAATTACAGGAAGTGGCTAACAATTTAGCTGAGAGAGAGAAGACTTAAAAAAACTCGATAGGTTTTGACAATGGGCTGATAGGAACAAGATGAGATTTCAGAGAGAAATACAAAGTCCCATATCTTTAGGAAGAATGAATTGAATTGAATTGAATATTTTATTTGGCCAAGTGTGATTATACACACAGGTAAATTGTCTCCAGTGCAGAGGAAAACCTATCTTAATGCATGTGAATACAATCTGGTTGTTTGAGCCAACAGTATTATGCAATTTCTAAAAAGACAATTGCTATTTTGGGATACATAGATGCCATATTATTGGTACAATATGTCCCCTACTATCTTGCTTTGAAGTATTATTCAAACACTGTTTCTGGTTATGGGCAAAAGGATATCAGGAACCTGGAGCAAGTTCAGGTGAAGCATATTAAGTTGCTAAGGAGTGTGAAAATAATATTGTATAATGAACAAATAAAAGGCTGGGTATAGCCTATAGAGGAGTTTTCTAAGCAAAGCTATGATAGAAGTCTTTAAATATTTTAAATCCTGTCCACAGGACAGCAAGTAAACTTTTTTCTTTGTTAGCCCAGAATGCAAGACCAGAAGCAGGGGATTAAAACTACAAGGAAGTTGTTCAGGCTAGACATCTGGAACAACTTTCTGACAGTTGAATCTGTTGACGAGTGGAACAAGCTGCACATGAAGTGACATGTCGCCTTTCATTGGAGAACTTCAAACAGAGTGTGGATAATCAGGATAATCATTAGATGGGTGCAATTATGAATTATGGGACCATCGTCTCCCCACACATCATCATCATTATCATCATCATCATCATCATCATCATCATCATCATCGAATAACATAGTTGGAAGGGACCTTGGAGGTATTTTACTGTAGTTCACCCCCCTGCAGAAAACCCTATGCCACTCAAAGCGATCAATGTATAATAGAAACTGTTGATAAAATCATTGTCTTGACAATTATAAATGACAGTAGATATTATTAGAGAGAGATGGGGGGTTTTTTAGATACAAATGTGCAGAAGTTAAAAGAAATTGTTGCTCAATGTCATGAAAAAAAAAAAAGGCTTATACATTCAGGGCTGCAGATTAACAGAATGCTTTGGATTTTGAAAGAAATCCAGAATGCAACGATCCAGATACATTCTGTAAAAATAATCTACAATATTTTTTAATACAAGTTTTACTGATTTTTTAATATTTACATATAGATGTATTTGTGAAACAATATTGTGGTTGGGTAGTTAAAATAAAAAATAACCAGTTGCAAATAGTTCAGGTTGCATCAACAGAGATACCCTCTCTAATTCCCTTAGTGATTACATAGTCAAAATAAACAAGTTAGTATATTTCTAGTTATAGCCCAGTCAATCAATAAAATTCAAAATATATTTTCAGTAATACATATCAATATCCTGTTTTTAAATTTTATCTAATTGCAATAGGATATTCTAGAATAGCCTATAGCAGGGGTGTCAAACTCAATTTCATTGAGGGCCGCATCAGCATTGTGGTTGCTCTCAGGGGGCCGGGTGGTTATGGTCTGGGTGGGCGTGGTCTACTGGGTGGGTGTGGCTAGAGTGTGTATGGCCTACTGGGTGGGCATGGCCAGTTCTACATTGTTTGCATCAAGGGTGCCTATGGGGGCCTGGGCAGGAGTGGGACAGATCTGAGGGTCTCTAGCAGGAGGAGGGTCTCTGGGCCAGGGCCAAGGCAGTGGGGGCTGTTCCCTCACTGTTTCCAGGATGGCTTCGCGGGCCGCATGAAACCACTTCGCAGGCCTGATCTGGCCCCCGGGCCTTGTGTTTGACATGTCTGGTCTATAGTATATAGAAGAAAGCTTAATTTTGGGTAACCCACAATTCCCTATTTCAATAAAGAATAGTTCTTTTGTCTACAAAACTTATATTGGTCATTACAAAACATTCTTATGTTTTACCATTAAGGTCTAGTTTTCATCTTAAAATTCTAGATTATATACTATAGTTCAAAAATAGCCACTGAATATTCTATAAATCATCTTAACCGTACATCAATTATTAACATACTATCTTTTGATATGTCATTCCAAATTTTATAATATGATTCGGAGTTATATTTCCTTTACAGATCTAAAAGCTGAATGTAAAATCAGTGAGATATATATGTATGTATGTATGTATGTATGTATGTATGTATGTATATCACAAGAGATTCCCCTTGATCCATAGAAAGATATTTTTATAGTCTATCTTTAGGAATCCCCAAAGAAAAACATGTTCAGTTTTTTAAATCTAACTCTTGGCTTCCTTTTGTGCCAATCATACTTCACTCTTGGTATCTTTAAATTCTCAAATGTATCTTCCTTTCTTCCTATACCCCTTATTTGAATCCAGGGAGCATATCCAAATGTCTGTTTTGCAAGGAATATATCCCCTTTGTAACTGTTTTTGTTTTGATAGTTTGGTTTTTGGTGGTTGATATAATATAATTGTCATTAAATCAGTCAAGTCTTTTTGAACTTCCAATTCTATCTGGGTTAGGTAGAAAATAATAGCTGGTATTATGCTTGTCATTGGATTAATTGAATTCTCAATATAGTATATTTGGAGGCCTTTAGTGTCTTCACTCTTGATGTTGCTTTGTTCAGGTGCTGTTGTTTTTTGGCTTGTAAGTTTTGTAGTTACCATTAAAGTTTGGATTTTAAGGTTTTCTGTAGGTTGCTTTTGTTGTTCTTTAAAAACTCTTATTTTGATGTTAGTTTCCACTTCTTCTATTTGGTTTTGGGTTATCTTTTCCTCATTTAAATTCACAGTTTGATTTGGTGGCTTTAAGTTGTCAGATTTTTCTTGCAGTTTGGCTTTAATTTGCTCTGTCATTGCCAAGATCGTGTCCAGTATCAGTTTATAATCAAGTGGTGGGATGTATTCATCCATTTTGTTGCTGTTTGCAATTATATCTTCCATGGAGGCTGTTTTAATAATAGTCAAAGATTTTCCACCTCCTGAAGAGTTGTAATCAGTGCCAGGTGTTCCCACACTTATCTTCAAGGACAGCTTTGTTATTCAGTCAGCTCTCACAACAGAAAAAGGAAATTTACTTGCTGTACCAGGATACGCCACAAGATGTCACAAATAACATATAACATGCAATGTAAGAGATTTCTTTTTCTTTTTCCAAATTTATATAGAACTTTTGTAAAATTAGTCCAATTTTTTTCTTTAATTCACAGTTTAGAGAGAAAATGGGATAGTGAATCCCCAGTAACAAAAAGAAGATTTTTACTAGATACAGATGAAATTGCTTAAATTCTTTGCTGAATTAATTGAATTTCTTCTGTAACTTTGAGGCTTTAAGATTTGTCCCCAAAGTAGATATTCGCCGTTTTCTCAAAACAAGGGGGAGGAGATTTTCAGGAAAGTTCCACAGGAACATGATTAAGGAAGAAGGAAAGGTAAAAGCTCACCCAGGTCCTCCAGATTGCTTCTTAGTGCTAGGTAGTACTTTTGGCTTTCAGCAGGGAGCGGCTTAGTGATCGGCCATCTTTATGGCCAGTCTCTTCTTTTTTGGGCCAAAGGAGATGATCCTGGATTCCAGCGGAGGGCTGCTGCCCTTCCGTGATCTCAGGGAAGTCCTCCTCTCGGTAATCGCCCCTCCAGGGTGATTTTTGACCCTTTTCAGGGTCCTTCAAAGGAGAAAGAAATGGATGGCAGGAAGCAGACTGTCCCTGTGTGTCCGGAAGCGCCACGCACACAAACTGGAAGCCAAAATAATCTACAATTCTGACTGTTCCTTGCAACGTTAAGTAAGATCAGTGTTCTTTGGGATCTATCAAAGAATCCTGCATATTTTTTAATTGCAATTGGAATACAAACTAGAGATTAAAACTCACACATTGATGATTTCTGTTATCATACAGTACAAAGAATCAATCCTATAGCTAGATTTCTCATGTTCAGGACTCAGAATAATACCTCATAGTTATTTTAACAGATCTTGGAAGTGGAAGATAAAAATAATTATTTTTTTTAATATGCTCAGAATTGTAAATTTCATGATGTACAGTATAATAACTATAATAAAGCACAAACATGAAAAAAACAATTAAAATCAGAATTGTTAGCATTCAATCTACAATCAGAGCAGTATATAAAAATAAAATAATTAATTTTAAAAAACCTTCCTGAAAAGCTCTGTCTGGCCTTATTTCTAAAATATCAACTGTACTGACTTCCAAGGAAGAGAAGGTGTGTGTGTGTGTGTGTGTGTGTGTGTGTGTGTGTGAGAGAGAGAGAGAGAGAGAGAGAGAGAGAGAGAGAGAGAGAGAAAGTAGAATATTACATATATAGTTATTAGATTTATTTATATATGAGCATTTTAGATTCTCTTCTGACAAATGCAGATTTTGCTAATTTGAACATATTAAAACTGAAAATTGCTTTTTTCCTAATAAGGAAATCATATTCCTCACATGAGAAGAATTTTTCATTTAAAAGCTTGGTAGAACAAATACTTATCAATGGTAATTTAAAATCCACTGGAGGGATTGCAAGCTGTTATAAAATCTATACCCCATAAAGACTGAATAGCATAAAACATAGGCAGAGAAAATAATCTGAAAAACAGATGTTATGCAAAGAAGGTCCAAAAAATAAATAGACTGAAACCAGGCCAGAGAAGATGATAACCACTGATCTTGAATAAGTAAGATTAATCACCAGACAATGAATCCTACTCGGTTCAGCAATTATTGTATCCAGTGAGCAAAAAGTGAAGTGATGAATGAAGGAAACTTATCCATTACTGGATAAAAAAATAAGGCTCATACAAAAAAACAAGAGTGAGGAAAACCTCTATTTGTGTTTCCACAACATGAACAGAATAGTTCTGTCTTGACCAGTCCCTGTGTCTCATTTGGCTAAAGTGCAGGAAAACAAATGAGTAAACTAAGTTTAAGCAATTATAATCAATAATGTTTTTGTAGGTTAACACAGACTCTCTGAACAAGGTTCAAAATTTGTTGGGGAACACAAAATAAATGTTTCAGAAAGATTTATGTTAAAAAAAGTAATTGCTTATGCGAAGGAAGGAAGGAAAAAGGAAGGGATATTACAATGTAAAAAAGCAAGTTACAGGAAAAGTTTATGATAAATTATGAAGGATACCCTCAAAAAGTTTTATAAAATACTTTTACATCTGCTAAAAATGATTTTAATGGCTTCATGCTTCAGACATTGAATTTTTAACTCAATCAGGCAAACCTATTGAGAGAGAAAAAGAGGAAAAACCCTGCTAAATTGTTACTTTCCAAGTTTAAACAATATCAAAACAATAATATTTTTTAAATAATGGACCCTCAGGACAAGGTACATGGTGTTCTGAATTTGATAAATCAGAATTTTTTTTAAAAAACAAATGTTTTTATATCAGTCTGCAGCATTTACATTTAATGATTATTGTGTGGCGGCACAATTATTTCTTCTAAAATCAACAGTTATTAAACAATAAAAATAGCAAGTGCAGAGGAAAAAAAGAGAAAATATAAAGAAAAAAGATACAGGCAGTCTTTGACTTACAGCAGATCATTTAGTGAGCATTCAAAGTTACACCAGCACTGAAAAAAGTGACTTGTGACTGCTTTTCACACTTACAACCATTGCATTCCCTTGGTCATGTGATCAAAAATCAGATGCTTGGTACCTAACTGATATTCATGACAGTTGCAGTGGCCTGGGGTCATGTGACCACCTTTTGGGCCTTCTGACAAGCAAAATCAATGGGGAAGGCAGGTTCACTTAACAATCCTGTTACTAACTTAACAACTGCAGTGATTCATTTAACAACTGAGGCAAGAAAAGTTGTAAAATGGGGTAAAATTCACTTAAATGTCCCACTTAACAACAGAAATGTGCTTAATTGTGGTTGTAAGTCAAGGACTATCTGTATATAAATACATGACTTCTCCCTTCATCAAGACACATACAATTTCAGTAACTTATCGCCTTCTCTAACATTTCAAACAAACAGCTCTTCTTCTAATTTCTCATTTCTTATCTATAAAGCAATTATAAAGCCTTGTCATTAAATTCCAATGAATAAAGTTTAAGAATTATCAGAAATAAACATATACAACCCACCCACACATATATATTATTTTTAATCAGTAAACAATTTCACGTTACTTATAACACAGTAACTTATCATTTCCTCTAAAAATACAACAAAGTTTCTTCTTCCACATCTTGTCTCTTATCTGTAAACAAATCTTTAAAAAACCTCATCAGTTGAGCTTAGTAAAAAAAAAAATCCATTAAGTGCCACCAGAAACAGCAACATATTTAAAATGTTAATCCTTTCAAACAGCCCCATGTTAATTTCTTATTATTTTGTCTTTCTTTCCTCTTATAAACTCTTTTGCAAATTTAAGTTTCCTTTACTTTCAACAGCTTATTTTCTCTAAAAACACAACAAAAACCTATTTTTTCCCATATCTTATCTCTAAACCAATCATTAGAGCCTTGTCATTTAGTCCTGGTGGAGAAAAAAAAAACATTAAGATCTACTAGAAATAACATCATATATATTTTAAACTTTATCAAGTAAGCCAATTTTATAGTCCTGTTTTACTTTTAAAAATCTTACTGTTTGCTCCCAAAAGCTGGTTTATATTTATTTTTATTTTTAATAGAAAAGAATATATGCAGCTCAGGACTGAACGATGGAATCTGTAGTGCTCTCTGTGTTTGGCTGCTTGCAGATGTTTCATTATCAGACTAGATAACAAAATCAGTTCTAGTGAATGTGGGATTTGCTCCTTATTTATATACAATAGCTTGCCCTTTCTCCTTGGTGTTTCCTTGATTAAGGAATTGCTTTCTGATTGATTGTTGCTCTGATGTTTATTCTGGTTTATCTGGGTATTGTTTGCTGAAGAGGCTACATTCAGGTCTTTTTGTTTTCTCCTTAGTTTTTTAGTGTCTCTTTTGAAAGGCATATAAATGCAGTTATGTGGGTCATGATGGCTCAGCAGTTAAAAATGCTGAGTTTGTCAGCTGGAAAGCTGACAGACACGGTTTAAGACCTGAATCCTATGTGATGGGATGAGCTCCCGTTACTTGCTCCAGCTCCTACCCATCTAGCAGTTCAAAAGCATGCAATTCAAGTAGATGTATAGGTACTACTTCAGTGGGAAGGTAACAGCATTCTGTATATCATAGTGTATAGTTATGCTGGCCATATGATCATGGAAGTGTCTTCAGACAATGCTGGTTCCCTCAACTAAGAAATTGAGATAAGCACCACCCCCTAGAGTCAGACATGACTGGACAGATGAAACCTTTACCTTTACCTTTATCTTTAAATACAATTATCTTTAGATCCCCATTGATGACTGATTTGTCTGAATGCCAAGCTTCCAGGAATCCCTAGCACTTTGAGATTTAGTTTGGTCTGTCAGTTGAAATTATGACTGACTCTATCCGTATCTTGTGAGATTAAAGAATTTTAATAATAATAATAATAATAAAGTTGGAAGGGACCTTGGAGGTCATCTAGTCCAACCCCCTGCTCAGGCAGGAAACCTTATACCATTTTAGACAAATGGCTGTCCAGTCTCTTCTTAAAAGCTTCCAGTGTTGGAGCATTCACCACCTCTGGAGGCAGGTTGTTCATTGGGTCTTTTGACCGCTAGTTGGCGTTCATGGATACCTTTTGCTAGTCTTCTGCCTATATGTCCTAAATAGGACTTTCATCTATAAAATATAATGTAACAGACACTTCGTCGGACAAAAATAATTTTCATAAAGATTAAAGAATCTGACAATTCATGGAAAATTTTACTATTTATTTTAGATATGATTCATGTTTTACTATTCTTCTTTCCTTCGACTCTCCAAATATTACATCATTTAGTTTATGTAGATTAGCAGCTTGCCAAACTGAATTGTGTAAATAAGATGAGATTTACAACAAAGTATTTTTATTTTAAATCTAGTGTTCTTCAACCAAAATCAGATTTGTTCAAGGCTCTCTGTCCTCATACAGACAGATGCAGCATTTTAAATGGATACTTATAACTAGTGTGCATTGAAGATTCTGTGACTACCATTTCCTTTTTACCCCAGTGTTGGGAAGTACACATTGTGGCTGATTCAGTGCTGTGTGGCTGAAAGAGAGAGAGAGAGAAAAGAAAATAAACACAAGAGGCAGTGATTTATTGGATACCATCCATTATGAAATCAGGGGGTTACTGAAGCTTGCATAAAGACCCGGAGAAGAGAAATGGTTGGAAGAAATAAGGGATATCTTTTAAAATGCAAATATGGGAAAGACTGGGAAAAACTTGGAATGCTTCTTTGGCCAATGAACTGACATCAATGTGGAAACCAGCTGGAAACTTGCTTGAAAGGCTCAAATGGAACGCAAAGTTTAGTGCCATGACCAATGTGGAAAAACAAGAAAAGAGGGAAAATCTTGATCAGATTTTTGTCTTGGGCACAGTCCATACAGTATTTTAAGAGGCATTTCATGAATTGTTTTTTTTTTTTTTTAATTTGGCAGAACTTCTTAATTCACCAGGACAAGAAATGTGACAAATCTCTTCTTTTATAAACCCTGATGTTTGAGGATTTTCGGTATATTTTTTCAGAGAAAGGAAAGCAGTTTGTACATTTTGCAAGGCTTGTATTTTGTGAACACACAAAGACTTATTAGTAAATTCCCTTGAACTAGATCCATATGAACATATTGTAGATCACATTAATCTTAAAAGTAATTCCTATGAAAAGTGGCTACATTTGGCTCGGTAAACAAAAGTATAAATCACCTTTTTGTTCTACCTGGTTGCATTGGCATTTGCTTTAATTTGTGCCGAGAAGGGCTATTTTCAAGTTCCAAAGCATCTACATGGATTATAAAGTAAGAGTAAATGATATTATTTTGAGAGAAGCACAATGCACTTCATATATTCTTTTCAATTCTTCTCTACTTTATACCCAATTTAATTTGTTTCAGAGAAAAATTATTGAACTAAAGTACCCATATTCCACGTAAGGGAGAGGTAGAGACTTGCTTTGAATTTTTGTAATGCAACATTAATATATTTACATGGATATTTCCTAAGAAAAATTGCCATATAGATATATATTTTATGGAATTTAAGACAAAAGAGAAAAATCTGTCTTTGAATGCAGAAGAATAGAAGCAGGAATCTAATTTAAATGACAGATCATGTGGTACCTGATTTACAGAGTACAAAAAATATATATGTAACCCTGATGTTATCAGTATAGCAACATTAACATGTTTATGCTTAGGAAAATAATTAAAACTGTGATCTCTTACAAGAATAGTGTCAGATATTCAAAAGCACCAGAATTCTGACCCAGAGGATACAAATTTGCATTAACAAAAAAGACAAAAGCAAAAAAAAATCCCCTAATTTATATGTATAGATGCAAATTTAGGCCAATTTTAGATGAAAAACAAATACATTTTTGTTCTTGCTATTAGGACTTATTCTGTGCTATGAGCATCAACAAGGTTCTCTCTGTCCAGAACATTAACTCGGCTTTCTGAAATAAATGCATATTAAAACATTGGGAATTGTAACATTCACAGAAGTGTTGTAAGGAGTTCTGAAATACTACACACAATAAGCATACTGAAATCCTTGAAAAATGCCATATATTATTCTGAGCTATGTTATCCTATGCGTTCACCTACATATAACATTTGTGGAGCTTATGTAGTTGAAGTAAGAATATGCTGATGCAAGAAGAAATATATTCATTAATATTTAAGATGTCATAATAGTCACATTCTCTAATAGCCCCTCCCTCTATTTTGCGTCTTGTTTCATTGAACAAAAAAAATTGATTGCTACCTTCTATATTGTCTCAAAAAATATTTTGGACAATGAAGGAAAATTGAAAGACAGACAAGATTTACAAGGAACAAGGTATTGATCTAACATGGTGGCCATATCTGTAAATTCAAAGGAGATATGAAAAAGATGTTAAAACAACGGGATTTTATAATGAACAGACAGAATTTGATCAGATACTGTTAAAAACAGATGAAAAGTTGATTAAGAAACTATAGATTTCTGTTAAACTTAAAGATGGAGGAAGAACAAGTAAAAGAAACAATGATAACATGGGCAAAGAATTTTGGATATAATATAGAATTATAAGACCGGCAAAAATTATGGAAAAGAAAAGTTAAATTAACTAAAGCAGTGGCATACAAAGAAAATGTATATAAAATGTTTTACAGATGGCATATGACACCAGTGAGATTAGCAAAAATATTTAAAAATACTTCAAACAATTATTGGAAATGCAAACAAAGACCAGGTACTTATGATCATATCTGGTGGACATGCCCTAAAGCAAAAAACATTTATGGTTGGAGAAAATGACTACAAAACAAATAGACTTTAAGTCAGATTATTCTTGTTAGGAATAATAGGAGCAAATTATGAGAAAGATTGCATATATTTAATACTACAGATACTAATGGGAGCAAAAATTGTATTTGCCCAACATTTGAAAAATAATAATAATGAAAATTATTTGAAAAATGAAAATTTACCAGCTAAAGAAGTACTAATTAAGAAAATTTTAGAGTATGGATAGATTGACTTTAAAGATAAAAGAGAAAGAAGACTCAGTATATTTTAGAACCTGGGATAATTTCTATCAATGGCTAGAAAAATGAGTTAGAGAGAAAGGAATATGATATGTAACTATGAATATATATTAGCAAGAAGAAGACTACTGAGCAATTAATTAACATATTGTTTATGATAATTAACTATTATCTGTTATTGTTTGTAAAACACATGAACCCAGACATTATGCGGTTTGCTAAATATTGAGAAAGTTATTTGGAAAAAACCCAACCCCAACCCCAACCCTCACCCTAACCCAAATCCCAACCCCAACCCCAACCCCACCTTATTCCTAAGCCTATAAAAATTAATAAAATTTATACAAAAAAAAAGGATTGGCACCCTAGGTAATATTTCCAAGTATGCATAGAAGGATTTGCTTTGAAGTGGAACAGAACTTTAGCTTCACTTTTTTCCCTTCTCCTCTTCTTCCTTTCTACATAGCCCCATCCTAATGATATTGTACTTCTGATTCAGGATTTCACTTTTTAACAGGAAGCATCTTTTAAGAAGTGAACACATGGCAGAGTGAAGTAATCCCCATCCCATGTGACCTACTTACATATAGCATTGAACATGTGTGCAGGATGATACTCAAAGGACAATCGTAATGCACAAGGGAAGACAGTGTATTCCCTGTCATTTGTGCAACCTTTCTTTATCTCATAGCAATTAATATATATTTGACTGAAAGCAGATTTGTGCCTTGAGCTTAAGTAGCCATGTTGAAGACAGGGAGATGTGAGTGAGAGGGGGAGGCAGTGTAACCACAAAAGGGAACGTAATTGTTAACTCTACCTTCCCTAACTGCAATTCTTATAAAAGTAAGAGATGTAATACATTAATTCTAAAAAATGCTATATATGTTACTAGAACTGGGAAATAGATTTGGGACCTTGGGAAGTACAATGAGGAAATCTGTGTTCCCTTAATCGTTTTGGTGGTGCTGTTATTAGGCAATCTGTAGCTCAGTGGGTTAAGACGCTGAGCTTGTCAACCTGAAGGTCGGCAGTTTGGCGGGTCGAATCCCGAGTGCCGCGTAACAGAGTGAGCGCCTGTTACTCGTCCCAGCTTCTGCCCACCTAGCAGTTCGAAAGCACGTAAAAATGCAAGTAGAAAAATAGGGACCACTACGGTGGGAAGGTAACAGCGTTCCGTGCGCCTTTGGCGTCTAGTCATGCTGGCCACATGACCACGGAGAAGTCCTCGGACAAGCGCTGGCTCTTCGGCTATGAAACGGAGATGAGCACCGGCCCCTAGAGTCGGAAACGACTAGCACGCATGTGCGGGGGAACCTTTACCTTTACCTTAAACATAGCAAAATAAATTTCCCTTTCCTGTTAAAAGTGAAATTTAGCCACCCAGAGCCACCTTGTAGGGAAGATGGGTGGCATAGAAATTTATGGAAGGAAGGAAGGAAGGAAGGAAGGAAGGAAGGAAGGAAGGAAGGAAGGAAGGAAAGAAGGAAGGAAGGAAGGAAGGAAGGAGGGAGGGAGGGAGGGAGGGAGGGAGGGAGGAAATTATATGTGTGGCAATGCTTGGCAAAATGATCGTATATTAAGCTGAACAATACAGAGATGAGTTCTTCCAAGCTTGAACAATGATATCCTATAGTTCATACTGCAGTTCATAGATGATTCAATAAGGACATTTCTTCAAATAGTTTCCCCAAATCCTTTTTATTAATATTTGAATCTATTGATTCATACTGAATTATTTGAGGTAAGAGAAGACACTTTTTTCTCCATCGACAATGTGACAGTCCTTTAAATATCTGAAGATGACTTTATCCATTTCCTTACTTGTGATTTATGTTGTTGTTGTTGTTAGTTGCGAAGTTGTGTCCAACCCATCGTGACCCTATGGACAATGTTCCTCCAGGCCTTCCTGTCCTCTATCATCTTCTGGAGTCAATTTAGGCTCACTCCTACTGCTTCAGTGACTTCATCCAGCCACCTCATTCTCTGTCATCCCCTTCTTCTATTGCCCTCAATCTTTCCCAGCATCAGGCTCTTCTCCAGTGAGTCTTTCCTTCTCATTAGGTGGCCAAAGTATTTGAGTTTCAGCTTCAGGGTCTGGCCTTCTGAAGAGCAGTCAGGGTTGATCTCCTCTAGGACTGACCGGTTTGATTGCCTTGCAGTTCAAGGGACTCGCAGGAGTCTTCTCCAGCACCATAGTTCAAAGGCCTCAATTCTTTGGCGCTCAGCCTTTGTTATGGTCCAACTTTCACTGCCATACATTGCAACTGGGAAGACCATAGCCTTGACTATATGCACTTTTTTTGGCAGGGTGATGTCTCTGCTTTTTAGTGTGCTGTCTAGATTTGCCTTGGCTTTTCTCCCAAGGAGCAAGCATTTTTCAATTTCTTGGCTACAGTCCTCTGCGGTGATCTTGGAGCCCAGGAAAATAAAATCTGTCACTACCTCCATTTCTTCCCCATCTATTTGCCAGGAACTGAGAGGGCTGGATGCCATTATCTTGGTTTTCTAAATGTTAAGTTTCAACCCAACTTTTGCACTCTCCTTCTTCACTCATAACAAGAGGCTCTTTAGTTCCTCTTCTGCCATTAGAGTGGTATCATCTGCATATCTTAGGTTGTTGATATTTCTCCCAGCAATTTTAATTCCAACTTTTGATTCATCTTGCCCTGCCTTTCTCATGATGTGCTCTACATATAAGTTAAATAGGCAGGGCAACAGTATACAGCCTTGCCGGACTCCTTTCCCAGTTTTGAACCAATCAGTGGTTTCGTGTCCAGTTCTCACTGCTGTTGAGTTATAGCATCATCTATAGTCACCCAACCATTGTTGTGGTGATATAAAGCCTATCCTCATTACTGTTATCTCAGCCTAACAATGGTAGAATAATGCTATAGGTGCTATAAATCACTAATAAGGAAATGCCCTGATTGGCTTTTAACAATATTTTCTCCAGTCTAAACATATCAACCTTGTTCAATCTGTTTTTTTTTCCCCAGGATTCAATCTGGGTCGGTCACTGGGATCAGAAATTTTGTATTACAAGCTTTCCAACTTGTGCTAGAGCCCATCTTCAGGGAACTTGGGCTCCAGCACAAGTCTGAATGGGCTCCAGCACAATGGGCTTAAGCACAAGTCTGAAAACTCAGAAGATAAAAACTCTGGTCCCGGTGACCAACCCAGACTGGACCCTGCAACATTATCCTAGGTCACATATATTCATCTTCAATCTGGGGGTAGGGGGGTTACCTTCTTTGTACAGAGCCTTGGTGGAGCAGTGGGCTAATGCCTCCTTAAGGAACACCAGCTGCCTGCAATTAGTGCAGGTTCACATCCCACCAGGCTCAAGGTTAACTCAGCCTTTCATCCTTCTGAGGTAGGTAAAATGAGGATCCAGATTGTTGGGGGCAATAAGCTGACTTTGTAATAATGCCGCTTGGGGTGTGTGTGAAAGCCCTAATAAGCAGGCATATACATAGAATAAAGGCTACTGCTAAGCTTGTAAGCCGCCCTGAGTCTTTGGAGAAGGGCGGGATATAAATGGAATTTTAAAAAAAAAAGTGTTGCTGCTTTTCTGTTTGTCAATATTTAATTGGTGACATGGTAAAAGATAAAATATTTTAACATATCAATGCTAGGATTTGGAAGAACAAACACACAGATGTCTCTTGGACAATATAAACTTGCCTAGAGTGATATGAAGCAAATAGTTTCATAATAGTTTCACCTGATGTCAAGCAGACATTTCCATCATTAAAAAAATAGTTAAAAATTAAAAGAGAGAGTACTTTCTACAGTTGTATCCCTGCAAAGCCACCATCTTATCTCTTTTCTGCTTCCATTTTTTTGAATTTCTTTTCTAGCATCTTCACCTCTCACACTCTCTCTTTCCTGAGGTCTCTCCATTTTTCCACACAGAAGTTTGCCAGGGAAGGGACAAACTAGTTGAATTTATTATGCAGAGGAATTTGGAAATGAAACTGCATGCTCTTGCATGCTGTTGCAACAACCTAAGCTTCATTTAGGGCAGGGGTCGGCAACCTGAAAAACCAAAAGAGCCACTGGGAACCGGTTCCATCACACATAAGAAAAAATAGGAGCCGTGTGTGTGTGTCCATGCACGCGCATGCGCAAAAAAACATTTTGTGCATGCACAAAACATTTTGTTTCTTGTGCGGACGCACGCAGGCGGTTGCCACTTTTTTTATGTGTGATGGAACCGGTTCCCAGTGGCTCTTTTGGTTTTTATGTTTATAGACCTGCTGCCGTGGCCAATTTGCAGAGCTACCGCCTTCGGAGGAAGGCGGCAGCTCTGCAAAGGGGCCGCAGCAGCAGGTCTGTAAACGGGTGGCGCTGCCGCCCGTTCGGGTGGAGGTGCGCGCGCACCTCTCCGAACGGGCAATGTCACTGTCCATTAGGAAAGCTGCCACGGCCCGTTTGCAGGCTGCCGCCTTCCACTGCCCGTTCGGGTGAAGATGCGTGTGCACCTCTCCAAACGGGCGGTGCCACTCTCCATTTGGAGAGGTGTGCGCGCACCACTGCCTGTTTAAAGAGGTGCGTGCGCACCAGGTAACTGGGAGCCACATGAGACGGCTCAAAGAGCCGCATGCAGCTCCGGAGCCGCGGGTTGCCGACCTGTGATTTAGGGAAACAACTGATTTTGGAATCTGCCTTACTTAAATGAGCCTTAAAAAAAAGAATTCTAATGTTCAATCTGTAAAGAAGGAAACTGACAAACAGATTTTACTTTCCAAAGATCATAACGGGAATTACCCAAAAATTATTCAACACATTCTTGATATATTTCCTTCTATTAATTGCTATGTATTCCAGCCATACCATTTTTCCTAGAGCTCATATTCGGATCTTGTAATGATGGCATGGACTTTCCCCATTTTTTAACTGTTCTGAGTTAAAGTAGTATTTTTCTTCTTCTTTCAGCACAAGTTTGTTTGATTTCATCTGTAGGTAAATTTGGTAAATGGTAAAACTTGAATTCAAAGCACCTGCTAACACTTGCCCTACCCTAAAATGTTCTATGCATTGTACATAATTCTATTAACAATTTCTAGGGTGAATAAATCAGACAGGAATACATGTTGGAAATGCTGTAAAAATTATTTTTTTTAACAAATGGGGTAGACAAAAGACTCAAAAGATTTGGGAAAAATACACCCAAAATTTTGAAAATAAAATTTAAATTGAAAATACAAATATTCTTAATAGGTTTGACCCCCGACAGTGCAACTGAAAAACATTATTACTTATAAAGATATTTTCTGGGTGTAATGAG
This sequence comes from Daboia siamensis, assembly GCA_024449315.1. Taxonomy (NCBI): domain Eukaryota; kingdom Metazoa; phylum Chordata; class Lepidosauria; order Squamata; family Viperidae; genus Daboia; species Daboia siamensis. Next base: position 1,637,167 of record JAKJMR010000072.1, on the reverse strand, counting down.
AATCATTCTGGCACACATTGGGAAAGAGAAATCTTGCCAACAGTACAAGATTGGAAGACCAAAATTCGAGAATATATGATAATGAAAAAAATTAATATATATTTTTAACACATTTGTAATAATCAAATTCAAGCAGGAATTACTTCCTTATATATCACATAGCAAGGCAAGTTAAGACTCTTAGAATATAATTTTTTTTAAAAAAATTACATGTTTTAAATTAATAAAGCCAATCTAAATAGAAAAGAACAATAATTTAAGATATTTAAAGCACAGTAAATAAGTAGCAATCAGAAAAAAGGAGGAAATAAACAAAAGAGATGAAGTTTATATGTTTTTTCCCTATAGATACAAGTTTATTCCCCTCTGTTTCTATTTTATTTTAAAATCAATAAATCAAATGTCATACGTTTTGACTTCTCATTTCAGCCTTCACCTCAGTGCCAAGACTATGCAACAGCAAAATAATAATATTAACAATTTTGTTACCTTTTGCTACTGCCTCCTTCTAGTTCTGCCCCCTCCACTACTAGCTCTTAAAACTTTATGCACCATCTAATCTACTGCTGAATGTGATCTAACTTAATGAAAGTGAAGGCAGATGTACCTATTTAACCAGCCAAATCAATAAGACATTCATCAACATGAACAGATTGATTTCATTTATATCTATGGTGGTGGGCCATCCTCCAAATGTCTGCTTGTTGAGAAAGAGTCACAGCAAAAGGTCACTGTTGTCAAGCAAGTACAAAATCATTTAACTGTGTAAGATGAGCTGTGAAATTATTTGTAACCATGAGATTATGCTAGTATTGATCTATCTTTCCTCTATATTGCAGTTTTATTATGAAAAATATGGCCTTACTTCCCTTCCCCAAAAATAGAACTGGTATCTAAGCATGAAGGAAGACTGTAGGAAGAAGGAAGAGGTTTTTGTTCTCGTAAGTTGAATAGTCTTGCTTAATATTTGCTTAAACAAAATGTATTAACATTATGGCAAGCAATGACACGTATCCATCATAAAATTACTTTTGGTTATTAATATCTCTGAAGCTGTTCTAGAATTCAATATAGTCTCCTGGTAAATTTTCAATTATTTATGAGAAGGGTTATGGTAGTTCACATTTATGAGAGGGGTTACAGTAGCTTCACATTTTCCTAATTATGTTTTGTCCTAGTTTTTGCAAGGAGTATAGGAAAAGTATGATTAGAATAGGATTGGGACAAGGTTTCTGAGATCAGATGTTTATTTGAGAGGGAAGTGGAAAGATGGGAAAACAGGGATGGAAAAACAGATGAGTGGAAAGACAATTCTATTTTGTTAGATGAATAGAAGTTCCTTCTCTACCAGCTTTAATTAATTGTAAATGAAAATCAAAAGGGTTTTCTTTTTGCTATTTTCATATGGGAACTACCACAAAGGAGCTGCCATATAGATTTCCTCTATATAGTTTCATTGCAGTAATATACATAAACCAAAACCGGAGCGAGCATGGTATTGAACTGAATTGAATTGAATTTATTAAATTTATATGCCGCCCTTCTCCCTAAGGACTCAGGGCGGCTCACAACAATAAAAAGTTAAAAAACATAAAATACAAAATTTAAAAAAGAATTAAATGATAAATATTATAAATACATAACAATTAACCCAATAAAATCTAATTTAAAATTATAGACAGTCCAGGCTCAATTGTTGGAACAGCCATGTCTTCAGGTCACGGCGGAAGGACTGAAGGTCAGGGGCTGTCCGCAGCTCCAGAGGCAACTCATTCCAGAGGGTCGGCGTGCCCACAGAGAAGGATCTCCCCCTGGGGGTCGCCAGCCGGCATTGCTTAGCCGACGGAACCCTGAGGAGGCCAACTCTGTGGCAGTGAACTGGGCGATGGGAGGTTGACAATGGCAGCAGGTGGTCTTGCAAGTATCCCGGGCCTAAGCCACGTAGGGCTTTAAAGGTAATTACCAGCACCTTGAATTGCACCCAGAGGGCAACCGGAAGCCAATGCAGCTTGCGCAGGAGTGGTGTAATATGGAAGTATCGAGAAACTGCCATAAGCACCCGCGCGGCCGCATTCTGCACCAGCTGAAGCCTCCGGATGCACTTCAAGGGCAGCCCCATGTAGAGAGCATTGCAGTAATCCAGGAGAGAAGTCACAAGAGCATGGGTGACTGTGCATAGGGCATCTCGGTCCAAAAAGGGGCGCAACTGGTGCACCAGGCGAACCTGTGCGAAGGCCCCCCTGGTCACAGCAGTTAGATGATCCTCCAAGTTAAGCCGTGAATCCAGGAGGACACCCAAGTTGCGGGCCCTTTCTGAGGGGGGCAATACCTCTCCCCCATCAGAAGAGATGGAACATGTTGGACAATACGAGATGCCGGTATCCACAGCCACTCAGTCTTGGAGGGGTTCAGCCTGAGCCTGTTTTTTCCCATCCAGACCCACACCGTCTCCAGGCACTGGGACATCACGTGAAGGGCATCACTGGGTTGGCTCAGGGTGGAGATGAACAACTGGGTATCATCCGCATATTGGTGATACCTCACCCCAAAGCCATGAATGATCTCACCCAGCGGCTTCATATAGATGTTAAACAGGAGGGGGGGAGAGAACCTACCCCTGAGGCATCCCACAAGTGAGGGGCCTCAGGGTAGATCTCTGCCCCCCTGCCAATACAAACTGCAAGCAGCCTGAGAGGTAGGAGGAGAACCACCGTAGAACAGTGCCTCCCACTCCTAACTCCCTGAGCCATCGCAGCAAGATACCATGGTCGATGGTATCAAAAGCCACTGAGAGGTCAAGTAGGACCAGGACAGAGGAACAACCCCTGTCCTGGGCCCACCAGAGATCATCTACCAGTGTGATCAATGCCGTTTCCATGCTGTAACTGGGCCTGAAACCAGACTGGTGCGGGTCCAGATAGTCCGCTTCATCCAGGAATTGCAGGAGCTGACATGCCACAACACTCTCAACAACCTTCGCTAGAATGCAAAGGTTGGAGACAGGACGATAGTTATTCAAGGAGGCTGGGTCCAGGGCAGGCTTCTTGAGAAGGGGCCTCACCACCACCTCTTTTAAAGTGGAGGGGAAGACACCCTCCATCAATGAAGCATTGACAACTGCCTGGAGCCAGCCCCCTTTCACCTCCCGGGTGGCTGAAACCAGCCAGGAGGGACATGAGTCCAATAGACAAGTTGTAGCACTCAGTCTATGCATAATCCTGTCCACATCATCCAAGGAAACAGGGTCAAACTAACCCAAATGGTATAACCAAGACCTGTCCTCTCCACCCTACCGGATTCCACCCAGTCGGTGTCCAAACCAGTCCAGATCTGAGCGATTTTGTCCTGCAGATACTGTACAAATTCCTCAGCCCTACCCTGCAAGGTGTCATCCCTCAGTCACTGATTAAGCAGTGAGCGGGTCACTCTAAACAGGGTGGATGGATGGTTATCTGCGGATGCAATAAGAGTGGAAAAGTAAACACATTTTACCGCTTCCATCTCCAGTAGGTAAGACTTAAGATACGTTCTTAGCTGTGTTCGATCAGATTCGGATCTGCTGGACCTCCAACAGCTCTCTAGGCATTTTTTCCAGTAATATCTGCAACACAGCTACTCTTATCATTTATTTAATCCTGGGACTGGTTGCTGCATAAGCAAATCAAGAACATGGGTGCAACAGACTTTTTGAATACAAGGATCTTGTTTGACCCATCCCTCTCTTTTATTCAGCCCAAAGCTTCTCTGTGTGTATTCTTCCCTAGAAGATGATTCACCAAGATGGCTAAATAGCATAGTCTAAGAAGAAATACCACTCTGGGCCAAGGTCCAAGAAATAGAAAACAAGATATAGAAGGCATGTTTAGGAAATCAATGGATCCCATTTTAAAGAGAATTCAGATTGCAAAGCCATATCCATCATACCTTTGTTATAAACATTCTTCACAGTTACATCCCATTTATTGCTGAGACATCCCCAATTTCAAAGGGAGAAAAGGCAACTGGGGAAAACAATTATAGGGTAGAATTCACTTTACCGAGTTCGCCATAGACGCCATGTGGCACCTACAATATTTAAAGCGAACAATAGAAAGCCCCCGAACTCTCAGTGGTATGTTTTGAAGATGTTAAAGTGGCAAGGATTGGAAAAGAAACTGCTGGTGTATCACATTGTTCTTCTGAGCAGACAACTCCCATGGGGAAAATGAACAGCTCCAGTTCCCAAATACAGCACGGCTAGACTAAACCCACTCAATTAAAGTCTGTTCAAATGTAGGGAAATGAAAATAGAACCTCACAAAACACTGTGAACAACTTTTATTCCAAACCAGAATTTTTCAGCAAGAGCACAGAGCTCAGCTACAAGACTGCAATGGATAAGCCACCTGCTCCAATGTAGCCTGATCTTCCAACTCTATGATCTAACTGATTAGTAAGTGGTGCTGACATTTCAAACATTTCACTATTTTGGGATGACAGATTCTCATTTTTCAAATCTAGGTTTGAGACATCCTAGGCTTTTCCAATGTTGTAAAGCAGATTCTCATTTATTACTTTGTATGTATCTTTGACCTGGGATGTGGCCTGTGACTTCCTGCCTTCCACATAAATGTTATTATATCAGAAGTTAGATAATGCTTTTGATTAGCAATTAAAGTAAGCTGCTCTAGTCTATATAAACTGCAAACTGCAACTTATAAACTTGTGGCTATTTTTTAACCTCTGTAATTAAAAGTGCAGTATTTTCTATTCTTCAACCACCCACCCTTTTCTCCTAGCTGCCACAAAAAAACACTTAGCAAAAGGGCAATTAAGGAATTTACATATATTTATTTTCCTCATTGCATAATAGATGCACAGTATATTGCAATGATAATATACTTGTGTTTTAGTGAGGAATATTATTCAGAATGAGAGATGAATTATCATATTTTAAGTATGAGATGAAATGAATTGAAGGCAACTTTAGAATGGCATTTGCAGAACAAAAGAAGTAGCCAGGGTATGTGCTTGCCATAGTTAGGTGCAAGTGGGGAAAAGCCCAGAATGTCTCTCACAAATGGAAGAAATCTTTACATTAAGAAATGTAAAGAATATCTGAAAAATCTCTACTTTAGAAAAAAGGAAAGAAAGTGACTTCATTTTCCCCTATTACACCCATGTATTTCTTTCCCTTTCAGTGTTCTGAATCAATTTCCATGCTTCACAAAGCTAGAACCTAAGCAATAAAGATTGTTAGGGAAGTTATGAATAAACTAAAAATCTTTGGTTACTGAAAAACATGAAACATTTCTTGTTGAACACATTATACTTCAAAATATGCCAAATGTTCTCCTGAGCTTTTTTTGATGTGCTGTCACTGCCTGTAACTTAACCACGCATGGTATTTCCCTCTTGGTATTATGGACTTGTTAGCTAATAATACAGGCAAATTTAAAAATATAGACAATGTCCGTTTTAGCAACCTTCTGCTTTCATTGGGTTAAATTTCAGACAGATGGCCTGAACAGCTGGAGAGTTAGTCAGTGAGGTAATATTAAAGCCCCTGCAGCTAAATTTGCTATAGCTTATAGACAATTTTGATAGCTGAGTGGGTATATATTAGTGTCAGATTGTCAACAATTAAAACACAATGCTAAGTATCATGGCTTTCTCTTAGAAAGGCTTGTTCCTCACCAACGTAATGGATTCTTAATTTTTTTTAAAAAAATGCAGATGGTTCCATTGCTTTTATGGACAGGTGTTGTGAAATTCATTGTGGGATGTTTATTACATTATAATACATTACATTACATGATATAATATTCTACTGTAAGCCTCTTTTGTTTCTGTTTTATTTTATTTTTTTGTACCCATATTATTGACTCTTGCTTGGGGTCAAACTGAATACCTATGTGCTTCTTGTCATGGTTGTTACTGTTTTAGCTTTGGGACATAACATTACAGATATTTTTTTTTTTAAAACCATCTTGACACACTGAAATTGGCATGCAATGCAACAAGATAGTAGAATGTGAAGGTGATTGAAGTTACTGTATTGCTTCCAGCTATAGGCTGATATCATTTTTGACTATTCTGTAGATCTAAGTCATTTTAAACCACTGAGCTGAATGATCACACATGAAGCCTCTTTAAAGTCAGGTTTGATTCCCAATGAACTGAGTTCAGACTGTGGTGGACAATCACATATATTTTGGGATTAACAATGTGAAAGTGTTTTGCCATTGACTTCTTATGGGATATTTTCTTGGCTTCTCAGCCTGATAATTCTATGATTGTCTTATTCAATTGCTAATCAGATTTGACCTTACTAGCTTTTTGAGATCAGCCAAGTAGGTTAAGAATTGCCACAGTTTTGGCTCTTCAAGTCAAGCCTAATTCTGGTGATAATACTTATGTAACTATGCTATAATACATACAGCACACACTATAATAGATTACATACACATATTACATATGTAATATGTACATATTACACAAACACATTATATTTATATCTAATCCACATGGAGCCCCATTTCCCTCTGTCCATCCCCATTTCCCTTTGCCATCGTTCACTCCCTAGAGACTAAAATGGTCAATGTGAAGTTTGAGCGGGCCACGAACAAGGAGTATATATCGGAGGTGGTGACCCTTTGAGAGCTGTATGCAACTAAATTTCATTTTGATGTATGCCGATTGGTGTACATTCAAAGTGACAATAAAGTTATCATCATTATCATTATCATATTTATAACTACAGTATAGAAGTGAATTACCACTAGCTTCTTCCAAGATGTCTCTTCTCTTCTAGCTTTGGCCTAGAGTACGGGTATTTGCTGCTTAGTACTCGTATCCCAGTGCTAACTAGCTTGATGGTACTTAGCTTTAGAAGATAGGTGAAGTATGCCAAGTATCTCTACTTGATTATTTTCTGGGAACCCATATGAAGTTGTATATTTAGCTATGAAGAACACAGGTATGTTTTCTATTCCCTTTACAGCATTCTGTTCTAGGGTTAGCTGGTCTAGTAGCTAAGACACCAGGTTAGAAATCAGGAGACTGCCTTAGGCATAAAAGCAAGCTGTGTGACTTTCAGGTCACTCTATCTCTCACAATCCAACCCATCTTATAGGGTTGTTGTTGTAGGGAAGGAGTATTAGATATGTTCACTGCCCTGAGTTATTTATATATAAAAAAATAAAGGTAGGATATGCACAAAAAATGTACCATTGCTAACTTTGTTACCAAACAAAGAATATTCTGGATATCTACAATTGCAGGTTTTAAATTCACTTAAATCATAGTAGTAGTATAACTTCAGGAATAATGTAGTTTACTTCTATTATTTATATTTCTAAATTAAACAGATTTGTCCAGGTTTCAGCAGTTTTATTTTTTTAAAATAATATATTTTCAAATCCAAGCTAAGAAAAAGAGATGTACAGTAGGTGAGATAGAACAGATTAAAACTGGACCAGATGAGAAAATGGTCTAGTGATTGTGGAAAAAAATGATCTTTATTTGACCTTACTTGCATTGTTGTTCTTGTTATTAATTGCCTTTGAGTTAGTTTTCGACTCCTGGAAACTTCCTGGATAAATCCCTGAATTTTTCTTGGCAAAAGTTTACAGAAGGGGTTTGCCTTTGCCAGCTCCCAAGGATTAGATCGTGACTGGCTTAAATGTCAGGACCAGGACCAGGACTTACAGTCTCCCAAATTCTAGGCTGATGGCTTAACCATTTCGCGGAACTGGTTCTTTTCTTGGATTAGAGGAGGTGATAATTCTTCTGAAAATCAGGTATGCAGCTTGGATATGCTCTTTAATCCTGCACAGTACTTAAGTTCTCACTTTAGATCACTAGAAAAGAGTGCCTATTCCCACTATATTCTTTTTTTGAAGAGGTCTTACCTGACCATTATTATCCACACTTTGGGTAGAGATATCCCTGAAGAAACTGAGCAAGTGGAAGAGGTTTGGAATGCAGTGACCAGCTTATATATGCTCTTTCCAAGCACAGTGCACAACATCTGTATAAGCAAAGCTTCACTAGCTTCTTTTAGATTTAATGTGCTTGTACTGACCTTTAAATCCACAAATCATTGGGTTCTACCCTTCCTGGTATATAAGTGCATACCAATTAGATAAAAAAACCTTTTTGATCAAGCTGAATGAAGTTTCCCAAGTTCAGTGTCAGCTGTACAACTCTGTTTTTTAAAAAAATAAAATAAATAAATTAAAAGAGGAATGGGAGGGAAGAAAGGAGAGGAGAGAGGGAAGAGAGTAGAGGAGGGGGAAGGAAGTAGGAAGGTTGGAGGGAAAGAGGAGGAGAAGTGGGGAGAAATGGGAGAGGAGTGGTGAGGGAAAGAGGAGAGGAGAGGAAGAAGAGGGAAGTAGGAAAGAAAGAAGAAAGGGAGAAAGAAAGTAGAGAAGAGGGAAGAGAGAGAAGGAGGGTGGATACAGTGAAAGGGGAAATGGACGAGCAGCACCCAAACGTATGTGTATGTATTTATGTATGGCGATATATAATACCTACTGCATTACTAATATAACAAATGCTAAATACTTGAAAAAATGTTTATATTTCATTGGTTAGTTTGTGGTATATTAAAGGAACTGTGAAAAAATAAAAAAAAATAAAAAAAAACCTTGGCTATTAGGGACAAGGGCCTCTCCTGTTATTTTGTAAAGCATTTGAAAAGAATATATCTGTACAAAATTAGTCTGTTACCTTCAGATGCTACCATTGATTCTGGAGAATCAGGGGAATAAAAGAGAGCATTTCAAAAACAATAAAAACTGTGTCTCACCTATCTCTGTTTCCTTATTTAGTCTTACTTTGTGGCTCTGAACTGAGAAAACAGCCAGAATCTCTACAAATATGCTCCTTCATTTCAAAACCTGGTGAGAAAAATGTTTGCTTATTTATTCAAACTTTCTTAAAAAATCAGTATGCATTAAAGTTCAAAAGATAACTTACATAAAGACTATCATATAATGAGCTTATGTTTAGGAGAGAGGGATGAAATCAACATATTTTCAAGACGATGCATGAGAACACAAGTTGTAAGATAAAACTATGTTTAGACTAGCAGACTTTAATATATTCTGAATGCCATCCTTAAGGTTCATTAGTAAACAATGGAAATATTAATTAAATTTGGGTAAGCAAAAGTTTCCATTGTTGAAAACCTTTCGGGAATCTTAACGTAATTTTTTTCTTTTATTTTTTCCCATTCTGAAAGAAGTGCATTCCTTATAAAATGGTTTTCAAAGTATCAATGTATTTTATTCTTTCCATACCACAGAAAGGCATGCCAACTGATTTGCCAGTCATGCCCATCTAGGTACAGTAGTCTTTTATTTCTAAGTATTATCCATTCTTTAAGCCATGTTAGAATGGTTGCTTGGTATATAACCTCCAGTCCAGCAGTCCAAATCCTACATTGTCATTTGCTTCTTGTAGCATTTTCACTTTGATTCTAGCTTTTTTTCCTTGCCAGATAAATTCCAATATTATTTTATTCAGTTCATCAAAAAAGGCTTTTCCCAGCCTTACAGGGATCGTTTGAAATAAAAAGAGTATTTTTGGTAAGATATTCATTTTCACTGTTGCTATTCTCCCCAACATTCATAGTTGGAGGTTCTTCCACTTTTCCAAATCCAATATTATTTGTTTTAGCAGTCTTACATAATTATCTACTTTTACTGTTACATATCTTGCTGTTAAATAAATTCCCAAGTACTTTACTTTTTTCTTTTAATTTGAAGATTTGTTTGTTTGTTTTTTGTTAGTTGATTTTTTTGTTTTTCTGTTAAATTCTTTGTTAGTTCTTTTGTCTTTTCTCTGTTTATTGTCAACCCTGCTACTTCTCCATTTTTTTCTATTTTCTCCAAAAGCTTAGTGCTTGTTTACAGTGGCTCTTCCAGTATAAAAACCAGGTTATCTGCAAATGCTTGTAATTTATATTTTTCATCTTTTATCTCCAGTCCTTTAATATCTATATCTTGTCTAATGTTTCTATTCAGTACTTCCAAGGTTAATATGAATAGTAATGGAGATAATGGGCATCCCTGTCTTGTGCCCTTTTTATTATTGAAGTTTTCTGTAAGATCTCCATTTACAATTATTTTGGCAGTTTGTTTACAATAAATTGTTTTGATTACATTTATAAAGTTTTTTCCAAAGTCTATTTCTGCAAGTTGCTGAAACATAAATTGCCAGTTTACTTTATCAAACGCTTTCTGTGCATCAAGGAATATCAGAGCCATCTGTTTCCCTGGATGAGTTTTGTAATACTCTAACATACTAAGAATCATTCTTAAATTATTTTTATCTGTCTTTTGGGTAAAAAACCATTTTGGTCTGTATGTATAAATTCAATAAAAAATTTCTTTAGTCTTTCTGCCATTATTGAAGCAAAGATTTTGTAATCTACATTTAATAATGATATTGATCTATAATTTTTTATTTGCGTTAAATCAAAGTCTTCTTTAGGTATTAAGGTAATATTAGCTTCAGTCCATGTATTTGGTATTTTAGACTCCAAGAGTCTTATCCCTTTTTTTGCCTTTTTATAGCCTCTATAATCTCCATCATTGATATTTTTCCATTTAATATGTTTCAAATATTCTCTAAAATTTTTGGTAAGTCTGCTTTTTTTACGTACTGCTGTATTTTTTCTTTTGGAATTTCCTCTGCCTTATAGAGTCTCTCAGAGTAATCTTTAATAATCTTTTTAATTGCATCATTTTGAAACTGTAATTCATCTTTTGGATCTTGCAGCTTGTTTATCAATTTTTTCTCTTTTTTTTTTCAGTCTATATGTTAACCATCTCCCTGGCTTGTTGGCATTTTCAAAGAAATTTTGTTTAGCCCTTTTAATTTGTTGAGACATTATTTCCATCTTTGCTAAATTTATGTTTTATTACCTTCATTTGTTTCTTAAGTATTTTCTTTTGTGGATCTATTTGTAATTCTGATTCTAGCTTTCTGAATTCATCCTTCAACTTTAACTGTAGTTGTTTCTTTTCTTTGTTCTTTTTAGTGATGTAAGTTATAGCCAACCCTCTAAAATAGGCCTTAGCCATATCCCACACATTTTGAACTGATGTTTCTTCTTGTTTATTTTAAAGAAAAAATCCATTTCCTTTGCCACTAATCCATAAATCAATATGGATTTATTCAAAGACCATCTGAGTTTTTTTTTAGTTAATCTCCAGGTCATCTTTATTGGGTTATGATCTGCCCAAACATTTGTTTCTATCTCAACTTCTTGTATCATCATTTTAAATTCCAAAGATGTCCATATCATATCGATTCTAGACCATGATTTATGTGTATTTGAGTAAAATGTATATTGTAATTTTTTTGGATTTTTCTCTCTCCATATACCTTGAATACAAAGTTCTTCTGTCATTTTTAGAAATGTTTTAGGTAATATATTTCTTGCTTTTCTCCTTTGTTTGGCGCTTTTATAGTCCAAAGTTCAATCTGTTATTGCATTAAAGTCTTCCATTATACAAAGATTTTAATAGTTTAAATGTAGTATTTTTATATAGTGTTTGATAAAATTTTTCTTGTTTATCATTTGGTGCTTATATTGCTACCATCAGAATCTGTTTTTGATCCATCATTATTTTCATCATTAATATTCTCCCCTCTTCATCTGCATAGATTTGTTTGGGATTCATTGTTTCTGTCAGAATACAGTTATATTTCATTTCTATCTATCTTCTCTAAATTACAAACTAATCCTTACTAACTCCTGGCTTCTTTCATACTAAAAAAGGGGAGGGGTTATGCATGGGGTTTTTATTACTTTCAATTCCTGCATACAATACAAAGTAACCTTTTGTTGATTCACTTCAGGTCTATTAACTAAACAATGTGGCCATTTGCCTTTCATCCTATGCCTCTCTGAAGATATTCGCTTTACTGACAGCGAGGGAAAAAAAAAGAGGGAGAAAGAGGCAACACTTGGAATCTGGGCAATAAGAAGATTGAATGATGGTTTTGGTTTTTTTTTTTTTTTTTTTTTGAGGCTTCCGGTTTGTGCGTGCAGCACTTTTGGATGTGCAAAGAGAGCTTCCTCCCTGCCATCCAATCTTTCTTCACTGGAGGACCCTGAAAAGGGTCAAAAGTCACCCTGGAGGGGCGACCACCACTAGGAGGCCCTCCTGTGATCGTGGAAAGGCGGCAGCCCTCCGTTTGAATCTGGAGCAGCTCCTTTGGGCCCAAAGAAGAAGAGACCGATCATTAAGCCGTTCCCTGCCAAAAGCCAAAGCACCATCTAGCACAACGAAACAATCTGGAGGACTTGGGTGAGACCTTTCCTTTCTTATCCCCCTAACTACCTGCCTGTGGGACTTTTCTGAAAATTTTCTTTTTCTTTTTTTTTTTTAAGAACAGCTTTTGTGTACTTGGGGGAATAACATTTTAAGCCTCAAGCAAAGGAAAACAAACAAACAAACAAAAACCCCATCTGATCAAGCAAAGAAACTAAGCAATCTTATTTCTACCTATTAAAAAGCTTATATTTTTGTGGGGATCTTCTACCCAATTTTCTGTTCAAGATGTGAACTAAGGAAAAAGGAATGGACCAATTATATAAAAGCTTTATATTAATTTGGGGGAAAAAAAGAATTTTACAACTTATTCTATATACTACTGATGACATCCTGTGGCTAAACCTGGAACTGCAAGTAAATCTTTTGCTTATTCTGACAGTTGACTGAATAACAAAGTTGTCCTTGATATTATTTTAAAGACTAGTGTGGGAACACCTGGCACTGAAAACAACTTTTAAGAGCATTGGAGGTGGAAAATAACTAACTTCTATTAAAATAGCCTCCGTGGAAGACTTAGCTGTAAACACTAATGAAATGGATGACTATATCCCACCACTTAATTACAAATTGATTTTGGACACAATTTTGGCTATAACTGAGCAAATTAAAGGCAAATTGTATGATAAACCTGACAGCTTAAAGCCACCAGACTAAACTTTGATCTTAAATGATGAATTGACAACCCCAAAAGAAATAGAAGAACTGGAAATTAACACTGAAATAGGAGACTTCAAAGAGCAACAAACGCAGCCTACAGAGAACTTTGAAGTCCAAACTCCAACTTTAATTACAAAACTTCCAGTTCAAAAAACAACAACACCCGAAGAAAGCAACATTAAGAGCGAAGATATCAAAGGACTTCAAATACAGTATGTTGAGGATTCAGCTGATCAAACGATAACAACATTAGCTACTACGTTCTACTTAACCCAGATGGAAATGGAACAAGAAGTACAGCAAACATCAAAAACTGAGCTATTAAAGCAATATTTCAATGATTATAAAGAGGACACCAGCCTGGCAAAATTGTCACTTGGATGGTCTCCATGGATTCAAATAAGAGGTGGAGGAAGAAAGGGAGACATATTTAAGAATTTAAAGACACTAAGATGGAAGCTTGATTGGCACAAAAGGAAGGTGAGAGTTAGATTTAAAGATATAGATGTGTCCTTTTTGAGGGGATTTGTAAGGACAGAACTTAAAAAAAAATCTTTTTTGATAAACTAAGGGGAATCTTAAAAAAATATAAATTGATTTCATATTTAGGTTTTAGATTTTTAAACGCAAACAAAATTAAGCTTTTAGAATAAAACTTTGAATTATACTATATAATTTAGAATCTTATAATATAAGATAGTATTTTAACAACTGTTTAATGGTTAAGACAATTTTTTTTTCTAACAATTGGTGATTTGTTAAGATGAAAACTTGAATTTACTGTTAAATCATAAGAATGATTTGTAATGAACAATGTAAGTTTTGTACACAAGAGAATTATTCTTTACTGAAATAGGGAATTGTAGATTACTCAAAAAGTAAGCTTTCTTCTGTATTTTATAGGCCACTTGAGAGTATTTTATTGCAATTAGGTAAAACTTAAAAACACGATTTTGATATCTATTAGTCTAATTACATTAAAAACATTCTTAATTGATTAGGTCATATTTAGAAATGTACTAACTTGATTACTTTGACTATGTGAAAACTAAGGGAATCAGAGAGGGAATTTTTATTGACGCAACCTGAACTATTTACATACAACTTGTTATTTGTCACTTTTCACTACCCAACCACTATATTGCTTCATTGACAAAATCCCACTTTCCTCCATCTCTTTCAGTTATATCTAGGTCTTAATCTTCCACTTGATCTTATCTGTCTCTGATCTCTTGGTCTTGCTCCTTCTTCTGTATATGTGTTTTTAATTTCTTCTTCCTCTCTGTTAAACTGCTCCTTCTACTGCCATTTCTTTCTGTTTCTTTGTTTCTCTCTTTGTACCGGATTCAGGGTCACCTCTTTCCAGGAATGCTCTATGGTTGTCAAAGAATTCCATTCCAGTGGCGTATCCAGTCTATATCTTTTCGTATCCCAGTAAATTAAAATCCCTACTGGAATCAGCCATCTAAAATTCACTCCTTTTTCAATTAATTTCCTATTTAAAAACTGGTATTCTCTTCAGGATTCTCTTAGTCTCCTAGGGTTTTTTTTGAGAACTACAATTTCTTTTTCTTTGTATTTCAAAGGTTCATCTCTTACTCTTCTCAAGATCTCATCTCTTGTAGACCTTTTAAGAAATCTGACATGTACTTCCCTGGGGACTTTATTTCTTCTAGCATAATTTGACTATTTTTAAAAATCGGGGCATAGGCACATACTACACAGGTACAAATATTATTTAGTTTTTCATGTTTATATACTTCAGATCCAGAGAATTACTCCTAGCATTTGATGCCATTAAAAAGAGTAAACCATAATAAAATCCCACAAGACAATAAAAAACTAAATCTACCAATAGCACAATAGGTTCAGTGTTTATAATTCAAACCCAGAAAGTCCTCCAGACAAGAAAACTTGCAATAAGGCAGAAATAGGACACTGTATCTGGGGCAATGATGATGTTGCCTAATTGGATAATGAAATGTCTGCAGGAAAACTGTCAACTTCAGAAGGTACCAAGGTCTCCCAGATATAGAATATTCTGGATATTCTATAGAAAAGGACAGGATGTTCTGTTCTTTTTCAGAATATACCATTCCAGTCATTCTAGAATAATTCTGAGGGTATGGCTTGTGGTTTGCTAGCTATGTTCCAACACCATTTGGAAGGTTATTCTTTTTCAAAGGATGCAAGTTGTTCTTTTCATTTTATCTGCAGTTGCATTTTCATGTTCGTCTGGTGAATGAAATAATTAATGATGCTGCAATGATTCTTTTATTATGAATGGATGATGAAGGACTAATGTCTTCACAACAGAATAATGGAGAAGATGAGGAAACACTTGAGCAGCTGCCTTTCCATAAATACATTGGTGTTCGTGTGAAAACTTCCACAGTGAGGGTGACTTTCAACAGTGCGTGGTTTATTGAGAGAGAGAGAAAAAAAACCTTATGCACAAAACAAAAACAGAGAAAATTTAGCTTAGTTCTCTTTCTAATAATAAAATATCATGTTTCTAATCTGAGATAATTTTGCAGAGCTACAGTAGCCAGGACTCTTGCATAGCTATTATGAAGGAAGAACATCTGTTTCTAACTATAAATCTGTCATATCACCAGTAAATCCCAACAAGGAGACATTACCAGTTTATAGCTTGAAGCCCACAATAGCAGAAATAAAAAGAATATGTCTTGCTGAACAGTGGCAATGTCATCTTGAGTTCACTTGCAAGCATAACAGTCTCTCAACCCACACTTTCATTATGGTTTTATAAGGGATGGAGTGTTGATGATGCTTGATGCCAGATTTTCTAGCTTTTTTAAAGAAATCTTAAGCTGGACAAAGAAACAACATAACAAGAAGGCTCCCTGATTCTTTATCATCATGTTGTGTGCTTGACTTCATAAATAAACTGACAGGGAACATAATCAATGATTAAGTACCAATGTCTTCCTTAGAGATAAGTAAACAGCTTGATCTTTGTGAATTTTAATACAAATTTTAATACATATTTCCTAGAGCAATGTGTGGCTCAGAATATAGCACCCTTTTCCAAATATCATTTTTACAAAAGCCCCAAAGTATATATATTCAGTATATATATAACTGAATTAACTCAAGTTTATTTTTAGCACTCTACTTCCCCCCACCCCCTTTCTGGGCAAAAGCAACAGTGAGGAAATATGCTATGTTTAGATTTTTAGCACAGAAAACAGAATAAGGGAGTGTTGAAAGATGCCTCCCTATTGCCTACTGTGGGAAAGTAGAGAGGGAAAAGTTTCTCCCTATCTCATAAGATGAGAAGAGGGGTTCATTGAAGCAGCTGAATGGTGGGAGACTCAGGACAGACAAAAGAAAGAAAGTGCACATAGTTAAACTACAGAATTAACTTTTATGAAGAACGAGTATGACTCATGAATTGAGGGGTTTTTTTAGAGGCAGTTAGGCAACATCACAAAGAAAAGGCTATATGTGGCTTGTAAGCCTTCTTTAAGTCTTTTTAGTTTGAACTGATTATTAGTAACTTCAATCTTTTTTTTTCTTTTATCTAAACTGATTTGTATTTTATTTCATTTTACCTTCTATTGTTGAGCATGTGGAGTATTTTTTAGGACGTATTCTTTAGACGTATTCTTTAGAATACATTTTCTAGAATACAAAGATATATGGTAGAAAATATTATATAGGGGCTGAAATGTGTATTCTGTGTTAAATTATAAGTGCTTTTTATGTCACAGCTGACCTTCCTAGTTCAGAAAAAAATCCAGAAGTCAGGGATGTAGGAGACTAGGAACAAACATTTGATAAAAATGTAGTTTCTGTTTATATTTTAAATATTGTTTTAATGATGCTGTTAATAGAGTTCAGTAGCACTGCAGATTTTGACTGTAAAGTTACACACACAAGTTCTATGACATTAATAGTAGTTATCTCTAAGTAAATGCAGCATTCTACAGTCAATTTTGCAACCTGCCATGCCTACATTTTTTTATTATTATTTCTTCTTGCTGCTGCATCATTTTCTAGGAGGCCTTAGGTTAGTCCTACCCCCCACAAAACTCACTTTGTATATGATATTTGATTAATTAAGTCAATATTGCACAAAGAAGCTCTGTAATTGTGCTCCTGATAAGTTTGAGATTAGTTTTCAAATTAGGGTTACATTCAACTATGCCAATTAGAGCTACCGTTGTCTCATTTCAATCTAAAATAGACTTAGTGGTTGCAGACAAGTACTAAACAACAGATTTTATAATTCAGTTTAGTGCTTTTACTTTTTCAGATTATTTTGAAAGAAAATGAAATCAGTATAACTTAATTGTGACTGATATCTAATTAATATCAATGACTCTGAAGTCTGAGATCCAACAGAAAAAGAAAGAGCAAATAATAATAATCTTTGAATTATTTATAGCTAAAATGTATCAGCTTACTGTAGCTAAAATCTCTCATGGCGACAGCATGCCATAAAAGTACTAATAAAATCCATATATAGATTAGAGTACAGCCAACAATAAATTAAAAGAAAATACAGTAAAAGAATCACAAGAAATAAAAATTAGAAGTATCATGGGGCAAATTTTTCTTTTAATTTTAATTTTTTTAAAAAAGTATCATGGAGCGAAAATTTAAATATGCAATATAGCTGACATGCAAGGAAACTAGATCCTTGAAAAGACTAAAAGTTTTTATTTACTTTTTATTTATTTACTCCCTTCCAAACAAGGGAGGTCATGTGGAATAAGACCTTTTTATGATGATCTCAGAACGCAGGCAGGAAGAGATGAAAGTAAATACAATGCCATGGTCTGGGTTTAAAAATTAGCAGCAGCAATTTGAGAACAGGAACAAATGGCAACCAGCACTCATTAAGTTTATTTTCAAGTTGACAGTCTCTTCAGAATAAAGTAATGGTCAATCGTTGTAAAAGCAGTAAATTGTCAAAATGTGACAGCAGCCAGCTATAGTTATCTTTTAAATCCAATTATTTCTTTTCAGGTGTAGTTTCATTACCCCCTTCTTTAATGACACTGAAGTCAATCCTTCTTTTAAAGAGGAAAGTATGGCCTATTAATCTTAGATACTGATCTCATCTTACTGAATGTAAGAAAATACAAATAGAGGGAACAAAAAGATAACTTTACCAAAAATCAAATAATTTGTCTGTATGAGTTGGTCTAGCTGAATGTCAGTTGGAAAAATCCAATCAGTTTGTGATCTTTGTATCACCCTGAAAACGCCAAAAACTGAAATGGTAGATGGTAAAAAAAATGGTAGAAAAACAAAAGAAAAAAGTTACTCTGAATTACTAGGAAGTTATTCTTCATAGAATTATGATGGTGCTGAGAAGGAAAGAATTTTTTTCTTTTGTTTTTTCTACTATTCTAATAATCTATATTATTATTATTACTTTTAATGGAAATTTTCTTGGCAGCAAGTATAAAGGAATACACAATTATGTCCATAGTTTTTAATCAGTTAAAATACTTTTAATAAGCCTGGCCTTGTAACCTAGTTCAGGAATTTTGACTTTCTACACCATACATTGGACTTCAAATATTGAGCTGTAAAGATGTTTATATAACAGGACGGGACAATATAAAATAAAATAAATCAGTATTTCAAAAAAGTTTTCAAAAGCAGTCAAAGATTGAAATTACTTTTGACTATGGTTAAATAAAAAAAAATGTATGTTATTTTGGCACAGGAAATCAGGAGTCACAGTGGTTCAAATAAATTCAAATTTATTGCAACTGAACATTTTCTACAAGAATCTGAACTACCAATGGTCAAAGCAAAGCAGTGGTAGATAAGAGTCAAAGTAATTCAAGGTGGGCTGGACTTACATCTCTTGTGGGCATGAAGGGATTTGTGTCTGATGATGAGCTTGACCCCCTCCTCCTTTCAAGCTCAGCCTGGTCATCTCCTACATAAATATGGTAAATGGTACATTGCCTTGATAGCAACTTTTCTTGCCGTTCGAGACCATCTATATATGCATAGCACTGGCTCTAATTTGGCATCAGTCTATAAAATAAGATATATTTAGCTTTGGTATTAGAGCTTTGGGAGCCCATAAAGAAATATGGAAACCAAAAAATGCAATGCTCACTATCCTTTTTGGTTTTTGCATATATAGTGGAAAAATAGCTTGCTTATAAAGAAATGAAATTGCAAAACAGATATGAACTAAATCACTAGAGAAATTCCAACAGAGGTATAAACTAAATAAACTATAACTCTAAAATCATGGTAGTTATCAGATATTGCTGACCACTATTTATGTGTGTGTATGTGTAACGTATAAGACAGAAGCTTTAAAATGGACAATGATAAACAGTATAGTTAACAAACAACAAAAAAGTATTATCCAAATCCAAATATTGTATACAAAAATCAGGATCCTTTATTTTTTTTCTCTGATTCATTTTCTTATTTTAGAAAATATGGGTAACAAATTTAAATAAGTAACACTCACCATAGCTTATCACAATCATAAATTCACTTTTGTGTGTGTGATAGGAGGCTCTGCTTAATCATAATAATTTAGACTGCAGAATGCCTAGATTCCAAGACTGAGTTAAAACAAGTGATATTCTACTGAACACTTGTGTTTCCCTTGTACTGACAGAGCTGGAAAAAAAAGCCATAGCTGAAAGTAAGGGAAGACTACATATTGCCCACTGTGCCTGCAGGCTTTTTACTTGGATATCTCCATGCTTTCCTTTACCTTGCTCTGATTTTTTAAAAATATTCTTTTAATTTTAAAAAACACAATTCAATACAAAGATGGCATGCTGCAAAAATAGTGCCAGCTCTTTATTAACAAGAATGCCTTTGGGCAACACATAGACCATGTAAGTATTCAATATCAGAAAATAAATTGCAACCAAGTGCTTTGTTTTGAAATGTTAAGTTAGAGTAATAGAATCTGGAAGGAGTTTAGATAGAGGTGGAGAGTAATCATACTAGTTTAAATAGAAATGTTGAAACTGGCCATGGGAGACTGCTCACAGTTCTCAAAATGAAACCTATCCCAGCTTAAAACATGATTTCCTATTTAATCATTTTGTTCCCAGCACTGAACCTTTGATGACTTGCAGTGCTTTAGCACTTGGTTTACACTAGAGAGAACTTGAAGCAAGATGGCAGTAATAGGAAACACTACAGCATATAAGTCAGACAAGACCTAGTATGCAAGCTTGCATATCATAGAAGTGTAAAATGAACTAGGCAAACTTAATCCTGTCTTCTTTCAACACCTTATCAGCTTTATTTAACCTAGAGAACTGAGAATTAAGTGTCAGTTCTCTTAGCGAGTGTTTGGTTGAGTGAAAATCTTTTAATGGAAATTGTGAACGTCTTTGAGATTTCCCTTGTTTCTTTTCTAGAGCTGACCCCTGGACTTATACTTGGAAAAATAATTTCAACGATTTTATACAGATGTTAAACAATTTGTTAATATGAAACATAGGACCCACAGTTTCCTGATTTCTAGTGTGGTGTCTTAACAACTACATCAAATATACTGAAATGTAGTTAACATTAAATATAGCTGGAAAGCCAGCAGCCCAGGTTCGAGACCTGAGCTTCATGTGATTGAGTGCCTGTCCTCACCCCAGCTCCTGCCAACCTAGCAATTTGAAAACATACAAATGCAAGTAGATATATAGGTACCACTTTGCTGGGAAAGTAACAGTGCTATGTGATGTCATGCTGGCTACATGACAACCAAAATGTCTTTGGACAGCGTTGACTCAATGGCCTTGAAACAGAGATGAGCACTACCCCCTATAGTCAGCAATGACTAATGGAGTAAAATCTGCAGGGACTCTTTTACATTTTTTACTATTACTACTGGGCAAGGCAGAAGCACTCTTCTGCTTTTTTTTTCCCTACCAACTTTCTATCTATTCTAATCAATGGAGGAGAATTTGTTTTACAAATTATTTCAGAACAGATGAGAAATTGATGCATTCCTGCACTTACTTCATTAACTTTCTGTTCTAATGCTATTTAATAACTATTTAGTGTTCATACATCTACAAAGAATGTGGATATAACAAGCAATGGTTGCTATGAGAAAAGTAGTTATGTATTCTTGGAAGGAGGGCTTGCCTTCCAAATTCTTAAAAGTTGCTTTAATGAAATCTGTCAGCTCTCAGTCTCTGAATGAATTTTGTATTCAAGAAGGAGAAGTAAGAATGGACAATATGATTTTGTAAAGTCTAGGTTTAAGTCATTGTTCAGAAAGTGAATTGCAATGATGTAATTAAAAAGTTGCATAATTTCAATAACCTGTATTTTCCCTTTTATTTTACCATTGGATATAATTTAGGTATGAGGTTGTATGTGTTTTGTTTAGTTATTAAACTGCTATTTTTAAAGTTTTTCTTCTGTTATTCATTATGATTGTAAAAAAAAAATTCCCTAATATCAGATAATCTATAGAATTACATATTACTTTAGAGAAATCTCAGCTGTTCTGAGCAGAAGTTCTGTTGCTTTTCCAAGCAGATGCTTATTGCTGACAGCATATTTAGTCTTTATTTCTATGAAACCCTAATTTTTTCTGAAGCCAGGCAAGGATTTCACAAGTGTTATTGCAGCATTTTAGCATTTGAATGCTTTCCCTCCTACTTTCAGTTTAATTCATATGTGCACATCATACTAATGCAGCATATTTAGAATGCTAACAAATTTAGTGAAAATCCACCACCTGTTTTTTTTTAAAAAAACTAAAATAAACTTAAAGAGAATGACTGGGCTAAAAGAAAAATCCAGGAAGGTGAATTTGCCATGCAAACTTAAACAGTCTTATTGAAGTCATTTATTATTAATATTATAAAGGATAGAGTGAGTGCTTAGGCTGAATAGTTTTTAAGCCATTTTCATTACTCACAATATTGGAGGCATGTACATATATGCAAATTCTGAATGATAAAATACCGCTTTAAAGGTTGAATGGAGTTTTTTCAGAGGTATTTTCAACTTTGTCTTTTGCTTTAATAGGATCTGGATGAAGCACTAATTTTATTTATATCCTTTATCAAATTTAGTTATACTGGAAAAGAACCGTACAACCTTGGGCAAGAACATTTCCATATTTATTGTGGAAACACTATCTACTGTTCCCACTTTGATAGTACAATGACATTGGAGAAGAATTTCCATAATGTCCAGTTACCAGAGTCAATGGGCATCAGTAGGACACCAGGTGAAGAAGACTCTTTTACCTTGTAGAAGAACTCCAGATAAATTCACTCAACAATATTACTCTGTCACTTCCTCAGACTTGTTTTATCAAG
The DNA here is from genome assembly GCA_024449315.1 of Daboia siamensis. Taxonomy (NCBI): domain Eukaryota; kingdom Metazoa; phylum Chordata; class Lepidosauria; order Squamata; family Viperidae; genus Daboia; species Daboia siamensis. Next base: position 1,614,870 of record JAKJMR010000072.1, on the reverse strand, counting down.
TAAAACTCACTATCTGCAATAGATAAAAATGCTCCATTTTTTCTCTCTCAAAGAGGGCATCAGTTCTCAGAAATAATATTAGCCCAATTTCATTTTTCCTCCCAAACTTCCAAAAATTCTATCGAAGAAGCTGTAAACATATTCTTGCACAGAATTTCTTTCCTTTTTATATGGAATAGATTTTTTTCAACCTTTAGAAAGAAAACATTGATATAGGGAATAGACTAATAAAAATCCAGATGAATCCATTTTTTGCACCATCTGAGTGTAGGTTTTAGTGAAACGTTTTTAGAAGAATCACATCTTAGACCACGAGAAGAGAAGAGAAGAGAATGGAAGAAATAGGGATGTGATGGTTTAGCTTCTAAGAAGGTGAAAATGAATGCAATATTTAAGCTTCATCAAATTTCTGGAAAGTCAGGTGTGACTATGCTGCATACAGTGAAAAATGATATGATACAATAAATAATTGTAAAATGAACTTATTCTTAAACAGAATTGCACATAGAGTATGTGCTATAGCTTTTAAGAAGATATTTTTCAGATAAAAGTATAATAGTTTTCTTGAGTTACAGACAGAATTTGCAAAAGTGTAATGTTATCCTCTATTAAATTGCATTTGCTGTCTTATTAGACAGGATGCTAATAATACTCCTCTAACTGTAGTGCTGATGATTTTATTGGGAGATTTGCAAGAAGTAATTGGTTTATAATGTGTACTTATTTCCCTTAGGTGCATAGTACATAAAACACTATTATTCCTATGCAATTTTATTCTATTTTATTAATTTATTTATTAGACTTGTACACTGCCCATCTCATCTACAGAATTGACTACACAATACAGAACTATATTACATTTATTTTAGTCACCAAAGGACTATCCTTTGGGAATACTTTCATTTGCCCAAAATTTGGTGGGAAATTTGTGTAGAATAGGATGATCTTTGTCATTGTCAGTCCAAAAACCTTGGGAAACAAATAATTGATAACTTTGAAATGAGTTCATCAGCACCTGATGCAAAGAAACACTGGTAGTCTTCATCCTACAACTTAATAGAGCCCAGAATTTCCATCATAACTCATGACAGTGAAAGGTTGAGGCACCCAAGTGAGCAGACCTGATTTACAACTTTTTTGCAGTAGTCATTAACTAACTCAGTGATCAATAAGAATTTCAATGTTTTCCTATGGGTGTTTTTTTTAACCAAAAACCAGCTAAAAATACCAGAAACTGGCAAAAAACATTTTAAACCACAGTCATGTGACTGTGGAACACTGCAACAGCCCATAAAGGTGAGCTGGTTGCCATCTTTACATTGTCATTTCAGTGTGTGTGTGTGTGTGTGTGCGTGTGTGTGTGTGTGCGTGTGTGTGCGTGCTATAACTGGGTTATAGCTTTTGGAGAGTTCATTGTAACATTAAATGGTTGCTAAGTAACTGTTCATAAGTTCAGGACTACCTGTGTTCCTTAACTTGGACTTGGTGTCACTGCTACCTGTTGAACTTATTTTGGCAAAATCCAGCTAGATACCACCATCAAAAAGGAATGTGGATCATGGAAGTTCAGAGCCTATATAAGGAAGTCAAAATTCCTATAGATGGAATGCAGACTTAGCTGGAAAGTTGCTGCATATTTGCCAGATTTGAAAGCATCTACCCACTGTAATCTCATTGGTGTTCCCTCACTAACAAAAGATCTGTAAGATCTTTCATTTTATGCTCGAATATTTCTTGATTACTGTCACATGTTATGCTTTCATGTTATTTTCTTCTACTGCCTTTGAGTTAAGCTTTAAGTATTCCTACTATGTGCTTATTGGAACTTGGGACCCCAGCTTTCTGGGCTGGAGGTGAGCAATACTCTAACTAAAAATTCAGCTATGTTATCAGAATTTGCTAGGATAAAACATTTCATGGGTATCAGTAGTGTCATATTGAGTTAAGGAAGTTTTTTTTTAAGCTTCACTTTTTCTGAAGGTAGAGACAGAATCATTTCTTCAGCTTCCAGGGAGAGAGTAAACTCAACAATTAGTAAGTGTGAAGTGATTGCTCTTTGGCAAGCACTTTCAGAGCTCAGGTGTTGTCTGAGCAAAAATTGCCTAAAAGTGTTCCTATGATTCTCACACCCTCAGTAAATGCATTTGGGATCCAAAGATATCAAGGACAAAGACCATTTCCTGTCTAGAAATGTGTAGCAATTATTATGTCATTCAGTCAGTGCCATAGTGATATAAATCCTGCATGTTTTGTCATTGTTGCACAATGATGCTTGGATGATACTAAAAGATGTTATAAATTATTAGTGAGTAAATGATTAAGTGGTTGGTTTAAAAGTTTGATGAAAATGGTTTACAGAGAGAATGGATGAAAGTGTGGAAAAAAGTACAGAGAGCAGATTTAAAAAAGGAAAAACCAGTTTATTTACAAAAGAACAAACAGTACTCTGGTGATGTTGATTCAAAGTTAATTTAAATTCTGTAACTGAAATCCAAATTTATTTGTAATGCTATAGGAAACAACTCTGCATTCGAGTTTTTGTTAAACAGTGAGCAATAAATTAATATAATTGGAACAATGATTTTGCAGATGTTGAAATATAGTTGAGGAAGTTAATATCATGTATGTATTCTACGTAGCAATAGCACAAAGAATGCACAGTGTCTATATGTACTCTTAATATCTCCAAATTATTTAGGTCCTGAAAATGTTTATGTTAGAACATTGTCTCTCCTTATCAAAGTTCTACACATGTGGAACAGGGTATTTAATTAATCCAATATATACAACTCTGTAAACAGGGTGTTTAATTAATCCAAAATATACAAGGCTGCCCCCTTCAATACATGGAATGAAAAATGTGCAGATGTAGCATTCCTACACTCTGCATATCAATGTGAAGTATTCATATTGAAATGCTTTCAACAAAGTCTTCACTCCCTTTCTCTCATATTATTTTGGCTTGCACAATGAAGCTTTCATATTACTTGGCCAAAGAGTTTCTATAATAAGCAGCTGATATAATGGGAACCAACATTATGCTAATATTTTGAGTCAAGATGTATACAAAGAATGAATTGACAATTCAAAATGTTCCCAGTGCAACCCTTGTTCTTTCCCATAGGAGAAAAATATCCTGTCCTGCTTTAGCAATGGTTCTTTGTTTTATGTAGGATTGTTATTTCTGGATATTCCGTCTTTACTTCCTGACCCATTTGGAATCATTGTCCTCTATACTTTATGGTTATTTTGTTACAGTAATTTCTATTGTTGTTGCTACATTGGTGAGTAAATACATGAAGTGCATAACAAATTGAAGAAAATCCCACTAGATCCTTCTTTGGGATCTAGGGAATGTCCCACAGAAACAGTGTCACTATTGAGAAGCCACCTTCAAGAATGTTTCTTTGTGCCTGACTGACGTAGATTACTAGAGAGCACTAATTTTGAAAAGGGCATTGTTGAATAATTTCAGTTATTTTAATCATATTTAAAACATTTATAAGCCTCTTTCAAGGGTAGGAACAGATAAGAAATCCCATCCAAGATGCTTCCCATATAAATGGAATTACATTAATATTATTATTTAATTAATATTATTAATATTAACATTATTAGCAGGAAACATCAGCAAAACAGTATACTTCCAAATATTAACATGGGTCTTCAAGATATAATAAGAACCTTGAGCTGAGCAAGAAGATGCTTTCAGAAGTTAACTTGTATAAATAAATGCCTATTAAACTTCTCTAAAAGCTGAAAATGGCAGAATCTGATAAAACCTAGAGGTAGACAGCTCCACCATCATATCTTCCTTGGTTCTCTACATTTGAATTGCTGTTTGGAATGCTAGATTACATGTTCCTTACTTAAACATGGACAAACTGATGTAGTTTCATATCATCAGACAATCTTCAGTTGGAATGCTGGAGAATTTCTACCTAATATTTGTAATTTCTTGTGATATATTTGTGTATCTTTGGGAGTACCTGGATTTTATATACTGCAGACTTTGGATGCATTAGACAAACTTTTACTTTGGACTTCATCCCTAAATAACAGGTAAATCCATTGTTTCTAAAATAATCCAGACAATTGAAATAATGTGTAACATTTGTATAAATGGGTGAGTATACTTTGCATATAATCAACCATGCTCTCAGAATTACATATTTGGATCACTGAAATTCACTCTACTTGGAAACTCTAAATCAGGGGTCTTCAAACTTAACTACTTTAAGACTTGTGTACTTCAATTCCCAGAATTCCTCAGCCAGCCATGAGGAATTCTGGGTGTTGAAGTCCACAAATCTTAAAGCAGCCAAGTTTGGAGAATCCTGCTCTAAACTGATATAAAAGTTAGTGAGTGGTTCACTTGTTGTGTGGATTACCATTTCAGCAGATTAACTTTTGTGTTACAAGTGCTACGTTGGTTCATAATAGGTTTCAAAATACAATTTATTTATTTATTTATTTATTTTATTACATTTATATATCGCCCTTTCCCGAAGGACTCAGGGCGGTTTACAGGGTAATTAATAAAAAACCCCAGTTCAAATTAAGATTAGACTAAATTAAAATTAAAAATTCTCAGCCTGGGCAAGAAAGCTCGAAGACCCAGGTCTTCAGGTCTTCAATTGCAAATGGTGATGATGACCTATAAAGTAAATTCTGTTAATGTCCTTACTGTCTTCAGGACAATGATCCTTGAACAGAGTCCATCTGTTTTATACATTCAGTCAGGACAGGCTTCTGATTCATTCTCCTCCAGTAGTGAGGTTAAGTAGGAGCCCAGAGATAGGCCATTTTGGTGATCAGCCTAAACCCTATGGAATTGTCTGCCTTCTAAAGTTATGGTGCCAGATAAAAGGTAAGGCCCTCTTCTTTTGCAGGACTTTTGGATATTAGTTAATTATATGTTTTAGTTTATTAGGTGTTAGCTTCGTGGTTGCTTTTTTTATAAAAAAATCTGGCTTTTATATTTTTATAGATTTTATAATTTTATAGTACTAGTTCCATGGATATGAGTTGCTCTAACTTTACAACCAATACATTATATAAATTGATGATAATAAATGTAACAAAATAACATAAGTGTGAACTGAACTAGCTCCCAGTTGCTTTCCAAGTGCAATTCAAAGTGCTGGTTCTCACCTTTAAAGTCCTACATGGTAGAGGGCCAGTTTACTTGAGGGATCACCTTTTCCTAAAAATCCTACGAGATTAGATAGGGTTGGTGTGCTTTGGATCCTCTCAAATATTGTCATCCTTAATATGTATGCCTTCGTAGTGGCTTTAGAACAGCTTCCCACTTGAGATTGGATGAATCCCTACACTTTTAGCCTTCTGGATGGATGGATAGATGGATGGATGGATGGACAGATAGACATTTAAAATGCTCAAGAATATGCTAATTTGGATCAATGCATATTGGAGGTAAAATGGACTAAAAATAAATCATAAACATGGCATGAATTAGATTCTGCAACTGGAGTGCTAATGATCTTCAGTGCAAAGAGATCTGTTTATTTCTTCTTATGCAGTGGTCCACAGGTTCATGCTGTAAACCCAATGTCACTGCAATATGAAAAAGTACCAGCACAACAGAAACTCTTAAGAGGCAATAGAGGAAGATATACTCCAAAGACATTTGGAAAACACCAGATTGGGATCAAGCATAATGGATAACAGTCAATGTTTTGCAACTCATTGATTCTGCAAGCCATTCTCATCTGGCATTGAAGAAAAAGAAATTAAATGTTATCATCCTCTGATAATAGCTCATCAGATTCACACTTGTTCCATATGTTCTCCTACCCAGCTTTGACTCTGCTTAATAAGTAATATACATTGTGAAAAATGGTATTACTGAATTTTATGAAAATATGTACAGGAGGTTTTTGCAGGGGCAGTTGTGTGTATAATTTATTGAAGAACAGCTGTTCATTCTCATTTGTATAGCAATATTCATATTTTGGTCATAAATAATTGAACCTTCATAATCACCCTCAAGTTATCTCTAAAATAGAATAAAAATAAGTTCTTTTGCTTGCCATATTGTTATTTTATTTTTTAAAATAATGATTTCTTCTGTTGGGATAATATTTTACTGTCAAGAATTTTAGTAGAGAGATCTATAGAAGATATTGTATTGGTTTCATTCAACATACAGCTATAGTGTACTTTGTGCTCATGTCAAAGAAGACTAAACTTCCTATAAGCGAGATACATGAAATATAGATGGAATTTTAGCAGAGATAATGGAAATAAAAATGCTTATTTTATTCCAGACCTATCTAATTTTTACTATATATGAACCAATATTGAAAAGCAATAATATTTGGAATCTGCAGTATTCTGGTGTAATTTGTCAATTACAAAATGTGCCCCAGAATGTCCATTTTTGAAAAAAGTAAGACATAAGACTTATGAACAAATATGTTCATCATGAGAAATAAAGTTGAAAAAGTTTACAGATTTCTTTATGTTTTTTTTTAAATGTAGACAAATGAGAAACAACTAAAATATCATTGAAGTTGGGGGAAAAAAAAAATTAAAGGTTCCTGGATGTCTCTATGGGAAACCTTTCAAATGTAGGCAAACCCATTCACTGATATCAATGACAGCAAGAATTCTGGCCAGGCATTCATGAATATGGGAACTAAAATAGGTATGGTCACACAATGCTGCATTCATGGATTTCCCCAGGTTGATTGCATCATCTGAGCAGAAATGCTTGCCAGGAGTACAAATCTGGCAAATTTGATCTACTTTCTATATGACATAACAGGACTTCAGTGCAGTTCAGATAAACAGCCTTGGTGGAGCAGTGGGCTAATGCCTCCTTAAGTACCACCAGCTGCCTGCAATTAGTGCAGGTTCACATCCCACCAGGCTCAAGGTTGACTCAGCCTTCCATCCTTCCAAGGTAGGTAAAATGAGGACCCAGATTGTTGGGGGCAATAAGCTGACTTTGTAATAATGCTACTTGGGGGGGGGGGGAAGCCCTAATAAGCAGGCATATACATAGAATGAAGGCTATTGCTAAGCACATTGATTTGTGCTTTAGATTGTAAGCCACCCTGAGTCTTCGGAGAAGGGCGGGATATAAATGGGATTAAAACAAAAAACAAAAAAACCCCAGTATGGCTTGTTGGATAGGGATGAAAAGATCAGTCTTGCATGATTCAAATACAAAATCAGTTCCATTAAAATAGATGGACTTCCTAGCATATGAACTTGGTAAAGATTGCGTATTTGGAAATTATTTATTTAAACTGTTGTCCTGAAAGTAGATAATGTTGAATTTTCATCTGTTGAAAAGAAATCTTATCTTATATTCTGAATCCTCATTGGATTCAGATTTATCCTCATGCTGCAATCTCATTGCCAGCCACAGCATAACATGGGACACCTTGACTCCAGCTTCAATCTTAGGCCAAGTTCTGAATCCAACACTGTAGTCTAAGGGCTCTACAATCTGTGGCTCCAGTAATGACTTCCTGTCCATCCTCTGAACTTGCCTGCTCCAGTCATTTGCAGGTTTTGGGATGGTCCAGGGTACCAGTAAGTATTATACCAGCCTCCTGACCATTCCCTGCCCCCATCCCCATGCCCAGAAGAGGTATTTCACCCCATCATGGTGGTTTCAGGTTATCAACACAAAACAAACACAGCAAAGAACACAAAAGCTGGCAATCACATAGAGCCTCCAGGTTAATACAAAACACTTCCAGATGCCATCATAGTATCTTTCAGCAAGTGAATTTTTAAATGTATTTTGATATTGCTTTGGCTAGTAACTGAATTGGAATACTAAGAAAGAGATAAATCCCATGGATGCCTATGTTGCAAGCCTCAAAGATCAAAATGTACTCAGCAAGTTTATAAAACTTAGAATTCATCAGGTCTGACTTCTATAAATATTTTAATACAAAACTATTTTGCATTCTACCTTGTGTGATATTTCTTCACATTTCTTTTAATGTGCATTTCTCCAGTTGTTGCACAATTCTGCACTAGAGTGTGTTTGTTTCCCATGCTGCTCCCAGCTCTTGCTAGAGTTAATTTCAGATATTCCAGTATGACTGCTGTGGGTTGACAAGGTAGCCAGTCTGTGCTTGGTCCACAATGTGGCCACTGGAGAACTAGATTGGCCATTTCTCTGCATCATGCCCTTCCCATTCATTCAGGAAAAGGAAACCTCAGTGGCTGACTTCTGTGTACATTGTACTTGTCTTTTCTTTGTGGTGCTTGTTTCCTCTTTGATAGTCCCCATGCCTGTCTTTTGCTTTCCCAGATATTTACCCACATGGATGTATTCACATCTCCTTCACTTGCTTTTCCTTTGAACTCTTCCCCGTCGCCCCATTCCTTTTATGACATTGTTGCTCTCATGCTACAAATTAGTGCAAAAAGGTTGTTCTTTCATTTCTTCTTCCTCTCCAGCTCCACAGAAACATTACTGCCTGGGTGAATTGATCATTAAGCTTCATTGGGAGAAATGAGGTAGGAGGATGCCTGCAGCAGCTGGTCATCAGAGAGGTGAGTGGATGGTCAACAGGAGATATGCAGATTCTAGCTCCCAACTGCATCATCACCAACATCATTAATGAGGTGTCCTGGATGGCAAGACTTCTCTTGAAAAAGGAGAAACACTGTAAAACTGGGGCAGCTAACAATTAATTTAGGCTGCCTCTAGATGAGCTGGAAAAGAGACAAAGGAAATGACATGAGGCAATATCCTTTAAAACTATTGGCAAGGTGTCTTTACACCATCGTCAAGTAGAATATGAGTATGAACCCAGGGAGTCTTAGAATCTTAAGAATTAGAAAGAGTCATTAAATCCTTGAATCCAACCTGCTTCGTGCAACAATCTAAATTAAAAGGTAAAGGTTCCTCCGCACATACGTGCTAGTCGTTTCTGACTCTAGGGGCCGGTGCTCATCTCCGTTTCAAAGCCAAAGAGCCAGCGCTTGTCCGAGGATGTCTCCATGGTCATGTGGCCAGCATAACTAGACTCCAAAGGCACACGGAATGCTGTCGGCAGTTTGGCGGGTCGAATCCCAAGTGCCGCGTAACAGAGTGAGCGCCTGTTACTCGTCCCAGCTTCTGCCAACCTAGCAGTTCGAAAGCACGTAAAAATGCAAGTAGAAAAATCTAAATTAAAGCATGTAATTAATCTGATCTTCTTAAACAACACTTACTCTCTAGGAAATAAGTTCCACTGTTGAGTGTACTTACCATTAGGATTTTTCCCCTAATAGTCATCTGGAATCTGCCTTCCTATAACTTAAAACAATTATCATTTGACTTTTACTCTGTGCTGACAGAGCAGAAATATCTCAGGTTTGTTCATATAAAAAAAGACAGCAATCAAATGTCCTTCTATCTTGTATTCTGAAAACTAAATAATCTGGATTTAATTTGTTCCATTTTGTTTCATATAACTTATTTTCTAGTTCTCTGATTATTAGTTTTGGCTTCCTCTGTACTGTTTAACTTTGGTTGAGTCATTCTTAGCATGGTATCTAGAACTGAACACTATACCCATTGAGGGGTCTGACCAATGAAGAATCACAATGAGATAAGCAGGAAATTAAATGAAGTCATGGAATTACTTTTATGAGTATAACTGCTGGATTAAACTCCTTGAAGAAAGTTGTGAGACTAGGGTGAAGTTGCCATGCCTAAATATGAAGCAAGCCCATAAGCCATAAGCCAAAGCCAAAAATCTTGTCCAAAAGATCCTTTCATGGGAAATAGATAAAAAGGAATCAAGTCATTAAAGAAACAAAGAAAAAAGGTACATGAACCAGATAAAAGAAATTGGGCCTGAGCACATGGGAAACTCTGCCAAAATCCCATCAACAGCTAAAATCACCAAGGCAATGCTAGATGTCAGTATTGTGAATCAGCAAAGCAAAGACTCTGAGGAATAAAAGGGCTTCTGAAGCCTGCCCACTCTTTGAGTCACATTTAAATTGAGATTCAGCTTCCATCCCTCTGGGGATGGGTAAATATATAGGTGTGTGTGTGCATATGAGAAAAAATAACCAGTAAAGATTTGCTGTTAATTTAAATTCACTGGGTCTCTGTGTATTCCAAAGGACTGGCTGTGCCTTAACGTTTGGTTGAAAGTGATTTGAGTGTGGCTGTTTTCCAGGGCTACAAGTGTGTGAGTGATCATAAGCCAAACCTGTGAGCATATGTAACAAAGTAAAGAAGAAAGGCTTGTATGCAGGGAACAGAGGTAAAAACTATTACCATCATTTAATCACATTAGCAACACCATCCCATATTGAAAACCAGTGAGGCATTGATCACACAGCTGTAACACCATCTTGACTTTTGTGACCTGCCCATTCTTGATCTTGAGGAATATTGTCTCTTTACTAAGATGGTCCCCTCAGAGTTATCATCAGTCTGTCTGTCTGTCTGTCTATCTACAATGTATCTGTCAGTATTATGCACACTTTATGCAAGTAGGCCCAGGGCAATATCACTTTTAGCTGGAAGACAAGAACTTTTGGCAAGTTGTAAGTTGCTTTGTAATGAGCTTAGGAAAAGCTAGCCTAAAGCATTTATTTCAACACCTGCAAACACCATACTCTTATATATTTGTCTATATAAGTTCTATTGAACAACAGTTCTCAAGATTCCACCTGGTTCATGATGTGACGATTGGACTGAGGTTGAAACTGTGGAGCAATGTCTTTTTATACTGCCCTATGTATAATATCCCCTTCATGGATTACTGCCTTGTCGTGGCGAAGGGGCTTGCGTAATTCAATGAAGCTATGAGCTATGCCGTGCAGGGCCACCCAAGACGGACAGGTCATAGCCGAGAGTTCTGACAAAATGTGATCCACTGGCGAAGGAAATGGCAACCCACTCCAGTATCTTTGCCATGAAAACCCTATGGACAGTACCAAAAGGCAAAACGATATGACGCTGGAAGATGAGCCCCTCAGGTCGGAAGGCGTCCAATATGCTACTGGGGAAGAGCAGAGGGCTAGTACTAGTAGCGCCAGAAAGAGTGAAGCGACTGGGCCAAAGCCGAAAGGACGCTCAGTTGTGGATGTGTCTGGTGGTGAAAGGAAATTCCGATGCTGTAAAGATGTTCTCTCCATAGGAACCTGGAATGTAAGATCCATGAATCAAGGAAAGCTGGACGTGGTCAAACAAGAGATGACAAGACTAAACATCGACATCTTAGGTATCAGCGAACTAAAATGGACAGGAATGGGTGAATTTAATTCAGATGACCATCAGGTATACTACTGCGGGCAAGAATCCCTCAGAAGAAATGGAGTAGCCTTCATAGTCAATAAAAGAGTAGGAAAAGCAATACTGGGATACAAGCCTCAAAATGACAGAATGATCTCAGTTCGAATCCAAGGCAAACCATTCAATATCACAGTAGTCCAAGTCTATGCCCCAACCACCAGTGCTGAAGAGGATGAAATTGACCGGTTCTATGAAGCCCTACAGCACCTTATAGAACTAACACCAAAAAATGATGTTCTTATCATCATGGGGGATTGGAATGCTAAAGTAGGAAGCCAAAAGATAACCGGAATAACAGGCAAGTTTGGCCTTGGAGTGCAAAATGAAGCAGGGCACAGGCTGATAGAATTCTGTCAAGAGAATACGATGGTGATAGCAAACACTCTTTTCCAACAACCCAAGAGACGGCTCTACACATGGACATCACCAGATGGTCAACACAGAAATCAGATTGACTATGTGCTCTGCAGCCAAAGATAGAGAAGCTCTATACAGTCAGTAAAAACAAGACCAGGAGCTGACTGTGGCTCAGACCATGAGCTTCTCCTTGCAAAGTTTAGGCTTAAACTGAAGAAAGTAGGGAAAAGCACTAGGCCACTCAGGTATGAATTAAATCATATCCCTGTTGAATATTTAAGATTTAAGGAATTAGATCTGATAGACAGAGTGCCTGAAGATCTATGGACAGAGGTTCGCGACATTGTACAAGAGGTAGCAACCAAAACCATCCCAAAGAAAAAGAAATGCAAGAAAGCAAAATGGCTGTCTGAGGAAGCTTTGCAAATAGCTGAGGAAAGGAGGGAAGCGAAAGGCAAGGGAGAAAAAGAAAGATATGCCCAATTGAATGCAGAATTCCAGAGAATAGCTAGAAGAGATAAGAATGCCTTCTTAAATGAACAGTGCAAAGAAATAGAAGAAAACAATAGAATAGGGAGGACCAGAGATCTTTTCAAGAAAATTAGAGAAATGAAGGGAACGTTTCATGCAAAACTGGGCATGATAAAGGACCAAAATGGCAGGGACCTAACAGAGGCAGAAGAGATCAAGAAGAGGTGGCAAAATTACACAGAAGATCTATACAAGAATGAGCTTAACGTCCCTGATAATCACAGTGAGGTGGTCACTGACCTCGAGCCAGACATCCTAGAATGTGAAGTGAAGTGGGCCTTAGAAAAGCTGAGCAACAACAAAGCTAGTGGAGGTGACAGTATTCCAGCTGAGCTATTCAAAATCTTAAAAGACAATGCAGTAAAAGTGCTACACTCAATTTGCCAGCAAATTTGGAAAACTCAACAGTGGCCACAGGATTGGAAAAGATCAGTTTACATTCCAATTCCAAAGAAAGGCAGTGCCAAAGAATGTTCAAACTATCGCACCATTGCACTCATTTCTCATGCTAGTAAAGTCATGCTTAAAATCCTACAAGCTAGACTTCAGCAGTATGTGGATCGAGAACTACCAGAAGTACAGGCAGGATTTCGAAGAGGCAGAGGAACTAGAGATCAAATTGCCAACATACGCTGGATCATGGAGAAAGCTAGGGAGTTCCAGAAAAACATCTACTTCTGCTTCATTGACTATGCTAAAGCCTTTGATTGTGTGGATCATAACAAACTGTGGCAAGTTCTTAAAGAGATGGGAGTACCAGACCATCTTATTTGCCTCTTGAGTAACCTATATGCGGGTCAAGAAGCAACAGTGAGAACTGGACATGGAACCACTGATTGGTTCAAAATTGGGAAAGGAGTCCGGCAAGGCTGTATACTGTCGCCCTGCCTATTTAACTTATATGCAGAGCACATCATGAGAAAGGCTGGGCTAGATGAATCAAAAGCAGGAATTAAGATTGCCGGAAGAAATATCAACAACCTTAGATACGCAGATGATACCACTCTAATGGCAGAAAGTGAAGAAGAACTAAAGAGCCTCTTGTTGCAGGTGAAGAAGGAGAGTGCAAAAGTTGGGTTGAAACTTAACATTAAGAAAACCAAGATCATGGCATCTGGCCCTCTCAATTCCTGGCAAATAGATGGGGAAGAAATGGAGGTAGTGACAGATTTTATTTTCCTGGGCTCCAAGATCACTGCAGATGGGGACTGTAGCCAAGAAATTAAAAGACGCTTGCTCCTCGGGAGGAAAGCCATGGCAAATCTAGACAGCACACTAAAAAGCAGAGACATCACCCTGTCAACAAAAGTGCGTATAGCAAGGCTATGGTCTTCCCAGTTGCAATGTATGGCAGTGAAAGTTGGACCATAAAAAAGGCTGAGCGCCAAAGAATTGAGGCCTTTGAACTCTGGTGCTGGAGAAGACTCCTGCGAGTCCCTTGGACTGCAAGGCGATCAAACCGGTCAGTCCTAGAGGAGATCAATCCTGACTGCTCTTTAGAAGGCCAGATCCTGAAGCTAAAACTCAAATACTTTGGCCACCTAATGAGAAAGAAGGACTCACTGGAGAAGAGCCTAATGCTGGGAAAGATCGAGGGCAAGAGAAGAAGGGGACGACAGAGAATGAGGTGGCTGGATGGAGTCACTGAAGCAGTAGGCATGAGCTTGGATGGACTCCAGAGGATGGTGGAGGACAGGAAGGCCTGGAGGAATGTTGTCCATAGGGTCGCGATGGGTCGGACACGACTTCGCAACTAACAACAACAACATGCCGGCCACATGACCACGGAGACGTCCTCAGATAAGAGCTGGCTCTTCAGCTTTGAAATGGAGATGAGCACCGGCCCCTAGAGTCGGAAATGACTAGCACGCATGTGCGGGGGAACCTTTACCTTTACCTTTTTTATGTATAATGCAGGCAGAACTAAATTACTGTCTCTCCTTAAAATAGACCCTTCTGGTCCCAATGCTAGTAATTTGGTCTTATGTTGTTTAGGGGATGGCTTCTCATATATCACTTCTCAGGTCTCTAAATTTTTTTTAAGAGCTGTAACTATTAGAGGAGAATGTTGTAATTCTCTTCAGCCAAGGCTTCTGGTGTCCAATTGTCTATGATTTTACTTTTTCCATGTTTTTCTTTTGTTGTATTTGTACTTTGGTCTGTGACCACAAACAAATAAATTGATTGAATTAATTGATTGACATGTGATGATAGACAATATGTTATTTCCAGTCACCTTTTTCAGACTTTGTCTGAACAGTACTCCTTCATATTTTAGAATCAGCTATAAAAGATCCTGATGAATTGATTAGTCACTTCCTTCCCAAAAGACTTTGGCCTTTCTCAGTGAGAGTGTAACTCACTGAAACAGTATTTAACCTGACCATCATTGGTTGACTGGCTGCTGGCCTGAGGCTTCAGTTTTGGAGTCTAATAAATAGAGACTATATAGCAAGTATCCAGGCTTTGCCAAATCATCATGTTTAAAGAAAAAAGAAAGACTGATGATGATGGTGGGGAGATACTCAGTTGATTTGATGAGAACTTGCAAATAAACTATGTTTAGACAGGCTTAGTCTGTTTTTAGCAATTTAAAAATGCTACTAAAGCTGTCAAGCTGTCATTAAAGTGCACTTTGTGGGGGCTCTAACCAAAGCAAGTGGAAATAAATTGGCTGTCTTCAGCTTGGAAGCTTGGCAGCCCTTTATTGACTTGTTAGGGAACATCTCATTAACAGAGTTTAGAGTTTCTCTCTGACACCTAATGCTCCAGAATCTTGACATTCAACAAACTTTGCTTCAGTGACTATGCTTAGGTGAGGCAGGAAAAAAAAAGAATGAAAAAAATGCCTTAAGCCAGCCTCGACTGATTCTCAGTGGAATAGATCTATTTATTTACCCATTTTATATTCTGTCTTTCTATGCTAGAACATAAACTTGATAGAATGTACTATGAACTGTTCTTGGTAATTTTTTTTATTCTTCTAGTTGAAGAATTGTCCCCTTCAGCTAGAATCTATTCATATGATACAAACATCCAAGGAAAGAAAAATTGAATGTAATTTCTCCTTGATATGAAATCAGCAGAAAATGTTACCTTGCTACATGGAATAATTTTCTAAAAGTGAGATTGGAAGTACGACTTAACCTGATATTGCTATCCATTCAGAAGCAGGTTAAAATGGAGCTCTTCAGGAATCTATGATAATTAGTTAAAATAATGCAAAAATAATTGTTTATACATTGCTCTGAAAATCAACAATTGTTGATTTTTATTGATTTTAATATATTCAGCCTTATAGTATATGCTTTTTTCCATGTCTGAAACTCAGTGCAATAACAATTTTGAATTTGATTGATTTTGATCTTATTCAGCCTTATAAAGGTAAAGGTAAAGGTTCCCATGCACATGCATGGTAGTCGTTTCCAACTCTAGGGGGCGGTGCTAATCTCCATTTCAAAGCCGAAGAGCCAGCGTTTGTCCAAGGAAGTCTCTGTGGTCATGTGGCCGGCATGACTAGATGCCAAAGGCGCACGGAACGCTGTTACCTTCCCACCGTAGTGGTCCCTATTTTTCTACTTGCATTTTTACGTGCTTTCAAACTGCTAGGTTGGCAGAAGCTAGGACAAGGAACAGGCGTTCACTCTGCTACGCAGCACTTGGGATTCGACCCGCCAAACTGCCGATTTTCTGATCGACAAGCTCAGCATCCTAACCCACTGAGCCACCGCATCCCTATTCAGCCTTATAGTAAGTGCTTTATGTTTTGTGTACCACTGAGAGTGTCATGATTGTGGCAGCATAAAAATTAGTAATTTATTTGGATTGTCCCAAAGTGTACTTTACTTTGAACAAGAGCAACTTCAGTAAATACCGGTAAAAAGGTTTGTTTTTCCTTGGTTAAATGATTAATCAAGTCTATTCAAATAAATGTGCACATCATTTGCTTAAAAATGCTTTACAACGAACACTTTATCCAAGCATCCTCTCAAAGTACATTGAAGATTATTTTTAAAAGGTCTCTGTTTTTCTTATGCAGGCAACATAGGAATAGGATTCTTATGAATAGGATTCCCACTTCACATGTCATCTGCTGGATCTCTCTGTATAAATGGGACATAGTATCCTCCCCTCGGTGTGATTATGGGGCTCTCATGTTAAACTGTAGATCGCATCTTGATTGATTGTAAGCTGAGGCCATATACTGGTCCAGTATCTGATTTTTTTTTAATATAACTGATGTTTTGCTTCAATGGTTAAATGGCCTAAACATTGACATTTGAAGATAAATCTTTTTAACATTTATATTTTATTAGGTTCTACTAATCTAGTTGAAATGTTTTTATATAGCTACTCCATGTAAGATATAACATGCACTAAATAAATAATAAATTCTTATGCAGGCTGAGTAAATGAAAATTAAATTTGAATGCAACAAAAATAGCTACCTAAATAGCAAATAATTATGTTTTATACCATTTGGTCAAATTGAGTATAGTTTTTGCTAGAGTAATTTTATTAATAGCTTAATAAAACAATGACTGTGATATTGTGACACTGTACTACGTCAGATAGTCAGATACAGATATATAACTTTACACTACATACTATGAAATATAACTTTATAGTACTTATAGTTTGTCAAATGTTTAAATGGTAGAAGGAATAAAATGAACTTTCTTCCATCCGTCTTTTTTAAAAAAGGAGCATTGATGGAGCAGTGGGCTAATGCCTCCTTAAGTAACACTAGCTGCCTGCAATTAGTGCAGGTTCGCATCCCACCAGGCTCAAGGTTGACTCAGCCTTCCATCCTTCCGAGGTAGGTAAAATGAAGACCCAGATTGTTGGGGGCAATAAGCTGACTTTGTAATAATGCCGCTTGGGGTGTGTGTGAAAGCCCTAACAAGCAGGCATATACATAGAATGAAGGCTACTGCTAAGCTTGTAAGCCGCCCTGAGTCTTCGGAGAAGGGCGGGATATAAATGGGATTAAAAAAAAAAGAGAATATATTTTGGTGAAGTGCTAGGAGGCCACCATTGATGAAGCTAACCACTCTTTCTCTTATGTGAAAGATGGGGGTTGAGCCCAAATTCACCTCAGTTTTGGCAGGGATTAGCAGTACTTCTGGCTAATCTAGTGAGATTGGCATGAGTGGGAATGGTGGTGTAATATATATATACAGAAAATGGTGGAAATGCTTCCTGTCTTGTCTATGGCTAAAGGATGCTAAGTGCTGTACAGAATCATTCCAGGGAGATGGGCTTGTCAACTAATTGGGTGGCTGTGCTGACGGGTGGGACACTAAAATGAGGCTTTGACTTGGGAGAGAGATTGCAGGAGTTTGGATCCGGCTGTGTAGAGGAGGAAGAGGCAGACAACAAGATAAAAATGTGATGGACAAGTGCGGTATGGTATGAAGCACTGGAAGGCTATTTGCAAGGAAAGTGGTCTTGGTGTTTTGTATTGATTACATGCTAACAGCTCCCTGAGCTCTGCTCTATTGTGAATAAATGCAGGTTTTTAAGCTACTGTTACTAAATGTAAATAGGACTTCTTCATCCAAGAGTTAATAAGGTATAAGAGGACCAATCTGGCATATATCCTTAAAATCATTTTGGCTGTGGGTTGTACAGTAGTGGCCAAAATTCTGGAAACCTTCTGGGAAAAGTGTACAGTAGAAATGCCACCTTTGGTTAAGTTTCCATCAATTTTTCTTCTAATTTCTTTATAACTGTAGCCTTGTTCGCTTAATAATACTACTGTATATTCTACTCTCAAAGGCTCTATTGCATACTGATTCTAAGACTCTGTTGTGTCTTAGAATGAGAAAAGACTGATGGCCTTCAATATCATGGCTGTGCAGACTCTCTTGTCTATGGATTCTGAAAACTTCCTAGTTTTCAAAGGAATTTGGGAAGACAGCAGAAGAGATACTGAGAGTGCTGCTGGTGGAAAACGTGTGAACTGACCAAGTACAGAGTCTTTATTAAGG
The DNA here is from genome assembly GCA_024449315.1 of Daboia siamensis. NCBI lineage: Eukaryota > Metazoa > Chordata > Lepidosauria > Squamata > Viperidae > Daboia > Daboia siamensis. The sequence continues at coordinate 1,596,699 of JAKJMR010000072.1, read as the reverse complement.
ATTAATTTGCAGCAATAAGATCAGAAAAACATAATTATTTTCCTGTGTTTGTCGATTAGCAACTAGCAACCCTATTCCTTCTTGCAAAGGGAAAGGCCAGAGAAACATAAGCAGGGTGTCTGTGAAGACTATTCAAGGCATGCATTGGATAAAATTGCTGACATATGTTCTAAGTTGGTCTCTAGCTATACAGTGCTATAGACTGATGTATTTAATATCTACATGAAGCCATCAGATGACATCATCTGTCAGAATGAGATCAAATATTGTCAGTATGCTGATGATATTCACCTACACAACTTTGCCCCGGTCAATGAATGATTGTTGGGCTATAAAACAAATGAACAAACGGCTTTTGACTTAAATCATAGAAAAACTAAGTGGCTGTGGGTTTTAGAGCCTGAGGACCTTTTCTGTTTAGTTCTATATAAGGTAATACTCTTTTGACAGAGCTAGGTGCATAACAAACTATCTCTTGGATTTTTAGCTCCTGCTCGAAGAACAAGTGGCAACTGTGGCCATTGCACAAATATATCTTGTGTGTAAATTGCAACCATTTCTATATCAAGAGGCACTGCTTATTGTCATTCATGTCACTTATACTCCAGTCTAGATTTTTACAATGGGGCTGCTACAATGAGGCTGCTCTTGAAGACTTTTCAGAAGCTTTTGGAACATTATTTAGAAGTGGTGTTAACAGGATACAGAATGCAGTACCCTGTATAGGTAGCTTTAAGTGTACAATGGTATACCATATAACATCACTATTCTACAAACTCCACTATCTCCCTCTAAGCCTTCAGGTGCAATTCCTAGGGGCTGATTACATTTAAAAGCCCTTCAAAGTACAGGGCTGGAAATCTGTTGGATCATTTAGCTCTGATTATTTCTAGTCATTCCATAAGGTCCCACAAGATCCAACAGAGTGAGCATATTCCAGGACCTTTCTATGAAACTATACCACACAATGAAACAAAAGATTGCTTGCCATGGAACAGTACAATCCAGTTTGTAATGGCGCCAAGTTATGTTTTTTCATAAAGGCTTTAAAAAACTGGCTTTACTAGGAAGCACTGGGCCAGAAGGTTAGATGAAGAAGTTCTAAGAAGACTATGAGAATGATTATGGTTGGCTTCATAAATACTTGTTTTTATTTTGTTTTATGTATTTCTTGTTTGTTTATTTATTTATACCCAATTGTTAGTTGCCCAGAACTACAATTTGCTAGAAGCAAAATAATTTGATTAATAAATGAAATAAACCCTACCCAAACCTTCTATTCATATTCACTGTAAAACTGCAACCCAGGATAAGATGGAATAGAAACAGGAAAATGGAATTGGGGATGATTTGCAATTTAACAGGAAAAAATAAACCCAGCTAAGGACCTTCTGCGGGTCCAAACATTTATGTGGATATTTTTGGCAAAACAGAAACTGCATCAATTAAAATCAGAATAAGCAATATCCTTCCTCCTTTTTTTTAGCACATTTAACTTATTTTAAATATTTCTGCAAAATGTTTAAGTCTATTTTTAATAACACCCATATAACAGGAAAGTTAAGAAACGATTAAATTACAATTACCATGTGTGAATGCAAAACACGAAACCTGCTTCTTGCCAATATACTTTTCTCCCTATACTAAGCAAGAAGTCCCCTCTATGTAATAATGGTCTATTTCTTCAACTGAAAGCTAAGGAAGCTAAATATCCTCCAAATGGTTGTTTAACAGCGGGAGAAGATGAGAAGTGTTTTTCTGGTTGAACCCAATTTGAACTTTTTTAAGCAGTCAGACTTTTTAACTGGTGGGGCTTTTTTGAGCCACAGGGATGCATTTTAAATATCTCCTATATGAAGCCTTCCTCCACTCTAATGGGATGTTTTGATCTATGCTATCTTTCATTTGGGATAAGTGCAACTGTTCAAGCCAACTGGGAGGAATACTTAATACACATATCAGGGAATGATTTCTGGGTCAGAATAATAGCCGAGAAAGGAAGGCGGAAAGATAATTTTTCACAGTCCTTCTTAGTCTCAGCACATGGAACTTCCATTAGTTTCTTCTACAGAATTTCAGCATATGAAGTTCTGGCAGTGTCCAAGGGGGTCTGGCAATGTCTGAGGGAAGACATAAATATGCTTCCTTTAAAAGATATATTTTATTCCTGAAAATATATTTTCCCAGGTCACCGATGTATTCCTGATAGAACCAACACAGCATCTTTTAAGTCTTCATTTTCTGATATTTAAAAGCAGATGTACAGAACGTAGTGGAAGCTGAGTGCTAGACAGAAATGAATTCCTATTCTAAGATTTCCTTAGATTACAGTGAACTTTCCTGCGTCCCTCAGCTGCCACATTGCCAATGTAAGCATTTTGATCTGTTTTGTTATCCGCTCACAGAGAATTTAAACTAGAAGCTCCATAATCGCTTCCATATGATCAGACAGATATAGAAGAGGTAGAGATGCATAGTAAGGTAAAGGTTCCCCCGCACATTCGTGCTAGTCGTTTCCGACTCTAGGGGCCAGTGCTCATCTCCGTTTCAAAGCTGAAGAACCAACGCTTGTCCAAGGACGTCTCTGTGGTCATGTGGCTGACATGACTAGATGCCAAAGGCGCACGGAACGCTGTTACCTTCCCACTGTAGTGGTCCCTATTTTTCTACTTGCATTTTTACGTGCTTTCAAACTGCTAGGTTGGCAGAAGCTGGGACAAGTAACAGGCGCTCACTCTGTTACGCGGCACTAGGGATTCAACCCACCGAACTGCCGACCTTCTGATCAACAAGCTCAGTGTCCTAACCCACTGAGCCACTGCGTCCCTACATATACATAAATGGGGGTGTCCTAGTAACAATGACTGGGTTACTTTGTACATAAATTAGTGTAATATGCTTTACATTGGACTTCTTCTAAAGATGACTTAGAAGTTTCAGCTGGTCCAAACTGTGGTGGCATTTTTTATTAAATGGGTTTTATTGGTTTGGTAGTACTACATCTCTGATTTCTGCACAGATTTGTTTCCAGGTCCAGTTTAGTGTGCTTATCCCATTTAAAGCCTTGCATGGCTTACCACTAGGCACCTATGTGACCATGTTTCCTGCCTAGATTTGGACCACTATGGATGATCTTGGAGAAAGAATATGCTGACTATACCTAGAAGTCTTTAAAATTGTATTGTTCAAGAGGGCATGTGGGTGTTAATGGCATAACGGCTACCTTACTTTCTTGCGGAAGAACAGGGTAGAACAACGGCTAATGACCCTCTTTTACCGGTCTACTATAGAGAGTGTCTTCTCATATTGGTTTGGTATGCTGGTCTGACAGCCGCGGACAGGAAAGTATTACAGAGGGTAGTGAGCACAGCACAAGACATTGTGGGCTGTTTCCTGACACCACTGGATGACATTACCAGGGCTCATTGCCTTGGAAGAGTGAGGAAGATTCTCAGGGATGACTCACACCCTGGACGGTATCTCTTTACTCTCCTACCATCCGGTAGGAGATATAGGAATATAGCCAGCCGTACCAAAAGGTTGAAAAATAGCTTTTATCCGTGGGCTGTTAGGCTTTTAAATGGGCCATAATCTCTGTGAACTTATGCAGAATTGACTTGGGAGGCTGGTGTATGGTGTAGTTGGTTCACATGGTGTGGTAGGATGGAGGGTTTGTTGTCACTGAGGGTTGGGGGGTGAGAGCCCAGGGGGAGGCTCAGCTAATCTCAGTGTACACATGTTGTACTTTGACAATAAAGGTTTATTATTATTATTATTAGATGGATGTATTTCTGTCTGCAAATTGCTGGAAATGGCTAGTCCATAAATAATGGAGTAGTCCAATAAATAAAGCACACACATTCAAACCTATGACCATGCACGTACCTGCCTATCCATTTAATATGGGAGATCTGTCTGCCTACTTCAAAAAAATTGAGTAGGCCATTTTTGTGGCATTTAATATTTTCACACAAGTCAGAAGTCCTATTTGTACCTAAGCATGGAACAAATATGCATGGAAATATCTACAGTTTTACAACGAAGGTCACCTTCTTCTTTTTTTTTTTTTTTTTTTATTGAAAAGTTTTTCAATACATTTTAATTATTACATCCCATCCCCCAACCCTCCCCAACCCTATCCCACCCTCTCACCCTCCCCTTCCCCCCTCCCCCCCCCCGGACTTCCCAGAGCTAGATACAAGGTATAAAAATAAAATAACCAATCATAAACTCTCATATGCTAACAACAATAAACTATTAAATCTCTCGCACTTTAGCTCTTATAAATTGACTACAAGCAATATACTTATTCAAATGCTAGATGAAACTTTTTAGTCCCATATTTATTCTGGATGTAATCAATCCATTTCTTCCACTCCACAATATATCGTTGTTGAGAATGATCTTTCAAATATGCTGAGATCTTTGCCATTTCCGCCAGGTTGGAAACTTTTAAAGTCCATTCCTCTATAGTCGGCAGTTCTTCCTTCTTCCAATATTGCCCTACTAAGAGTCTCGCTGCCGTAATTAAGTTCAACATCAAATTAATGTCCAACACTATAGTATCAGTAATAATGCCCAGTAAAAACAATTGCGGACAAAACTTTATCCTTTTCTTGAATATCTTCTGCATATTCCACCAAATTTTAATCCAAAATGGTTTGATCTTTTTGCAAGTCCACCATATATGAAAATACGTTGCATCTTCGCCACCACATCTCCAACATTTGGGCTGGTAATTCGGATACATACTTGCTAACTTTCTAGGATCTAAATGCCATCTATAAAACATTTTATAAAAGTTCTCTCTTAAATTTTGAGCTTGCGTAAATTTCACATTTCTCACCCAGATCTTTTCCCAAGTGTCCATTGTGATAACTTCCTGAATATTCTGTGCCCATTTTATCATACAATCCTTAACAATTTCTGTTTCTGAGTCAATCTCTATCAATGCAAGATATATCCGTTTAATATGCGCTGGTCCCTGATTTCTAATTTGTTTTACCAAATTTTCATCATCCATCAAAAAACCAATCTTCTGATCTTCTTTCCACCTGGCTTGTAATTGTCCATATTGAAACCAAGTTTGTACAATCTTTTTTTCTCGTAAAAGATTATATGACTTCAAACACCACACATTCCTCTCCAAGCTCAAAATTTCCTTATATGTAGTCACATCATGTTTAAATCCAACATTTATATTCTCTATTGCGTGTTTGGGTATTGCCCATAACGGTATCTTATAATTTAACTTTTGTCTGTGCTTTTTCCAAACTCGCAACAAAGCATACCTCAAAATATGCATTTTGAACACATTATCTACCCTTTTGTCATACAGTAAATATGCATGCCAACCAAATAACAAATCATACCCTTCAAGATTTAACAGTCTCCCCTGTGTCAAATTAATCCAATCACTTATAGCTGCTAATGCAGCAGCTTCATAATATAATTTAAGATTGGGCATTCTTAGACCACCTCTTTCGCGTATATCCTTGTTCGGTCACCTTCTTCTTGTCCTTGGCTGATGAATGAGACAAGCTTAAGTTGTCCCAGTTGTACTTGTGTTAAAGCAGCAATCTCCCATTATTCTGACCCTTTCCAAGGATAACCTCAAGGAGACTAAAAACTTTTAGGCTTTGTCTCCCATTATTCTGGAGGAAAATTAGATTTTGTGATATGAAACAGAGAAAGTAGAGCAGGATAGAGCTTGGCATCAGGAAAGCATCAAAGATCTTCAAATTACAACAATAATAATAATAATAATAATAATAATAATAATAATAATAATAATAATAAGAATAAGAAGAAGAAGAAGAAGAAGAAGAAGAAGAAGAAGAAGAAGAAGAAGAAGGAGAAGAAGAAGAAGAATTTGTTCTTGGAAGGGACCTTGGAGGTCATCTAGTCCAACCCCCTGCTCAGGCAGGAAACCCTATACCATTTCAGACAAATGGCTGTCCAGTCTCTTCTTAAAAACTTCCAGTGTTGGAGCATTCACCACTTCTGGAGGCAGTTTGTTCCACTGGTTAATTGTTCTAACTGTCAGGAAGTTTCTCCTTAGTTCTAGGTTGCTTCTCTCCTTGACTAGTTTCTATCCGTTGCTTCTTATCCTGCTTTCAGGTGCTTTGGAGAATAGCTTGACTCCCTCTTCTTTGTGGCAGCCCCTGAGATATTGGAACACTGCTATCGTGTCACCCCTCACCCTTCTCTTCATTAAACTACACATACCCAATTCCAGCAAGATGGATAATTACACTGGAAGGTGTGTATTGTAGAAAGTAGGACATAGGAACACTCTTCTACCATGAAGTTAATCAGACAGAACAAGTGGTTACAAATGGAACTAAGCTGGAGTATCTGGGTACTTGGAAGAATTCATTCATTGATTATTTTTTATAATATTTATATAAAATCCACCTGGCTATTTCAACTGACCTCCTACAGCAGGGGTGTCAAACTCAATTTCATTGAGGGCCGCGTCAGCATTGCGGTTGCCCTCAGGGGGCCGGGTGGGTATGGCCAGGGTGGGCGTGGCCTACTGGGTGGGTGTGGCTAGAGTGCGTATGGCCTACTGGGTGGGCGTGGCCAGCTCTACATCGTTCTCATCAAGGGTGCCTATGGGGGCCTGGGCAGGAGTGGGACAGATCTGGGGGTCTCGGGCAGAAGGAGGGTCTCTGGGCCAGGGCCAAGGCAGTGGGGGCCGTTCCCTCACTGTTTCCAGGATGGCTTCGCGGGCCGCATGAAACCACTTTGCGGGCCGGATCTGGCCCCCGGGCCTTGTGTTTGACATGTCTGTCCTACAGAGTATAATAGAATATAACTCACTACCTAGGAGTTATATTCAGGTATATTATTGGTTTCAAATGCACATGTATGTTAATACAATTTTTATAGGTAAACAGATCACTCATATGTTGAATTATATTCCTAAAGTATAGACTTTGTCATCTTTTGAAGGCTGTATCAAGCTTTAATGCAGCAGAGGTCACTCATATGTACCTGGGAAGAAACTTATTCTCTTGATTTTAAAGAATGGATTCAGTATATGCATTTGTCATTTATTTTAGATTTTTTTTTAATTCCAAATTTTATTATTTAAAACTTTGGACAAGGTGTTAACGGTCTGACATTCCTTCTTGTCTTGCATCATTTTTGTGTTTTATATACATATATTTTATGTACATATCATTTATATACAATTATACAATATTCAATCTTATTGAGCATCTTATTCTAGTAATATGTGAAATCAGCATCCTGTATATCTCTACTGAGACCTTCCTTTCTGTTCCCACCATAGGCAAAACTTATTCCAAATTTTGTAATAATCTGACTGATCTTTATTTTTTATTTCCAAAGTTAACCTGTTCATTTCTGTGCATGCCCAAATTTTATTTATCACTTCTCTCTCATCAGGTATTTCACTATTTTTCCATTTCGGGGCGAACGTCATTCTCACTGCTATGATGATGTGTATCATTATATATAACTCTTCTTTGGTATATTTTTCTGTTGTTATGCCAAGTAGGAAAAATTCTGGTCTATAATCTACTCTCCGTCCTGATATTTCTTCTAACCATATCCATATCCTTTGCCAATACTTTCGCATCTTATTACAGGACCACCAAACATGAAAATAAGTACCTAATTCTTCAGAACATTTCCAACAACTAGAGGATATTGTTTTGTACATTTTGGCTATTCGTGCTGGGGGGAGATGCCACTGGTAAAACATTTTATATAAATTTTCTTTATAAGCTGAGGCCAGCGTTATCTTTTTATTTCTATTCCAGGGAGTTTGCCATATATCAAGATCAATACCATGTCCCAAATTTTTAGCCCATATCAGCATTGGTTCTTTAACTTGTTCCTCAATCATTTTATACCCTAATAGCAGACTATACAATTTCCTTATTTGTTTCTCAAGTAGCTATAGCATATATGGCAAAAAAGAATAAGGAGAAAAAACAACAACAGAAAATGTTAGAAGGGGAATACAAAAGATTAGAAATAATACTCCAACAATAACTACAAAAAAAGAATGTAAAACAACAAATGGACTTAATTAAACATAAACTCAACATCTTAAAGGGACGCGATGGCTCAGTGGGTTAGGACACTGAGCTTGTCGATCAGAAGGTCGGCAGTTTGGCGGGTCGAATCCCGAGTGCCGCGTAACAGAGTGAGCGCCTGTTACTCGTCCCAGCTTCTGCCCACCTAGCAGTTTGAAAGCACGTAAAAATGCAAGTAGAAAAATAGGGACCACTACGGTGGGAAGGTAACAGCGTTCTGTGCGCCTTTGGCGTCTAGTCATGCCAGCCACATGACCACGGAGAAGTCCTTGGACAAGCACTGGCTCTTCGGCTTTGAAACGGAGATGAGCACTGGCCCCTAGAGTCGGAAATGACTAGCACGCATGTGCGGGGAAACCTTTACCTTTTTTTACAACATCTTAAAAAAGAAAAATTAGTACAACAGATAAGACATACAAAACAGAATTTCTTCGAAAATGCAAACAAACCTGGTTGATGGCTTGCACATAAATTGAAAAAACAAAAGGAGAATAGTTGGATTAGTAAATTACGAGATGACAAAGGGAGAATACACAATCAAGAAGAGGAGAAAAAAATTGTATCCCAGGAATTTTATGACAAATTATACAAGGAAGATAACCAGGAAAATGAGGAGAAAGTGGAAAGAATGTTTCAAAAAAGCAACACTACCAAAAGTTGACAGATGAAATTAAAAATATGTTGAATGAAGAAATTAGGACGACAGAGGTGATTATGGCCATTAACAAACAAAATAATAATAAAGCATTGGGTCTGATGGCCTCCCGACAGAAATCTATAAGGAACAACAAAATATCTTAGGACAACCTTTATTGGATGTATTTAATGCGATCTGGATGAAGCAAAAACCCCAAAGTCATGGTCAGAGGTGAATATTGTTCTGATCCCAAAAGACAACACGGACCATACATCAAACCAAAACTATAGGCCAATATCTTTACTTAACTCTGATTATAAGATATTTACAACAATTATAGATGAGCAATTAAAAAGGTTTTCTAATGATTTTATACATGTGGACAAATCCTTTCTAGCCAAAAAACAAACTAAGCACAACATTAGGATAATATTACATACTCTAGAGTACTACGAAATACATAGTGGACAACAAATGGCGTTATTATTCTTAGATGCCCAGAAGGCTTTTGATAACGTTAAGTTGTCATTTATACATCAACAGATATATGGATATGGGTAAAAAATTTATAAACATAATTAGGGCAATATACTCTAATCAGGAAGCTAAAATAATAATAAATGGGGAAGTAACCAGGAAATTTCAAATTCAAAAAGGAACATGACAAGGATACCCATTTTCTCCATTACTATTTATATTGACGCTAGAGATCCTAACAAGGATAATTAGAAATGAACTGCATATAAAAGGATTAGAAATTAAAAAAGAAATTTTAAAACTTCAAGCATTTGTGGATGATTTGGTCTTTATTATGGAGGATCCACAACAATCGGGACTGAAACTGTTGGAAGAACTAGATAAATATGGAGAAGCCGCTGGGCTGAAAATAAATAAGGGTAAAACTAAAATGATTGTTAAAAATATGATGAATATACAGAAAATTTGGCTAGGATTATGGATATACAAATAGTTAAGAAGATAAAATATCTAGGAATTACTATTACAGCCAGATGTACTTCAATCAAAGAAGACAATTATGACAAAATTGTGAAACAAATAAAGAAGACAAGGAAAGATAGGGAAACTTGAGTCTTTCATTGTTAGGGAGAATTGCTGTCATTAAAATGAATGTACTATCTGAAATCCTATTCCTGTTCCAAAATATTCCTATACAACTTGATCCAAAATTTTTCAGAAACCTGAACAAACTGACACTAAATTTTATATGGCAAGGGAAAAAGCCAAGGATTAAAATGAAACTCCTGCAGGATGCTAAAGAATCCCAGACTGGGAAACATATTACTATGCAGCGGTGCTAACCTGGATTAGAGAATGGATAATTTTAAAGAAAAAAAGATTATTAATTTTAGAAGGCCATGATTTGCAATTAGGCTGGCGCGCATTCCTATGGAATGAGAAACAAGGGCTATATCAACATTTTCAAAAACATCAGATTAGACAAGCGCTATTCAAAATTTGGAATAAAATTAGAAAACAAAATTACATTAAAGTACCAGTCTGGTTGTCCACCCTAGAGGTGATAGTTTACTCAAACTGATTTAATTTGGAAAACAGCACTACGTGAAAAGATATGAATGATGTGGGAGAATTGAAATCCAGACAGGAACTAGAACAACAAGGGATAAAATTGGAATGGTGGGCTTACTTACAGATACAAACATGATATGGGAAAGATAAGAAAGAGTGGGGGATAAATATTTTAGAAAAATCTTTGAGCTCTAAAAATTGAACAATATATTATGTCCTACAGGGACCAGATTTAAATGATAAGCTCAACAAATGAATTAATTAAATATGGATATTTATGCTTACATAGATGTATTGCTATTTAGTTTATTTGATCAGTACAATATATTTATGGCTTTTTTTGTTCATTCACTATTCAGTGTAGAACCAACTAGATGGTGCCGCCCCAGGCGCTTAATGGACTCCGAGAAGTTCCAGGCAGTGCTGGGGTCCCCACCTGCCTCCTTTGCTCACAACTCGGTGGATGCCTTAGTGGAAGCCTGGGAAAGGGCAGCCACTGAGACACTTGACCTTGTAGCCCCTTACCCGGTGCAGATCCCAGCGGGCTCCATGGTTTTCTGCGGAGCTCCGGGACATGAAGCATTGGAGATGGGGCCTAGAGAGCTGTTGGAGGTCCAGCCGATCTGAATACGACCGATTGCGACTAAGAACCTGTATTAGGTCTTATCTCGCAGCGATAAGGGCGGCGAAGTCTAACCACTTCGCTACCCTTATTGCGTCCGCAGATAACCGCCTGGCCGCCCTGTTTAGGGTGACCCGCGCCCTCCTTAATCAGGAGGTGAGGGAGGAACCCTTGCAGGGTCGTGCCGAGGAGTTTAATCAACATCTGTCGGACAAAATCGCTCGGATTCGGACCGGTTTGGACTCCAACTGGGCAGAGTCTGACGATCAGGACACAGGTGGTCTTGTCGATGATATCTGGGAGGAGTTTGATCCTGTGACTCTGGAGGAAGTGGACAGGATTATGGGGAAGTTGAGCTCCACCACATGTTTATTGGACCCGTGCCCCTCCTGGCTGGTTTATGTGGCTCGGGAGGGGACACGAGGCTGGTTCCAGGCGGTTATATCTGCTTCTTTGAGTGAGGGTAGTTTCCCCGCCGTCTTGAAAGAGGCGGTGGTGAGACCTCTCCTCAAGAAGCCTGCCTTGGACCCAGCTGTGTTAAATGTGTTTCGTCTGGTCTCCAACCTTCGCTTTCTTGTGAAGGTTGTTGAGAGTGTGGTGGCACATCAGCTCCCCCTGATTCTGGATGAAACGGATTATCTAGACCCATACCAATTGGGTTTCAGACCTGGGTACAGCATGGAGATGGCATTGGTCGCTCTGGTGAATGATCTCTGGAGGGCCCAGGACAGGGGATATTCCTCTGTCCTAGTCCTATTAGACCTCTCAGCGGCTTTCAATACCATCGACCATGGTATCCTGCTGCGGCGTCTCAGTGGATTGGGAGTGGGAGGCACGGTTCTTCAGTGGTTCTCCTCCTATTTCCTGGGACGTTCGCAGTCAGTGTTGGCAGGGGGGCAGATGTCGACCTCGAGGCCTCTCGTTTGTGGAGTTCCTCAGAGGTCGGTCCTCTCGCCTCTCCTGTTCAACATCTACATGAAACCGCTGGGTGAGATCATTCATGGTTTTGGAGTTGGGTATCATCAGTATGCTGATGATACCCAGCTTTTTATTTCAACCCCAAACCACCCCAGTGATGCCCTCGACGTGATGTCCCATTGTCTGGAAGTGGTTCGGGTCTGGATGGGGAGGAACAGGCTTCAACTCAACCCTGACAAGACGGAGTGGCTGTGCGTACCGGCATCTCGGGATATTCGGAACATTCCATCTCTTTTTATGGGGGGTGAGTTATTACCCCCCGTAGACAGGGCTCGCAACTTGGGAGTCCTCCTAGATTCACAACTTTCTTTGGAAGATCACATAACAACTGTTACTAGGGGGGCTTTCCCCCAGGTTTGCCTGGTGCACCAGTTGCGACCCTATCTAGACTGAGATACCCTGCGTATGGTCACTCATGCACTCGTGACCTCTCATTTAGACTATTGCAATGCTCTCTACATGGGGCTGCCCTTGAGGACCACTCGGAAGCTCCAACTGGTACAGAATGCAGCCGTGAGAGTTGTGTTGGGAGTCTCCCGATACTCCCATGTTACACCTCTGCTCTGTGAGCTGCATTGGTTACCAGTTGTCTTCCGGGTGAGATTCAAGGTTTTGGTAATGGTTTTTAAAGCCCTACATGGCATGAATCCGGAGTACCTTAGGATCACCTGCTGCCGGCGTCAACTTCCCTCCGCCCTGTGCGATCCCATAGAGTGGGTCTCCTCAGGGTACCACCGGTCAGAGAATGTCATCTGGTGGGCCCCAGGGGGAGATCCTTCTCTGTGGGCACCCCGGATTTATGGAATCGCTTGCCGGTTGAGCTCTGGATGGCGCCCGACCTTCGCTCCTTCCGACGCGATTTGAAGACTTATTTATTCGAACAAGCCGGCCTGGCCTGATGGGGGATGGGTTGGGTTTTTATTGTCGTTTTAAATGTATTTTTATGTATTGTGATATCCCGGGCATTTGGTTTAATTCTTTTTAACTTTTGTATTCTGAAATTTTATGTTTGCCCTGTTCACTGCCCTGAGTCCTTTGGGAGAAGGGCAGTATACAAATAAAATATTATTATTATTATTATTATTATTATTATTATTATTATTATTATTA
>JAKJMR010000072.1:1548124-1583722 GCA_024449315.1 Daboia siamensis | reverse complement strand
TTATTATTATTATTATTATTATTATTATTATTATTATTATTATTATTTTCCAGTGTATTTCACCATAATATGGTAGAAATAAAAATATACACCTATATGCTTTAAAGACTGAAAGCTTGGTACTGTTTACTACAAGAGAAAAAAAGCTGTCCTTTTACTATATAGTTACTATGTAGTAGTATGTAGTACTATCTTACTATTTTGCTATCTAGCTATTTTGTGGTAAACAAAGTTGGGGGGTAAATTCCATTACTTTTGTCAATTGTTCTAATTTTTTATTCACTTTTAAAATTTGTTCAAGATAGAGACCCAGTATCTGCCTGAACACCTCTCCTCTACCAGCATAATAATTAAGTAATTTTGGAAGTGGGCCATCTCCCAGAGTTCTCCTGAGAGAAAGAAGTCAAAAGGTCAAACTACTTGAGGAGCACCAAATTCTCTAGGCTTGGAAATAGTAGAGTTGCAGTCTAAATAAATTTCAGGACCTCAGGGTAAGGAAGGCTGATGTAGAATCATCATCAAATCTACCACCTTTCTGAAAGATTTGCAGTTCCAAGTATTCCTCAAAAAAGGGCTAACTTTTTTTAAAACTCCTGTTCCTCATCTAAATGTCCTCCATGGTACTTGCTCCCTAATTTCCCTAAAGAAGCAATTATGTGAGAGAAAAGGTTAACTCTCTTCCTTCCTCAGTCCAGTCCTGAAGCTGCTGCTCAACTGCTGCTTTAAGTAAAACTGGAGAAAAATAAAGCTCAGGTTACACAGTAGATCCAATAAAACTGGTAGCAAAAGGATTCAGGAAAGGGATGCCTGGAAATCTATGCTCTATTTGTCCTTTTGGTGAAGTATTTTGGTGACTCCTTTCTGTCTATCAAGTAATCTGTTATGCCGCTAGATAATTTTTAAATTCTAGCTGCTATTGGAACTTGGTAATCAGCAAATCTCCCATACCAGCAGAATTCCATTCTGTTCCTATTTCAGCTGGGGAAATGATGCTAAAGATAGTGATTTTTAGCCATTGGATCATACTAGTGCATTTAAAATGACATGTAAAATACAATGTTGAAACACTTTTGCTCTACTGAACTGTTCCATTTCCCTTGATTACTCAGGTAACTAGAGCTGTAGGTGCTGTATTCAGAAGTAATCTGGAATTATAGATTTCCAACAAAGAAAAGTGGTCTTTTTTCTCAAGAAGTTGTTAGTACTGTGATGGCATGATTCTTGGACCTGTCATCTATTAGTGGAAGGCTGTCACAGCCTAATTCTGTGTGTACAGTTATACTGCATTTTAGTAGGCTACTCATTTATTTGGCATAGGACATGGGCATCATAGAAATGACAGCATCAGCCTAGTATGCCCAAATATACTCTTTATCCTAGGCCAGGGGTCAGCAACCGGAAAAAGGAAAAGAGCCACTCAGAACCGGTTCCATCACAAAAACAAAAAAGTGGGAGCCGCAAAAAGTGCGCGTGCGTGCGTCCACACATGCGCATGCGCATAAAACATTTTGCGCATAAGCAAAAAACATGGGAGGCACCTGCGTGGCGACGGGTCTCCCCTTTGGAGAGGTGCGTGCGCACCTCCGCCCGAACGGAGTTCTCGGCACTAGTGGCTTTTGTAAAGCAGGAATTGCTTCCAGCGGAGTCTTTTCCCTCTATTTTTTTTTTACAATAAGTTTCTCCTCCCTCTCCCCTCCCTCAAAAATAGAGGGACCCAGGTGGCGAGGTACAGTTGAAGATCTAATCTGGCCAGGAGTAGAAATCCCAGAACTGGGACGGGCTCGGGTACAAGGCGGGAGGCAAACGGTTTCATCGATGACACCTCCCGTCTCCTGGCGCAGGCTAGCTTGCCTCTCTTGGAATCCGCGCCTTTCCGGAGAGGCCAAGGAAACAACTCTGGCCAAGGGCCCCGCGCCCTCGCCTCCACACCCGAGAGTGCTCCAGCCCATCCGCAGCTGCGTCTCCGCTGGTCGCGTCTGCTACTTAGAGGTCCCCCAACTTGGTTTCCCAGTGGCTGTGTCCCAGAGCCAAGTTACGCTTGAGGGGTCGGTCTTCCCAACAACCCCCCCCATCCCCAGGGCTCCTGCCAGGGAGAAGGCGCGGGTTGGCAGCTTTAGCTTGGCGCCAGCCTCCTTTCTATTTGCAGGCCTTGAGTGGATGGATCCCTACTGTTCTCTCAATTTGAGGCTTTCCAATCTCTCTCTCCCTGTCTGAGGTCTATGCTCTGGTAAATAATAAATCAGTTGGAAAACAAGCCGCTCAGATTTATGGTCCGAAGCGCTAATTAGAAACATCATTTGAGCGATAAACTTAAACACTTTCGAGGAAATAATGCCTGCAGAAAAGACAGGGAGCGAGCCAGGAAGCTGGTCTTCACCTACAGCGGCCGGACCCCGGTGGCTTTTAAAAGCCCGGGGCCTCACCGGAACGGAATTTTTAAGGGAGGGCTGTGAGAGGGAAAATGGAGGATTTTCACCTGGAGGTTGCGGGGGATCTGGCAGCTTTCCAAACGCGGCACTATTGTCCATTCGGGCGGAGGTGTGCGCGCACCTCCGCCTGAATGGGCAGTGGCGCTGCTTGTTTGGGAAGCTGCCACGGCCTGTTTGCAAAGCTACCGCCTTCGGAGGAAGACAGCAGCCTGCAAACGGGCCACAGCAGCTTTCCAAACGTGGCGCCACTGCCCGTTCGGGCAGAGGTGCGCACGCACCTCTCCAAAGGTTTGGAGGGGCCACTCTCCATTTGGAGAGGTACGTGCACACCGCTGCCCATTCAGAGAGGTGCGCGTGCACCGGGCGACTGGGAGCTGCAGGAGACGGCTTAAAGAGCCGCATGTGGCTCCGGAGCCGCAGGTTGCCAACCTGTGTCCTTGGCATTGGTATTAGGGCTCTGCATGCTTTCCTTACAATTAAGGCTGTGCAATAAAATTCTTCAGAATTCCAAGAAAGTGATTTTAACCTGACACCACTCCCCTACTCATTAAAGCAGCCCATGTTTTTAAGTTTCTGTGTGAGCCTGAAAAGAACTAGGGGCTTTTTATGGAGTTGAGTCCTTCTTAAAGCAGCCAAGTTCTTCCCCCTTGGACTTGTGTTACCTTTTTACAGGTGATCTACTAGAATGGCCTAGTTCAAACAACAAATTAGAAAAATGCCTGGTTTCCTCATTGAAATTCAAATCCCAACTCAGCTTTACCTTAGTCTTGCTGCATGATCATGAGTTGGATGGTAATATTTTAAATAAAAATGTTTGCAAAAATATACTATAAAAGGAAAGGTTTGGAAAAGAAAAACAGCAAGTCCCAGGAATGACAAGCATGAAAAAAAAGCTAGATTGCCATTCCTCTTTCATTGTTCCTTGCCTTCTTCTATTGCCTTAGTCACTAGATCAAGTATGCCATGCTGGGAAAGGGTATGGAGTGTGTTACAGATTTAATAATGCTTTAGGCAGTACATTAGCTTCATCACGGTCTCTCTGGAAACTTGAACACTCAAAATAATTTCAGAGTTTATTTTGCTCTAAGCCAGAGATGAAGCTTCTATTAATGAAGCATAAGGAAATTGCTTGCTTCAGATTCAAAAGTACTGATTCCCCTCATATGTGTCCACTCTCGCTTTTGGAAATGTAAAGAAGATGAAACACTGAAGTTTGGACTTATCCTGAAATTTGTTAATCTAATATCTAAAAGGTAGCAGAAAAAGGACTGAATGCACTCTCTTTGCACACACTCTTTTATTGCTCTCTTGAGGAAGGAAACTCAAAATTTCTAATATAATTGAATGCCTTCAGCTCAGCTTGAAACTGATCATCAATCCTGACTATGCATCTAATGATAAGAGAGCTATTTGACTGATGGTAAGATCCCATCAGGCTGGGTTTATTAGAAGGTATTGGTCACTAAAGCAAGAATAGCCTAGGAGGAATTGGTCTCTGAACCAGGGGATATTCCTGCCTTGTTATAGATGTCAAATATGTTTCCCAAGAAAGCATTTTCAAATATGTTTCTAGTAAAGGATATTTGCTGTTCTTTCATTCATGTACTGAAGTGATTGCACATTCATTTCATTGTGATTGGAGGTCAAGCAATCACAGAATGAACTGTTCCTTTGTTGTTTCCCTGATTTTAGTTAAGATCTAGACATGTTCTGTTCCCCTTTTAAAACATCAAATTTCAGATTAATAACCCAGTTAGTATGATATGCTGGCATACCTAAATCAAATTGTAAGTGTTCTGAATATACATATTATTAGGAAATGGATTAATACAGCAACTGAGTCAACTATTAAGTTTGTTAAAAATGCACATTTTCATTAGTAGTAGTAAACAATAGTGAAATAATTTTGTGTCTGTTCTGGGTTTCATAAAAGCCTTTTTTTTTCTAAGTAAAAGAATGAGTGGTTTGGGATTTAACTGTTCCATTTCATTGGTTACTCTAAGGCAGACATGTCAAACACAAGGCCCGCGGGCCACAAACGGCCCGCCACATGATTGAATCCGGCCCGCACAACTCTCCTGGAAATTACAAAGGTCCGGCCCCCACCACCTTGGTGCCGGCCCGGCTGAGCACTTGCTCATTAGGAGGCAAGTGCACGTGGGCTGGTGGAGCCCAGCACCATTTGCAGCTGTTAGTCTCCAGGTAGGTAGGAGGGAGTGAGGTAGGATAGGGGGGAAGGGAGCAACACCCAGCCGGTGAGGGGGAGAAGTGCCCAGGCAGGAAGACAGACTTGAGGCAGCCAGAGAAAGAGCCGATGGCTCCTCTGCCGGGCTGGCTGGAAAAGCTGGAACGGATCTCCCATTTGGTCTGCACAGGGAAAGCAGGACCAACTGGAGGAGAAGCTCCAGCCGGAGGTAGAGTGTGATTTTTTACAGGCTGGGGTCTGGGTGTCTTTCCTTCTAAAGTTGAAGAGCAGTCTATCCCAACTTGAAAGGCAGGCGGGGAACGCAGTAGCCAGAGCAGCTCCTTAGCTCTAAGGATGCATTTGACTCGGGAAATGGTCAGGCTGGCTGGAAAACCTGGAGCGGATCTCCCATTTGGTCTGCGCAGGGAAAGCGGGACCAATTGGAGGAGAAGCTGCAGCCGGATATTTTACAGGCTGGGTCTGGGTGGTATAGTAGAGCTGAGCACTAAAAACTGTTTTTGCCACCCTGCCTGCCCCTCAGGGACACTACTGCCAAGTTTCTTTCAGCAGGAGTCATGCTGGGGCATACCCAGATGCTCCTTTGCGCCCAACTGTTCCAGAGTAGGTGCCACCCTTGGCTCTGTGAACACCACAGCCCTGGGCCTTGGTGGCCTGGGAATGTCTCCAGATTTGTGTGGAGGAGAAAATGTGCTGTCAGTTTCAAAGTCTCCTTGTGCCCTTCAGTGCAAGCAGGCCTGGGGCTGCGGAGAGTTGGGAGGGTGAGGCAGAATGCTGGGCAGCCCTTTGGAGCCACAAGAGTGAGGCAGCAGCCACGCTCCTGCAATTTTGGGCAGTGCCCAGACTGGCTCCATCCCTCTGTCCTGGAGTTGCTCCCCCCCCACATGTTCCCAGCCTGGATCACATGCCGCTGGCCTCCTTTTCCACGGGCCATCCCTGCCAGTGCCCCCATGAGCCCCATCCCCTTGCCCCCTAGGTCCCCAAACCACATTATGCTCAGTCTGATTCTTGGTGGAAAATATGTTGAAATCAATGGAGGGATGTTTTGGGTCTCCCCCAAAGGACAGACTGACAGACCTTGAAAGAACTAACCAGCATTGCTTGCAAAAGCTAAATTTTGGATGGATATTTCAGGGATTTTGAACTCTATTTCTGGGCTTCATGGACATAGGAGAGTTGTTGGGAAAAAATGGAGCAAGTGGTTCCTTGTTTCCTATTTGGGAAAGCTTGATTTCTCCCCCCCTCCTTGCAATGAGAGACTGGAAGGCAGCTCTGAAAATATCAGAATCTGATCAGAAATGGAGGCTGAGTAGTCCTTGTGGCTGCTAGACCAGCTTCTGAGTGATGGTGGATTGCTGATTTTTTCCTCCATCCATGGATGAGTGGAAATGGGGATTCCCTTTCAAGAAGGGCCAGCCTCCCTCATGCAGGACTGGGAAGTGCTGCTCCCTGCCTCCTCTTGCTCTCCAGAGATCTGTCAAGGCAGAAGAAGGTTCTCTCTCTCCCTCCCCCCCACTCTCTCTCAGCTTGGAGACTAGGAGGCTATCTACATCTGAGCTAACAAACTACCAATCATGCCTAGGCTTGGGAAGAAGGCCCTTTCCATCCTCTGCACATGCTTGGCTGCAGATGTTTGGGGAGGTGAAGAGCTTGTGGGGCAATGAGATTTCCCCACATGAAATTAGCTGGTGCAACTTGTTCTCTCCTGACCCAGGCATTTCGAGTAAGCTGTGCTGAGTGAGCAGCATTGAGCTGGCCATGCCCACCCGGCCACGCCCACTTGGTCACACCCACCCGGCCCCCCAAGGGCAACCATAATGCTGATGTGGCCCTCAATGAAATTGAGTTTGACACCCCTGCTCTAAGGGTTAGGTTCTGATATTGGAAAACCATGAAACACATGAGATAATTTTTGTCTAAGCTACGTAAGGTAATGGAGGCAATCCCATATCTTTTTAAAAAAAACCCTTTAAAATTAGCATTCTTCAGGTAGTAGAGAGTTCTAGTCCAACTTTTGTGGAGGTAAAGGGGGATGACAACCAAATTACCATTAATCAGCAACCTATTGTATCAGATTTATGTTCAAAATCTGTGAAATATTATGTTGCCATTATTTGGTCATTTTAAGGGAACATGTATCAGAAAAGGAACTCAGAACTCACCTGTAGTTCAAGGGAGATGATTGACTATTCCACATTTAAAATAATATTTTTATTCACAATGGCATTTATATAACTCAGTTTTAATATATTTCACTGAAATTGGAAGAGGTAAACTTGGCAAAACAGTTAACTATTCAATATGCATGGACTGAGTTAATCCCCTTCCTAAGTAATGCATTTTTCAAATGTATTTAAGCAAAGCTCCATAACACAGGTGTCAAACTCACCTTGTCACGTGACAGGTCATGACATATCATGAGTTTTTCACATTCACATGACATATCATGACTTTTTCACACCCCTGCTCTATAGCATGCAAAGAAAGATAAAGGAAGTTTATTGTAACAGCTGCACAACTAATGCTCATCGCTTTTATTAGGCTATACCACCTATAAATTTGACTGACTCTCTGTGGGCAATGGGAAGAATCCTTTTTTTTCTATCAGAATTGGAGTTGTCTCAAATGCCAACTGAGACATTTCTTAAACCTAGTCAGACCATATAAAATGATAGTTTTGTTGAATTTGGCTATTATAAGTCTCAAAGGTGCTTTTCCAAAAGGCAACTGAATTGTTTTTTCCTTGAGGTGATGAAACTTCTTAGAAGAGAAATGAAATATTTCTTCTCCATCCTCAAGTACACAACAGTCCAGTTGCCTTTTGTAAAAGTACCTTTGAGACAACTATGATGTGAATGACTGAGTATCTCTACAGAAATTTGACTATTACACATGTTAGGCAACCACAACTCTATTCATCATACTTAATCATAAGTGTCTATTCTAAGCACAGTTATACTGGACTAACAAAATGCTAATTGTGGCATCATGATATAACCTCTATTTTTTGGTATTTGTGTTTCAACTTTGCACAGTATTAAAGCTTCTGTTGTTTTGCATATTTCAGTAGTTGTTTCCTTTGCCCCCTTTCCCATGGATACTCATGCTTGATTGCTCTTTTTTTACACAGCTTGACAATACCTTCCCCTATCCCCCAGATGACATCATTAAAATTCAGCAGAATATTGTTTAAAAAACAAACATAACATAAAACTCAATGTAGGTGCACTAATCCTTTGAACCCATTTTTATTTTCTAAACTACTACTTTCCCACAACAAGGAAGTCTAAATGAGCCAATATTTTAGCTTTTTCTTTCCTTAGGTGGACCTAAGTATTTATTGAAAAGTAGCCTCCTGAATGATTGCACACACCTGGTTTTCTTCCATTGCACAATTGTAGCATTTCAAAACACCTGTTTCCTTGAGATGCTGATTATACATGTTTAAAGTTCCAGGAAGCTCTGGCTGATGCTCAATTCCTTTTGTTAATTTTAGTCTTTTGCTGAGTAAAACTGATGAATACATTTAGATTTGAATGACAATATATTAGTACGTGCAGTGTGCTTCTCCCCCTACCTCCATTCTTGCATCAATGGCTCAGCTATAGATATCTAGTTTATATTAATTTAAACAGATTCAAAAGCTTATTTTGTTCTTTCATACATTTCCTCTTCAAACAATGGCTCCTTTTCTTTTGTCTGTGCAACCTGCTTATTGCAGAGGTGTCCAGAATTTTTTACATTGTAAGGACATTTTAATGTCTGTAATGGCTGTATTTATCAACTCAAAGAAGAAACATTTAATGAATCTTGTCCCCTTAGGTTGCAGGGTAGAATATAACAAAGTTTATCAAAAACTGTTGATGGAAAAGCTTGGGATCATGCAGTTTAAACTTTGGAAATGTATCAGAAGCTGTGTGGGAAGAAAAAAAAAATGCGATTTCTACACAGGTTGAAAAATACCTTTAATTTCTGCATTGCCTAGGATAGCAATGTGGTGTCTTCAACAAACCAAATTGTATTTATTTTTGTTTTGGGTTTATACATTTATTGTTCAGTAAAAGCTATTGTTTTCAATATCTGGCACTGTGAAAAAAACTAGTCATTTGATTTTGTTAAGAAAGCAAATATAGGAGTTATTGTAATAGCCTCTATCCCAAATTGAATTACAACCTCTTGTTTTTCTGGTATGAATACAATTAGACCAAATTTAGCTTTCAGAATGACCCATACTTAATGTACTTCCAATACTTGCTGTGTATTTGAATCATTTGTACACAACAAAATATGTTAAATAAAAAAGACCCCTAGGGTCAAATTGCCATTCAATATGTGGGAAGGTCAGAATGGTACAGTTTCATTTCCTAGAAGTGTGGGTGGATAATGGGGTGGTGGTGGGTGGTGATGTGATAGTCTGCTTCATCATTTTCTATTGCTTCTCCACGAATACTTTTATGAATGATGCAAAACCATTTCACGTAAAGGTTTCATATTTATACATGCTTCATACAGATGCATGGCTGTTCAGTTCAGAAACTTGATTAGGAGTTTCAGAATCAAATCTACTTACTGAAAGCACTGAATTGATTTAAAGCAGCACATTGAATTTTATCCTTCGATTTGGATAGCTTTTATGCATATCCATAAGCGGTTTTTCAAAACTGAGTCAGAAAATAGAATCATATGAATCCAGTTTGATAATCTAAAATGGTTAAAATGGATGATCTCGACTGAACTGATAATTTCACAGGATTTCACAGGCCTCATTCTACATTTTTCTTGACATGTTCCATCTCAGATTATTTATTTTCAATTGCAAAAATGGCCTCCTCTATGTCCTTCACCTCTCCTTCCCCTTTGCTGAAATATTTCTTCCAGATTGTGATTGTGTGTCTATTATATTTGCTAAATCCAATGTTTCTAGTAGCACTATATATTCCTGTAACTCTCTTCATCACTATTATATATTTCTGTCTTAAATTTCTGTCTTTCCATCAAGTTATATCTTATGTCAGTTATCTATAATCTTCTGCATCATTGTTATCTACCTATCATCTATTTATAATTAATCTATCATCTATGCATTCATCATCTGTCTGTCTATCTATCTATCTGTCTACACTTTTTATACTTCAACTACTAATGTCTGTTTCAGGCTTACAATAAAATAATTTGATATCGTATTTTGATTGATTATGTGTCATCCAATTAATGTCAACTCTTTGCAACCACACAGATAGATTTTCTTAAATATCTTACTAATATTTTAGACTGAGCACTGTTTTACTTTCAACAAAGATTATTTCCTCTTAAATTACTTTCTTCTTGTCAGTTCTCATACCTGTTGCAATATATCTTCTAATATTTTCCTTTAAATGGAATGAAATCAATGCTTAATGACAATGAAAGTTACAGTAATTATCAGATATCTCATAAGCCAGGGGTGTCAAACTCAATTTCATTGAGGGCTGCATCAGCATTGCAGTTGCCCTCAAGGGGCCAGGTGGGTGTGGCCAGGGTGGGTGTGGCCTATTGGGTGGGCATGGCTAGAGTGGGTGTGGCCTAATGGGTGGGTGTGGCCAGCTCTACATCGTTCGCATCAAGGGTGCCTATGGGGGCCTGGGCAGGAGTGGGATAGATCTGAGGATCTCTGGCAGGAGGAGGGTCTCTGGGCCAGGGCCAAGGCAGTGGGGGCCGTTCCTTCACTGTTTCCAGGATGGTTTCACGGGCTGCATGAAACCACTTCGCGGGCCAGATCCGGCCCCCGGGCCTTGTGCTTGACATGTCTGTCATAAGCAATTAATAAACGCCCATTGCTTTATGAGTCAGATTTGACAATTTTTTAATCCTGTTTCAGCATTTCTCATTGCATAAAAAAAGAAACAATGGACCATAACCTCTACTACCATTTTATTTCTAGTTCTACATCATATATCTTATGTATAAACTTCCTCTTCCTGTTTAGGGGTTACTTGTCATTAAGAATTCTAATGTTCAAAGTTTTATGTTGGAAAAGACTTGAGAATACCATTTATAGCCACTACATTGGGGACAGATTTTCCTGGAGAGAATTATATATGTTATATTGAGTGTGTGTGTGTGTGTGTGTGTGTGTGTATGCTATTAATTTGGTATTAACTCTATAACATATATAGATTTTCTTCAAGAACTGCCATATGTATATGTGTGTATGTATATGCGTGTATATATATATATGTTTATTTATCACACACACACACACATACACACACACATACACACACACTTATTTGTGGATTGCCTTATATGGATGTCATATTGTGGAAGATTAGCAGTCAATCAGCCTGATAATTACATAAACACTGTGTCAATGCTGCAAACATTGAGATGTTTTTGCACTGACAATATAAGAGACAGCCTTTTGTTTAAACTGCTTCACTTTGAATCTCGAAGGGAGGGAATTTTCTAAGACTATTTTGAGAAGATTAGAAAGCCCGCATACAGAATGGGAGGAGAAACCTCATATGTAAAAATAATTGGATAATGTGATTTATGATGTATAGATAAGGGCGGGGATTGTGTGTGTGTTACGATGGATTTGGATGGGGAGGACATTTCATATTCTGGCATCCCTCCATGAGTGCCGATGTTTTGTTTCATTACAAAGACTTTTAGATAAATAATATGCCTGTAACTTGTTTGAATTGTCTCATTCATTGGAACCATAACATCATTTTATTTATTTTATTTTAATTCCATTTATATCCCGCCCTTCTCCGAAGACTCAGGGCGGCTTACAAGCTTAGCAGTAGCCTTCATTCTATGTATATGCCTGCTTGTTAGGGCTTTCACACACACACACCCAAGCAGCATTATTACAAAGTCAGCTTAATTGCCCCCAACAATCTGGGTCCTCATGCCAGAATCTCTTTTCTTTCAAATGGGGGGGGGGTTTCCTGTCTCTGGTAAGAGAGATAAGTTGGCAAAGAATCAGGAAAGAAGATGGAAAGTGAAAGCCTGGTTGCTGGCGAAACTTCTGAAGAGGAAATAATAAATAGATTTCTGTGGAAAGATGAATTTGGGCTGATCTCTAAACTTCAACAGATAATTGAGCTTA
Organism: Daboia siamensis; assembly: GCA_024449315.1. NCBI lineage: Eukaryota > Metazoa > Chordata > Lepidosauria > Squamata > Viperidae > Daboia > Daboia siamensis. The sequence continues at coordinate 1,571,994 of JAKJMR010000072.1, read as the reverse complement.
TCTCGTTGTCAAGCTGGAACCACTCCAGTACAGAATATGAGACCAGGCTGTGTGGCAAGAGGCCCCAGAAGCAGAATGGGGAGGAGATGTCAGTTCATCAGCCACTGAGAGTCTGGGTGAATGGAAAATCCTGTCTGCAGATCAGACTGCCTGCCATACTCAGGAGTCTCCTGCCAAGCCCTCCAGACCCAAAGAGACAGAGGACCCCAGCCTGGGGCCTCTGCAGCAATGGGAGGTTGGGAAGCCTCCAAAAGTGAAAGACCAACAACCTCTGAGCTTGCCCCAGCTAACAGAAGTCTTGCAACAGCTGGGGGTGGTGCAGAAGCCTGGAGATCAGCAGTTGGTGGGAGGACAACAGCAAGGGTGGCAGCAGCAGGACCCAAACGTGAATGTACAGCAGGACCAGTGGGGCCAGCAGCAGTGGTGGCCCTGGTAGCCATTAAATCAGCAACCAGAGTGGGGGGCCCAGCAACCAGTAATGAGCCCACCCTTCAGAGCAACTTTTGATGGGGACCCAGAGAAACTGATTTTCTTCCTCAACCATGTACACTCTCATTTGAATAGCTGGGCCCATCTCTACCCGGACCCAGGTCCTATAGTCGATGTGAAAGCTGACAGACTTATCAAAAAGTTTTATGAGAAACACCCCAACAAACAAAAAGTCAGCTCCTAACTTGTGTTTGTTTACATTATGGGAATCTGTTCTTTTTGTAAGGGGGGGGGGCATATGTCAATGCTGCAAACATTAACATGTTTTTGCACTGACAATATAAGAGACAGCCTTTTGTTTAAACTGCTTCACTTTGAATCTCGAAGGGAAAGAATTTTCTAATGACTATTTTGAGAAGATTAGAAAGCCCGCATACAGAATGGGAGGAGAGACCTCATATGTAAAACTAATTGGATAATGTGATAAGGGCGGGGATTGTGTGTGTGTTATGATGGGTTTGGGAGGATGAGATTTCAGATTCTTGCATCCCTCCATTAGGGTCGATGTTTCGTTTCATTACAAAGACTTTTAGATAAATAACATGCCTGCAACTTGTTTGAATTGTCTCATTCATTGGAACCATGACGCACTGTTCAAATAGGAAACATATTTTATCACTTTCAACACTGCAAGATCCTTCCTGAAGAAAAATTTTCATTGCTTAATTTCACTTTTTATTCATTCTTATACCATTATTGCAATGTGTGTCCTACATATTTAATCCATTTTGGAAAATAATGTATATTGGTATTGTCTTGTCATTATTTCAAATATTACTAATATTTCTGCTCCACTTTCCATTACTTATTTTATTTACTTTTATTCATTCTTTCCCTCCCCCACTGAAATTGTTTATTCCATCATAATACCTGTGATGCCAACTCTTTCTCCTTACATCAAATACTTCTTTGAAATTTCATTTTGCCTTACATGATTTTGAACTTCAAAATTTTCTTCTCAGTTTATATAGTGACACATATCTTTTGCTCCAGAGATTATCTCCTCTCTCACCTCCTTCTTTTACTAGATATGCCAAGCGTTTTTTATCTTTGTTTTGAGAAAAGAGATTTATAGACATCTGCAGGTGAGGGCAAAGATGTGCAGATCACAAAACGTGGGTCATAACATCACAATGCAACTCCATTCCTTTTATACTTGCTGGTGACCAGCGTTTCCACTGTCTTAGAAGATAGCATAAGGTGTAATGTGGTGTAATTTCCTTTTTTCCATTAGCAGTTCCCTGTTCAGGCAGCCATATTAAATGGACAGCAGGGATAGATAAAGCAAACAACGGGGAGAAATAGAGAGGACTGTAGATATGAAACTTTGCAATGCTGCACTATTAAACTATGTTCCAGAGTGGTCACAGCCACAATGGAGCAGGATTAGCAGTAAGAAAATGAGATAAATTGCCCGGCAATATAGAAAAGGGGACACGGTGGCTCAGTGGGTTAGGACGCTGAGCTTGTCATTCAGAAGGTCGGCAGTTTGGCGGGTTGAATCCCGAATGCTGCGTAACAGAGTGAGTGCCTGTTACTTGTCCCAGCTTCTGCCAACCTAGCAGTTCGAAAGCACATAAAAATGCAAGTAGAAGAATAGGGACCACTACGGTGGAAAGGAAACAGCGTTCCATGCGCCTTTGGTGTCTAGTCATGCCGGCCACATGACCATGGAGATGTCCTCGGACAAGCGCTGGCTCTTCAGCTTTGAAACGGAGATGAGCACCGGCCCCTAGAGTCAGAAATGACTAGCAAGCATGTGCGGGGGAACCTTTACCTTTACCTTTTATAGAAAAGCACAATGGAGAAACAAGGGATGAAAGGGAAAAATGGCTTCCTGATACTCCTTTATGCCTTTGACTTGATAGCTGAACTATTTCTATATTGTTTTATGTACTCTTGGCAGTGCACTTTACTGAAACAAGATTCTCCCTGACTCATCTTTAACAAGATTTATTTAAAGGGTTACATTTGCTTGCAGATGTTTCAGCAACTTTGTTACTTTACTTTCAAACCAATTTATCTTTCCATTTTTTAGCTGCCTGTTTCTTTGACAGCTGAAGAATGTGCATATATCTGGCAATATTTTTCCAAACTTTTGTTCAATCTTTAAAGCCTATGACCAGGCCACTACAACTGGACTAGCAGTAGTTTTTTGAAAGTGCTATATCCCTATTCAAATATAGCCTGGGTAGTGGGCTATATTTGCAAGCTTAGAGAAAGGGGATGGGAGGAAGAAGGAGATAGCTCCCCTGATGCATTTATTCTGCATAAAATCTCATTTATGCCTGTGCTTGTTTAGTTTAGCAACTTGACAAGTAGAAAAACTCAGTTTCGAATACTTGTCCATACTTGTCCAACCACATTCCACTTTATCTTAGAATGAATGATTGATAATGGGTTTCACTCCAATAAGCAATGCTTGCTGGAAAACAAAATGAAGCTGTGGGAATCTACCACCCATTTTCCTTGACTTCAACCATAGTAAATTCATACTAGTCTGCTTTATTACTGTGGCAGAATAGGGTTCAGCAATAAGGGTAGGAAATGTTATATTGCCCTACTTTTCTGCTATCTCAAGGACTAATGGATAACCTTTTAACATGGCCATCTGGCTCTGCCCAAAATGACATCAAATATTAGTCCAATGTTTTATCTCACCCCTTTCCCCTCTTCCTGGTTTGAACCACATTCATATCCAAAGATATCTGCACGTGAATCTTCTGTTTCCAAGCCAACCTTCTGAGGAAGAGTAATGGATTTATTGGCTGCAGAGGTTATCAACCATTCTTGATAACCCCAGTTACTTTAATATGCAATATGAGCAGTTCCCTTTTCACTTATAAAATATTCCAAGCCAGTTATATAATTTCCAGAAAATATAAACAATGTACTATGTAACCATTAATTTCTTTTGCAAATATAGCTGCTGTAGTAAGGACAAAATTGATCAGATCTGATACCTGAACGATCTTGGCTTTTTTTCTTGTCCTCAGCCCTTGCTTCCTACTCTGTAACATTCCTTCTGAGTAAAGAGCCTTTCAGAGAATCTTTTGGGGTGAAGATCAGATCAAAACATTCTTCAAATAGATAAATAAAGTGCATAATCCTGGGCATTCTAATTTGCTAGTAAGTGGAACATTATTCCAATAAATATACATAGGATTGCATTGCAAAACATGAATGCTTTATTTTAAAATGAAAGAAGCTCAAATATAGAAGTATCCTTACAAAGGTACTGCTCCATCATGTTTATGGACCAAATTTTACTAACAGTTTCCTAACCAGTTTTTAATAAAATGAAGTGTTTCTTCTACCAATAGTCCTCCACTTACAACAGTTCATTTACTGACCGTTCAAAGTTATAACAGCATTGAAAAATTGACTTATGACCATTTTTCACACTGACTACCATTGCAGCATCCTCATGGTTACGTGATTTACATTCAGATGCATGGCAATGATTCATATTTATAGGGTTTATGTGATCGTCTTTTGTGATTTTCTGACAAACAAAATCAATGGGGATTAGATTAACAAATGTCTCAGTTAACAATGTAAATTCTGGCTCAATTGTGGTCGTAAGTTCGAGGACTACCTGTACTGTTGACCTCCTGTTGCCTCATTACTAACTAAATGATTGCAGGGCAATATGGGCTTGGAAGAAACCCTGCAGATGAAAGAGAAACAGAATAATCAATTCTCTACCATAAGATCTATATATTGATGTGTGGTCCATCTGGTTGGTATCAAGTAAAGGTAGCTTTTTGCTGTTTGTGCTTTTTTTCCTCCTTCATACAACAAGCATATTTACAGTGATTGATTTCCTTTCATATCATGTGCATAAAGCTGATGTACTTTGCAATTTGGTTTTAGATGGATGGAACATGTTACATTTCATTATGTCCTTAAATACTGTGCATGCGTTTGTGGAGTCAAATTCCACATTCAATAATTTAAACAAATATATTTTTTCATCTTTCTTTGTTGATTACTTGAAATTTAGCATACAGTTTCAATTTTTCTTTATTTTGGCTTACCAGAAAATAGTGGTCCTTGGAAATGCTAATAGCAGAAATAGAGCATGTGTTTAATTTGAAATATTGATTAAAGATGTCTTCTGTGAACAGGATTGCTGGTAAGCTATGACATCATAAACTTGAACCAGATGAAGTATTTACTCCTTCCTTTAAAATGATTTTTTTTTGCTTTTTGATAGTAAGCTAAGTCTTGTGTGTGTCTAATTAGAGATTTAATCTCTCCTATAATGTGCAGTTATTATACTTTCCAGATTTCTACAGGAATTTATATGAAATTTTTAAGCCCATTATGTTCAAAACAATGTGTGTGTGTTTAGCATCCATTAATATTTCAAGAATGTTATTTAGCTATCAAATTGAAAATTAACATTCTGCTATGCAGATAGGGGTTGAGCTTTTTTGCTTTTCTTTGATTATATCCATCACACTCAATAATTCTGAGAAGAATAAGAAAAAGGGGCAAATTGTGTAAAAGAAAATGAGTTAAGAGGACAAAATCAAAACTTTAGAGCAGGGATCTTCAAACTTGGTCCTTTTATGACTTGTGCAATTCAACTCCCAGAATTCCTCAGCCAGCCATGCTGGCTGAGTAATTTTGGGAGTTGAAGTTCACAAGTCATAAAAGGGCCAGGTTTGAAGACCCACGCTTTAGAGCAGGGGTGTCAAACTGCCGGCCCGCGGGCTGGAGCGTCACAGAGAAACCGCGCCCATCCCATTTTCGGCAATGGGAAAAAGTTCCTATATGTCGTGCGACGTCACGTGACGTTGTGAGTTTGACATGCCTGCTTTAGAGTGATTACATAAATGAGAAATACAAGCACAAATTAATACGGCTTTCCCAGATGGCAATGACGATGTAACATTTTTCATTTTAGAAACTCCACCTATGAATGTCTGTTGTTTGCCACTGACAAACAGTAGACATTCATAGGTGGAGTTCCTAAAATGAGAAATGCTACATCCTCATTGCCATCTGGGAGAAAGGTATTAATTTATGCAATGGTTTGGTCTGTGGGTTTTTTGTGGAGACGAGAAGTGCCTTTAGGGCCTGGCTGTTGGTTGTGATGGAAGCTCTGTATTGAAGACATAGATTATGGTGAAATAAAACAGCAAAGGAGCAAAATGAGAAAATAAAATGAATGCTACAAAAATATAATGTTATGATAAGCAACAAAGAGGACTAATAATGGAATTGACAATATTCTGGTAGCAGTACCTTTTGAGCAGCACAGAATATTATTTTTAGCTGCGGTTTTGCAGTTACATGAGCATTGTGCTGCTGTTGCAGAGACTAGAAATGTGTCATGAAGAGAGAACTGCCTGTTGTGTCTAAGATCAAGTGGGTCTATGACCAAGGTGGAAGGAGGAGTACCAAGACTATGGCAGGACTTGAAATAGCACCAGTCTTCTAGAATATAGAATCTGAGATTGGTCTTGTCCTGCTGTTGATAGTTCCACCTTTGTGCTTCTGGACAGATTTTTGGATAGATTACAAAGGGAAAGGAATAGTTTGAAGTTCTCTCAATTGGCTGGCAAGGAATTAGATATTCTAGGTGGAAGAGCTTTGAACTTGCATATTGGTCTGCAGATTTCCTTTCCTTATCTCATATAGGGGGTAAGAAAGATGCCAGAGGTGGACATTGTTGGCATATTACTGATCAGGTAGGAATATTGGTAAATGAAACTTAATATCAAATATCTGGAAGAGAACGTTCCAAAACTCGGATGTAAATTCAGAGTTGTGATCCAAGAGCAAAGGTGCATAAAAGGCCCTTATACATAAACAAGTGATTTAGAGGAAGCTGCACATTTCCTGATCTAATGGCTATTAGAACTTTCTGAGCACCCAAATGCAGAATTTTAAATATGCTCCCATGTCCAGTTTTATTGTCATGGAAAAATTACAATATATTTTCCTTTAAAGCAAGGGGAGTAAAGTAAAGATACAAAGAGATGTTGTGGAAAATCTCCCATCATTGAGAGTGAAAGGTGAAGAATCAGTCTGTGGTGCTCCCTGGAGATTGTCAATTTGGATCCTGGCACGGTCACCCTGTTGCTGCACTCCAATGTGTCCTAACAGATCTACATGCTGTCTCCCAACTTTCTTGGGGTTTAATCTTGACTGTAGTTTAATGGTAAGGAGAGTTGAAAATGGAAGGTTGTATTCAGATTGAGATGATAGTACATCTGGTAGCTTTCTCTGTGAGTTGTTTGGTATGCAAATACTATGGGATATATATGTTTTAAATTCACATTAAATAGGGATTTAAAGGGCAATATTGAGTTTAAATGGGCAAGCTTTAAATCTCTTTGTATGTGTGTGTTGACCTCTTGTCATCTTTCTGAAAGTTTAACAACTCAAATTCAGAACATGCTTGTCAGTAAGATCAATAACTGCTGCTAGTGGACTAATAATATGTGAAGTTACTACACAGCTTATTTAAACTATAATTAATTATAATCATAGCTTGGGTGAGCCTCAAATAAAATATTATGATCTGTTTGGCTTACGTTTGAAAGTCATGTTAAGAATGGTTCATGAGCATTTGGGAATTAATTTTGGACACACCTAATGTACTACATAATCAACACATCCACCCCCTGGGCATTTTCAGATCTAACAGCATAAATCTTATTTTTTCCCTTTTCCCCCCTGTTGCTACCATGCATAAAAGAAGCAGTTTATTGATTTTCTGGAAGGCTGTCATCCTTCAACTAACTAATGTGTTATTAGAATTGTGCTCAATTTTTTGAAAGCATTGAATAAACTTTACATTGCGCGACTGGCTGCAATCTAGGGAAGTCTCATTTAGTGATAGCAGAAATACCATAAGCCTCATAGTGACATTTTGTTGGCTATCATGAAAAAAGCTTTTGTAAAGGGCAGAATACAAGAACTTCTTTGCTCATATCATTTTACTAATGTGATCTCCTTTGAAGGCTAATCTCTTTCCTTAAGCTATCTGCATGTTATAACCAGGCTTTTCCAGATAAATCTGAGCTCATTTTGGATAGAGTAACTGTAGCCAGAAGAGTGAATGCTGAAAAGAACCAATTTTGCCATATGCCAGCATGTTCTTAGTTCTATGAGACTGCTTTGATATTTATTAGCCATTGAATGGATTCACGTAATAAATCTCTGCTGCCATCTCTCATGTTCTTCGCTCCTCTTTTCATGCGATGGGGCATAATTTTCTTTAGCAGATGATTTGGTTCTGTGCCATTGTTCTTCCATAAAAATTAATGCTGGAGTTTTTATCAAGATGTGCAAGGATAACCAGGTTCCTGCATTCACTCATTTCCTTGAGTTATTTACTTGGGGAATGAAAGAAGTCAGTTCATAGTGTGAGAGAAAATTGTTTGCAATTCACTGTGAAAGCTGTAATGCATGTTATACCACACTGATGCTCATTTTATTACAGAATTTCTTGCTAAACAGACTACCTTATGTTACACACACAGCAGTTGGCAATACCTCCTTATGTTGGGGCCCAGAACCTACTTAGAATGTGAGTGGGAGTGTAAGAAAGACAATGTAGTGTAAACTAGATTGAGAACTCAAGAAAAAAAAAATCCCAGGAAAATTCCATAGTAAACCACTTCCATGCTGAGGTTAGAAAAATGCAGGTTGCATCCATGGGGTAACCAGGAGTTGAGATGGACTCAGGATATCCTCTACTTATGTTAAATTATCACTCAGAATGGCTACCTATCTTCCCTTAAACCCTGACATTTTAAGCACTCAGTTTTCTCCCTGAGCATTGTGCAGATTGGGTAGGCATTGGTGCACAGGGAAAATTAGAATTATGAATGTCTTGTGCATTAGCTCACTGACTGAAGAAGAGTAGCTGTTCCAAATTGCCACCATCAAACATCTCTGGTTTCTGTTTGCAAAAGCCAGCCTGATCAGCTACAGAAAATTCTGGTAGAACTTGGAACAAGCAACAACCTTCCCTAAAAGGCCTCAGGGGTTGTGGGAGTGAACTGGCATTTAATGATTCAACCACTTTGGAACAAGAAAGGGAAATCCTTGAGGTCCTGAATTGCTGATTTCTACAGGTAAGTTGCAAGACTCAATGAGGAAAAATAGAAGAGAGTAATTATTAGCTCTGGGTTGAACATGATGGCAGCAGCATAGAAAAGGGGGGGCTTTGACTAATGTTTTCCATAATTAGGAGTATCTTTGAGTATTGTTTTTAGTAGATTAGGTTGTTTTTGAAGTAACAAAGAAAGCTGTGAATGAGGAATGTGCAGCCTGATAAGAACTGGTTCAAACCATCCCCAAGGACACTGACTTGAAATTTTGTGCTCTGAAAATTCATTATAGTGTGAAAAAAATGCCTCCTAAATATTTAGATGAGCATTAACAAGATGATACCAAGAAATTAGGGGATGTTGCCTATTAGATGCTCTAATATGTTTGAATTGTATATAAAGTAATTCTTGACTGACTTTTTAAACTGCTCCTCTTTTGGCTAAGTAGCCAGTGAGGAATCCTCTCTACTTATGTACATGAGTAAACAATAATTTTAACCTACTTTTCCAACTCAGAGTCTGGGCAGAGGTATACTGGGGTAAATAGACTGCTTGCATTTCTGGCTAACAAGTGAAAGACACTTGATGTTATCCTTAGCCTCAGGGTAGGATGATTCTTACTTTGGCGAATGATAGTTGCCTCATAGCGAGATGAGCAGGAAAAAACAAATAATATTTCAACACAAATTTCACTACAGATTTCTATGGAATTATAACATAAAAGCTCTGTCTCCGCTTTAGTCCAGCATCCCTGGTCTTTATTTCTGGTCTCAGTTCTTCCTCATTGAGCAAAAGTATATTTATTTTCCCAGCTTCACCATGGACTACTTTAATTGCTATGTAGAATCTATTTCTATGAGTTGAAAAGTGTGCAGGTAGTTCTTGACTTACAACAGTTCATTTAGTGACTTTTTAAAGTTACAGCATTAAAAAGTCACTTATGACCATCTTTCACAGTTACAACCATCGCGGCATCTCCATAGTTGTGTGATCAAAATTCAGACACTTGGAAACTGACTCATATTTATGACGGTTGCAGTGTCCTGGGGTCATGTGATCACCTCTTCTGACAAGCAAAGTCAATGGGGAAGCCAGATTCACTTAACAGCCATGTTACTAACTTAATAATTGCAGTGATTCACTTAACAACTGTGGCAAGAAAGGTTGTAAAATGGGGCAAAACTCACTTAACAAATGTCTCACTTAACAATATAAATTTTGGGCTCAATTGAGTTTGTAAGTTGAGGTCTACCTGTGGTAAGGAGGAAGGGCTGGGTGTACTTAGCGTGAACAACTTTCTGTTCTGTTTTTAGTTGCCCAAAAGCCATCTTCCCCACTGAACCATTGTAAGAAGAAGTGATTGACCTACACAGAGTGACATTTGGAATGGGTTATAGTACTATAGTAACTGAGGCCATATGATCATATGACAATAATTGGCAAACTGCAAGATTACATTGCATATCGAGCCCAATTGCAATTTTGGCATTGCCTGGCATTCCAATAACTTTATTACCTGCCTATCTCTATAAATAAATAAAAGTGTAGGGAAGTTGTAGCTCTGAGACTGAATTGCACTTATTTCGGCGTGATGACAAGGAGTGGTTTTAGAGAAACATGCTTATGGTACTGCTAACACTTTTAAATCTGCAGAAAGTGTTGGAAAAGGGTACTAGGCTAAACTTCCAGGACAAAATTAGAAAGTCAAAGCTATCTTTAGACAGTCATTTCTGGACCAATCAACATTGAATTATGGTTTTCTTGTCAATTTGTATGCTTGGTATTCTCCTATAATTCATTATGTGTCTGGGCTTGCTTGTTTGAAGCTGAACAAGGACTTATTTTAAAAGGCTTTACCTATACTGTGACCTTATCAGTCACAAAAATTGACAAGCCTGAAACAAGTCAACTTGTCTGGTGCTTAATACTTTAGGGGCTAAATGAAAGAACTCTACCCATTTAATGATTTATTGGATGAAAGCAAGACTGTTAATGCTCATGCAAGTTGGACTTGATGGATAGTTATGCCTAGAAACATGATGTATGAAGCATTCTCACAGTGATATGTGCCTGGCTTGTTTATATTTGGTTAGGTTTAGAAATGCATATGCTGGTAGAGATTGGGTAGGAATAGATAAGCGTCTTCTCTCTTTTTTCCTTCTTCTCTTCATTCAAATATATTGTTATATACCCTAGTATTTTTTTTTTGCAGATGATCACCAAGTGAGATTTGCAATAAGTGTTTTTGTGAATCTGATTTTTGCCACCACCACCCCTTAATAGATTTCCTGGTTTGTCCTCTTACCACACATTGGAAGCTAGGGATCAGTGTGTCCTCTGCTAATGTTTTACAATCGGGGGTCTCAAAATGAAGTATTTTCTAATTAAAACAAAGCTAACAAGTAGATGGCAGTCTAGAAAATAGTAATCTTAGATGCTAGTTCTTCAAATCTATACTACCATGTTTCAGTGGCATGAATGAAGATACTTGATGGGTCTCACCACAGGACTATTGGCCTGGAGGTGACCATAGTTATCCTGCTATAAACTTTCAGGCAGATGTGCAACACTTTTTAAGTCAAAATTTTCATTTCGCTTTGAGTTGTATACCTCTGAACTAATTTCACAAAAAATGTATGCAAGAAATAAATTGATATATTAGTTTATCAAACAAAGCTCACTGACATCTTTTGGATGTTCAAAACTTGCTTTACATTTTGTTAGATATATTCAAGATACTCACATGATGAAAGCATGATTCTCTGGATCTTGTCTTTGGGGTTTCTTAAGATGTTGGCTATTTTTTGGTCAGTGCCGAAAGAGAATTTGTGGACAATTTTGCTGATTTTATCTGTGGTGCCTTTGATGTAGGGGAGGAGGGCAATGCCGATGTCCTGTTCTGTGTCTCGGTTCTTGGGGGGTGTCTCTCTTTGGATTAGTTTGGTAATTGTGTTTCTTTGGAAACCGTTGGAAATTAATACATTAGTGAGAGTGTGTAATTGGGTTTTCAGGTGGTCTTTGTCAGCTAGGCATTTCGTTCTGGAGATGAGGGTCTTGGCACCACAGATAAAATCAGCAAAATTCTCCATAAACACAATATCAAGACAGCCTTCGGCACTGACCAAAAAATAGCCAACATCTTAAGAAACCCCAAAGACAAGATCCAGCTAGAAAACCAAGGAGTCTATGAAATACCATGCAAAATCTGCCCAGCCACATACATTGGACAAACTAATAGGAGAATAAATGCACGCATCACAGAACACAAGAACACAGTCAGAAAAGAAGAAAAAACTTCCTCCCTTTTCCAGCACCTTAAAGCAACAGGACATGAAATTGACTTTGAAGGAACAAAATTAATCTCCAAAACTGAACACTACAATAAGAGAATAATTATGGAAGCCATCAAAATAGAGAAACACCCCCACAACATGAATAAATGTAATGATACCTCCCACCTACCAGGCATCTGGAAACTAGCCCTAGTCAACAAATGAGTCCCAGCCATGAAAACTGACACCGGACCCACAACAACACAGGACACCACCACCAATCACCCTCACCAGACTCAAACCCAAACCCACCCCATAGACGAAATGCAACCACCATCCAGAAGCCAAACCTCGGCAGCATCTCCAGCTGCTGCACCCCCCCCAACCCCCACACAAAGCAAACTGACATGTGCCATGAACATAGGGCCAGACTGCAAACCCGAAGCCAAACCAAAGCCCGGGATGTTACACCACAGCCTTCTGCTCGGGACATTACATCACAGAATTCAGGAGGTTACAATGCTAAAACCCAGGATATCACAACACAGCAAACCACCCAAGATATTTCAACACAGAACTCAGGAAGTCACTACAATAGAGCTCAGGATGTCATCACACAGCCCATTACCCAGGTCGTTACAACACAAAGGACTAACACAGCCAGCACCTCAGCCACACAGGATGTTACAAATCATCCAACTAATCCCCTAACAATAACCCCATCAACCAATCATGATGTAACATCACAGCCAACCAATCCACTTACAGCAACAAAGCCAGCACCCCACACATCCCCACCAGTATTTATAGAGAGACGGCAGCTCTGATCACGCTTCACTCACACAAGCACGAAACTGAAGACATCAGCCTGAAGATGACGAATGGGACCTCGTTGAAACGTTGCCAAGACACCCTCAATCCTACACGGGAAAAGACCCGAATACACCAAGACCTACATACCTATACCCGTGAAAATCTACGAATATATATATTTAAGGATGTTGTAGAACTAATGAAAGCTTGTAAGAGGTGGCTGGTACTGAGATGTAGACTTTCACACACAACTTTGCTCAACTTTTTAACTATAATAAGTTCAAGTAGAAGAAGTTCAATACCTCTTATAGAGAAATTGTTTCTTCCTTTTTACCATCACATGAGTGTGAATGGCAAAATAATATTTAAAATCATTTTGCATAATTCACATCATTTAACCATAGCAAAGTTTTATAGGAATACTATTTGCATCATTAAAAAAAAATAATATCCAAGAACAGAAGTGGAAAGTATGTGCACTCCAAATTCTACCTGAATTTTAATATATAGGGTGTGGACTTCTAAAAAATAGAAAAATAGCCACAGGATACAAGAGATCCCCATCTAATAACCATTTGTCCATCATTGCTTGAAAGTGCAACACACAGGAAGAACAAAAAGCTTCAACTGTAAGAAGAATTGTAAAGGGTAAAGAAAAATCAGCTGTGTTAACAAAAATACAATTAGGCTTAGTGTACTTACGCAGAGGCAAATCCAACTGAGATAATTGAAACTTACTTCTGAATAAATGTGATTAGAACCGGAAATGTTAAGAACTTCAAAAGGAAATACCTTGACATTTATTTAGACTTATTAATTTGAAAAGCAAAGTGAGGAAAAATAGCACAGAAATGATCAGGTTTCTAGCTATAATTTCAATTATGTGTTATTTTTTACCATAAGGTAATTCATATATAATTTAAAAAAGAATTCAATCCCACTATTGTCTTTGAGCAATGCCATATGTTTATGCTGACAAAGAAAGACAGCAATATTTTTTGTGTTTGGACATAGGTTATATTTTTTAATTTTTTTTAGTAATCTTAAGAAAAAAATGACTGAGTTTACTTGATCTATTCAAAATCTATAAACTTGGTGCTATCAAGATTTACCTAGATAGGCCATTAAATTAGATGTTATATTTGATAAAGCATGGACTTACCATATTCATGACCCAAACTGGCCTAATTATTACTGGGGGTGAGGATACTGTAGTTTCTTGAACTGAATGTGAATGATTTTGGGAGACCTGCTAAAAGGCTATATTGTAAGGAACTCTTCAAAAGCTGGACCCTTTTGTAGGGCACAGAGATACAGCATATTTTCAAAAAGAGTCAGGGTGCTTTAGATTTGATTCCAAATGATTTTACCTTTGGTGCTACTTCAAAGAGTTCTATATACTTCAAAACACCATTTGGAGTAAATCTTGAAGTATTGCACATGCCTAAAAATGGTTTGTTCAAAGTTCTCTGTGCAAAGTAAACACCAAGGGGACGGACGGAAGGAAATCATTTTGTGGCTGACAATCCTAGATTCTACTCAATAGGTTATTTTTAACAAGTCTCTCTAATCATAATGCTTTGTGAGAGAAATATTGCTGTAATAGTAATAATCCTGGTTTTCCTTCCCAGGAGTTGTACATGTAAAAAAATGAAATAAAATATTAAATTGATTTGTTGATTTCTGTGAAATATGGCAATTTATATTTTGGTGATTTTAAAAAAATCTATATGTTCACATTTATTATCCATCATTCATCTTTTGGAAAATTACTGTGGGTAATTTCCAATTTAGTTTGCACATTCCAAATCATTCTCTATATCCAGATCAAAACAAGAACATACTATTCAGTTCAAGAAGCAATTAAAATTATATAACTTTATGTTAATTTATGAAATGTCAGCAACATTAACCACAAGCAACATGTAAAACTGGAACCAAAAGGCAAGGAAAATCAGGGACAGAGAAAAATGTGAACAACAGGCAATAGATAAAGGACCAAGTACTTAATGTCAACAATCTATATTATCTTGCTATAGTTATATATCACAAGGTGCAGTATTTTCCAGAGCTGCTGGAAACAATACCATGGAGAGTTAGCATAGATCTTTGGTCATTCCCGTCAAAACTTTTTTATATATAACTGCAGCAGAATGGGATAGCAAGCAGGGCATGATCAATTGGGTGTGAAACAATTGAGAGCCAGCGAGAGAGAAAAGCCTTAAACCCTGTACTTAACCCTTTGGAATCATTGAGGTCTTTTATCTATTTTTGTTGAACAGTCATGCAGATTGTCAATCAACAGTAGGAAGCCAGAAACAATTCTGACTTGTTCAATTTTTTAAATTTCTCTTTTCGAAAGCCTTAATGCTGCCATCCTTCTAAGTTGAGAATTAGATTCTTTTCTACATGTAATTCTCTTTTAGGAAATATTGAGTTTCAAAAATAAGATGCTTGTCCAAAAATAAAAGGGAAGAATCCCTTCTTAATTAAATCCCTGACTTGTATCCATTGGTGTAAGTGACATTTTACAGGCTGCGTAGAAACTGGCTTATAGGTGAATTAAAATTGCACGAAAACAGCATAGTTTAGAAGAGCAATTATAGAAACACAGGATTGTACGGGACCTTGGAAATCTTCCAAACCAGCCTGTCTTCATGTCATATTGAGACTCTTCCTTATGTCATATTGGACAAATGGTTGTCCACTCTTTTCTTGAAAACCTCCAGCAATGGAACCTCTACAACTCCAGGAGCCAAGCTGTTCCACTGCTTAATAGTTTTCACTTCTCTGAACAGCTAAGAGAAGACAAGTGGTCTACAAAAAAGTATCTTAAATCAGCTGAAAAAAATCAATATTGCAATGGAAGGGCTAATGTCATACAATCTATTTTCAGCAACAAATAAATCCTTTGCCACTTTAAATATTATTGTAATACACCAAATGTATCTATTTCCAGTCTGAATTTCCCTCTAGCAAGCTTCCACCACATTGCTTCTTGTCCTGTGGTCAGAGAATAAATCAATACTCTCTATCCTGTGGCAGCTCTTCCAGTATTGAAAGACTATCCCTCATGTCTCCCCTTAATATTCTCTTCATTAAACTAAATATACCTAGTTCCCTTAGTCGTTCTTCACAGGATTTGTCCTTCAGCACTTTCTCTGCACTTTTTCAAGGGCCTCAGCATCATTTTTGCATTGTGGTGACCGGAACTGGATGCAATATTCCAAATTTGATCTCATTAGTGCGCTATAGAGTGGTACTCTTACTTTCCTTGATCTTGATACTATTCCTCTGTTGATGCAGCACAGAACAATTCCTTTTAAAGTCAAAAAGGAGAAATGTGCTGCAACAAAATGGACCCAGAGAAAATTAAAATATGTCTCATGATGAAAATGTGAAGAAAAAAGGAACAAGTTTCATCAAAAATTTTAAAAGAAAAAATACACACCAGAAGTTTTTAAGACTGAAATCTGATATAAATGTGAATCTAGTCTGGCCAGTTTCACTACTCAGAAACTTGCCCTAGCTTCCATATGGAAGGTAAAAGTAGTTCAGAGCAAAAAAATTAATAAATAAAGCAATGAGAAAAAAAAGTTAACATTAAAATCCCCCAGGGGTTTAGGGTACATCATCCTTCAAAGAGTCAGTTAACTTTTAAAAAAGAATCAAATTAAAATAAAAAAAAAGTTAAAACCCAAGGTGTCCTTTACAAAAAAGAACAGCTGAGAGGAGTGATGGAAACTAGAACTCTCCGATTGCCCTTGCAGGAATTGGGATCTCCAGGATTCATCTTCACAGGAGTTCCCTCAATCACTGGGTGTCAGTGGAGTATCCTTCCAAGAGTCATCTTGGGTCATTCCTAGCTCTCCCATTCAATCTAGGAAGCTGCTTTGACAGCAAAATCAGCTGTTCATTAGCAGGAGAAGTGAATCCCTCCCACTGCTCAGTACACTATTTTGGATAGAAGTTATGAAATGATGTGTTCAATTGCCATTTCTTCCTGATATGACTCTCCAGTTGTTGTTATTCTTTAAAAATAAGAAAACAATTTATTTTAAGTCTACTGTATTTTGAACTTTTTTTTCCCAATTTCTTAAAACCCTGAACTTATCAGGGAAGATTATTTTGCTCTTCATTATTATGTATCAGTAACAGAAGCTTACAGGCAAGCCAATTGAAAACCCAAGTTAAAACCTTAAAAACCTAAGTTGAAAGATTGTTGCATGTCTTAAAAGTATGGTTTATTTGTACAGATTGGCTGTGATAGTAAAGCATTGGCATGTGGTCATATATCATTAAGGAGTTGTTCAAAGTCTCTGGACTCAGAAAATATTTGGAATCCATCTTTCTTCACGGATTGGGAAAAATATAACCCTGGTCTTTTCTTCCATCTCTTTCCCTTCTTGCCTGCCACATGGAAAGCATATCATATCTTATCATATCTTATCATACAGGATAGTCTATTTTAAGGCTTTGGTGCAAAACCATTTCTCATTACAATGGGTAGCAATGAAATAAATTAAATTTAAAAAATGGAGATAAGTGTAATAATGAATCAGTTGGTCTAATTCAGTTTCATTCCATTTCTCTTACTGTATGTTTATCCTTACATTAGTGTTATATTTATGCATAAATTGTGAAAATGTGAAACTATCATAAGGATGTAAATTAGAGAAATGGAATGGAACTTTAGGAAGGCTTTATGTGAACAAACTAATTATTGGTGAGAATGAAAATTTATTGTGCATTTGTTGTTTTAAAGGCAACACGTGATAAAGTGAAGAAGCTTGAATTATGGATATTTTTGTGTGAATGCAGAATTGAATACTAGATGCTGAATGTAATAAGAGTATACAATCGCAGTTACATATTCTTCAAAGTAGTGGTAAAGGCATTAGGCTAGAAACTAAGAGAACTTTAATGCTGGTTCCCTCTGAGGCAAGAAGCCATCTGGATAACCATAGCCAGTCACTTTTTATCAGATCTAGGAAGCAGACAATGGCAAATCACATTTGAAAAACCTTGCCAAGAAAACTGCAGGAACTTGTCCCAGAGTTAAAAACTAACTCAAAGGGATGTGCGCATGCACACACACACACACACACACACACACACACACACACACACACACACAAACACACACACACAAACACAAACACACATACACAAAATAAAACATAATTTACAATTTACAAATTTACAATTTACCATCTGCCTGCAATTAGTGCAGGTTCGCATCCCACCAGGCTCAAGGTTGACTCAGCCTTCCATCCTTCCAAAGTAGGTAAAATGAGGACCCAGATTGTTGGGGGCAATAAGCTGACTTTGTAATAATGCCGCTTGGGGTGTGTGTGAAAGCCCTAATAAGCAGGCATATACATAGAATGAAGGCTACTGCTAAGCTTGTAAGCCGCCCTGAGTCTTCGGAGAAGGGCAAGATATAAATGGAATTAAATACTTAGTACCGAATACAATTATTTAAAATAAAACAAGGGATGTCACTTTGATTGTTTATTACATTGATGGATAAATGTTAAATGAACACTTATGATGGATCTATACACCTTGGTAAG
This sequence comes from Daboia siamensis, assembly GCA_024449315.1. Lineage (NCBI taxonomy): Eukaryota > Metazoa > Chordata > Lepidosauria > Squamata > Viperidae > Daboia > Daboia siamensis. The sequence continues at coordinate 1,553,769 of JAKJMR010000072.1, read as the reverse complement.
ATATCGTAAATTAAACATATAATAAAAATAGGGTAAATGAATGAAGAAATGTTAAGATTTAACAATATTTGTAGAAATGTTGGCAATGGGCAGGATGTTGCAAGGAATGAATGCTCAAAAAGGGGTAGATATAGAAGAGTCAGTTGAGAAATAAGAAACAAAAGGAAACTATAAATTGGTGTATAGATAAAGTGGAAGCAAGGATGGTTTCCAAAGATATGGCGAACTGTTGGTGTAAAGTAGATATAGCTGGATTTTTCTTTTCTTTAATATGGATCCAGGAAATTACAGGAAATTACAGACCTATCAGCCTAACCTCAATATCTTGGAAGATTGTGGAAAAGATAAACAATGAATCAGCGAAAACCTAGAGGCAAGCAAAGTCATTACTAAAAGCCAAGATGCGTTTGTCAAAAACAGATCATGCCAGACAAATCTTATTGCATTCTTTGACCAAGTGACAAAATTAGTGAATCAGAGGAATGCTGTGGATATAATATACTTGGACTTCAGTAAGGCATTTGATAAAGTAGATCACAACCTACTACTTGATAAGATAAAAAAATGTGGGCTAGACAACATCACCACCAGATGGATTTGTAGCTGGCTGACCGGCTGTACTCATCATGTGGTCCTCAATGGAACTGCATCTACATGGAGGGAAGTGTGTAGTGGGGCGCCCCAAGGCTCTGTTCTGGGCCCAGTGTTTTTCAACATCTTCATCAACAATTTGGACAAGGGGATATTTGCAGACGACACCAAGCTGGCAGGAATAGCCAACACTCCAGAAGACAGGATTAAGATACAGGAAGATCTGGACAGACTTGAATACTGGGCGCTATCTAACAAAATGAAATTCACTGGTGAAAAAAAAGTAAGGTTCTACATTTAGGCAAGAAAAAACAAATGTACAGGTATAGTATAAGCTGTACCTTGCTCAATAGTAGTAACTGTGAAAAGGATCTCAGAGTCCTAGTGGACAATCACTTAAATATAAGCCAGAAGTGTGCTGCAGCTGGCAAAAAAGCCAACACAATGCTAGACTGCATTAACAGAGGGATAAAATCAAGATCACACGAAGTATTAATACCACTTTACAATGCCTTGGTAATCCACACTTGGAATACTGCATCCAGTTTTGGTCACCACGATGTAAAACCACAATGTTGAGACTCTAGAAAGAGTACAGAGAAGAGCAACAAAGATGATTGGGAAACTGGATGTTAAAACATAAAAGGAACAGTTGCTGGAATTGGTTATGTCTAGTTTAATGAAGAGAAGGATGGGGGGGACATGATAGCAGTGTTCCAATATTTCAGGGGCTGCCACAAAGAAGAGGGAGCCAAGCTATTCTCCAAAGCACCCAAAGGCAGGACAAGAAGCAACGGATGGAAACTAATCAAGAAGAGAAGCAACCTAGAACTAAGGAGAAACTTCCTGACAGTTAGAACAAATAACCAATGAACCACCTGCCTCCAGAAGTGGTGAATGCTCCAACACTGGAAGTTTTTAAGAAGAGACTGGCCAGCCATTTGTCTGAAATGGTATAGGGTTTCCTTCCTGAGCAGGGGGGTTGGACTAGATGACCTCCAAGGTCCCTTCCAACTTTATTATTATTGTTGTTATTATTATTATTATTATTATTATTATTGTTGTTGTTGTTGTTGTTGTTGTTATTGTTGTTGTTGTTGTTGTTGTTGTTGTTCTTATTGTTATTGTTATCTTTAATTATGTTTGCTTACTGTACTCTGCATAACATTGCAGAGTATTCATTGGTTATGAATACATGTTTGTAAGCTACTTTTTGCTCTTCATAGCAAAAAATCCAAATGTATGGAAATTAACCTGCTTTTCTCTACTGTTTTGTATTTTTCATTAATATAAATATTTTGAAAATACTTTTTGATTGGGGAACTTTGAAAAAATAAAAATTTCAAGCTGTATTTAGGTGATAAGTTTTAGATTCTATCGTTTTCAATTTCACTTCTATGCATACACTCACATAAGTTGACTCAAGCTTAGAATAGAATAGAATTGAGCTGGAAGGGACCTTGTAGGTCTTCTAGTCCAGCCACCTGCTCAAGCAGGAGAACCTATACCATTTAAGACAAGTGACTGTCCAGTCTCTTCTTGAAAATCTCCAGTGATATAGCGCCCACAATTCATGTATTCATTTGATGGAATTTCTATGATACGAATTAACACCTTTTCAATTTTGAAGATATACATATACAAGCATTTGACACATATCCCCCTTGCTTCTCAGCTAACAAAGTGAGAGAGAATCTGTGGCCTAGAGGTGAAAACAACTGCCTAATGTGCAATCAGCCCAGGTTCGAATCTCAGAAGGGTATGGCTGACTGACGAAAACAAATAAGTTTGAAATGCATATCAGTCTCCCTTTAATTCTTTGTTAGCAAAACCAATTTACACAAATATGAGCTGTCATCAATGGTGACTACTGCCTGTTCAATGGCCTTCGGTTAGGCTGAGACAGGAAATAAGATTTGTCCCATGTTTGGGGCCTAGCAAGGTAATCTAAAAAGAGTTAACAAGCATTTGACATATATATATATATATATATATATAATCATAATACAAATATCATTTGAGAGTCACTGTAGAGTTGACAAAATGACTCTCAAATGAATCAAAGTTAGAAGAGTCTCTGACTTGTTCCATGCACTCCTTTTGTATTATGATAGTGTCATCTCTGTCTGTTAGAACCATGACACATTTAACTTGTCAACAAAGAGACAACAAAGATTATTCTCACGATATTAAAAAGTACACAGAGGTAAACAGTACATATTGGTTAACTGCTTTTAAACAAAGATGACTTTGAGACATTTATGAAAGGCAGCTAACTTGAGAAAGTACATCAACAATCCAAGATAGTTTGGTATGTAAATTTATTATGTAAAGTATTTTCGTGTTCAATTGTCCAATTCTCAAAGAGTGCCTGAAGATTTTTTGGAAAGGTTTTTTAGAAGTAGTTTGTCATTGCCTCCTTCCTAGGGCTGAGAAAAAGTGACCCAAGGTTGTGTCTGCTAACTTTGTATCTGAGGCGGAACTAGACTTCACGGTCTCAGGGTTTCTAGCCTTAACTGAATGGGTCTTAAACTTAAGTATATTAAATGTATATTGAATTGTGGCCAAGGCAATCAACAATAATTAAAAAAAACAAATGAGACAGGCTCTTGTGGCTGCTGTAATTAGTGGAAATACTGTTTTAAATGAAGAAAAGTTACAGAAAGAAAAGAAAATAGATCTTGATGACAGAATGTGGGTTTGCAATTGTAATGTTCACTTGGTCTCTTAATTTTCATTGATCATCTGCTTCAGTTGAAGCAGAATTTCCTCCTGATCAATACTGTAAAAACAGAGGATGTTCAATTCTGCAAAGGAAGTGAAGGCATGAAGGTTGCAAAAGCAAATTTGAATGGGTATATATTGACAGCAGGGATGCAGTGACTCAGTGGGTTAGGACACTGAGCTTGTCGATCAGAAGGTCGGCAGTTTGGCAGGTTGAATCCCGAGTGCCACGTAGCAGAGTGAATGCCTGTTACTCGTCCCAGCTTCTGCCAACCTAGCAGTTCGAAAGCACGTAAAAATGCAAGTAGAAAAATAGGGACCACTACGGTGGGAAGGTAGCAGTGGTCCATGCGCCTTTAGCGTCTAGTCATGCCAGCCACATGACCATGGAGATGTCCTCAGACAAGCGCTGGCTCTTCAGCTTTGAAACGGAGATGAGCACCGGCCCCTAGAGTCGGAAATGACTAGCACGCATGTGCAGGGGAACCTTTACCTTTACCTTTTTATATTGATAGCAGTATACATTCAGTGGAAATCTACACCTACTGGAATTTACTTTTGCAACACCATCAAAAGTTCTAGCCAGTCACGTTGGCAAATGGCAACTTGAAAAGAGCAGAAGCAAAATCACTCCGAAATCCTAGAATTTGTAAATAACCCAAACTTAGCTTGCTTTTATATTTTTTGTTGTCCTTTATCCTTGGTGTAAATGTTCTTCCTGGCCTTTAACACTTTATATATGCATATATGTACACACACACACACACACACACACACACACACACACACACGTACATACATATACCACAGGCTGAGTCTGAGGCGGGGTCAAATGCAGCATCAATCTACAGTCCCTATGCTCCCAAAGAGACCCTCCTGACATCAGTTGACTCTTATCTGGCACCAATTCACACTGACTGTCAGTAGTTCAGATGTTTGTGTATAAATTGTAACTCTCTGTGCTTTTGAACTCTTTCCTGGCTCCTGTTTTCTTTCACCTGACTATAGTACTAAGAATATTACTTTTCCAGAATATGGAAATGTTGAAACTGTAAAATACAAAAATCAATTTATTTTTCTTTTTTAAATTTAATTTATTTGTTAAATTTATTTGCCATCCATTTCGCAATTTGAGACACACACACACACACACACACACACACACACAGAGAGAGAGAGAGAGAGAGAGTTTTAGAAAAAAGTAAATTTTAAGAGTTGACTTTCTAAAATCAAACCTATACTTTTACCTTATTAACAATATAGATTTCTTCAAACAGATAAGTAAATGCTTGTTTAATTATTTATTTAGGGGCTACAATTGAGCCTAAAGCACTTGAGATTCTTTTTAGAGCTGTTTTTTATTTACTCATATACTTTCAAGTATGTTTTCCATTCTGTCTATGAAGAAAAACTTTCAGAGTTTTTTCCCAAGTCAGAAAAAAGTTGATACAGAAGATTAATGTTTTTTTTATATATAGTACACTTTCAGAATATATAACTGAAATATAGGTTTAAATATGGAAATTAAAGAGTCTTGTACTTCATTATTTAGAAAAGCTGAAAAGTTAACCTGTGGGGTATTAACTGAATCAAATTCTGTGCATAAGGAAATGCTCAGAAATCACTTATTTCTGAACTGCATCAGGTCTAGAAATTGGGTATATGTGGTATGTATAAGTGCGTATGTGTATACACACACATACACATATACCACTGCATGTCATCAAGAAAATACTGATGCAGATTTACCCAATTCTGTTTATTGTAAACTGGAGTACATCTGAATCCCAATTCTGTATTTTTCCTAAAATGTTTCTAAAATTTGTGATTTAGTCAGTAATTCAATCAAACACCTATAACATTTAATGCAGTATATGCATGAAAAAAATGCATAGACAAGAAAAATTACTTGCAAAAGTGGATAGAAAATGTTGCAACATGGATGTAAGAAGTTTTGTGTGAGGAGCTATGCCTGACAAACTTCATATTTTCATTAGTTTTTTTTTTAAAAAAATATGAATACATTTGTAATATAAAAAGGAATTTAAAACTAAAAAAATGAGAAAGTGACTCAAAGAAAGGCCAAATCTGCATCAAAATCTTCTGCTAAAATAAGGTATTACAAACTACAGAATACTGTGTCTGTGTAGAAGTTTCTGCACACACACACACACATACAGTGACTCGATCTGATATAGTGTGAAGTTGCTTTCTGCTGGCTGATGTTCTTCCCCCCTCTTAATAAATAAATAAATAAATATAATAATAATAATAATAATAATAATAATAATAATAATAATAATAATAATAATAATAATAATAATAATAAT
>JAKJMR010000072.1:1523243-1546816 GCA_024449315.1 Daboia siamensis | reverse complement strand
TAAATAAATAAATAAATAAATAAATAAATAAATAAATAAATAAATAAGCCATTGCTCCCCATGTCCTGTAACCAAATGCTTTCTTTGGTCCTCTGTAAATTTGATTCAGTACAAACTAGTGAAAATCATGCAAATAGAAACACTCAGGCTTATAAAAGAGTTGTTTTTTTCTGCAGGCTTTCTCTATTACATTCTTCCAGCTTCTTTACCATCTTTTGGAAATTTTTGACAGCCAATATATCAGTTTAATAATATTTAAACTGGCTTTTCATTCACATTAAATAAGGAAGAGGAATAATCCTTTAGTGGAAGCCATAAACAGACTAATTTCTATAATAGCCATCATAATAACATAATAATGGTAATGAGGATCCCCAATATGGATTAAAGCTACACAATTATTTATATAAATAAATAATATCAGAGCAAGACTTATGTTTGACTAAAAGCATGATTGACTACCTGCCCCTCATTTAGTCACCTTTCTAATTATGATGCATCTGTGGCATTTTTCTAAGCTTTGAAAAATGAATTCTCAAAAGAGTAAGACCACTGACATTAATAAGATCACAGTTAAACCTATTATTATTATTATTGTTATTATTATTATTATTATTATTATTATTATTAGCTTTTTGAACAGTACAGCACTGAGCAAAGATTCAACTGCTCCAAAATAAGATATGTCCTCTTCAATTTCATACTCTGATTTTTTTTTGTTACTTCTGAGCCAATTTATTTTTTTAAGACAATATAACAAATCAATGTTCTCTTTCTTGGCCTATATCTCCCAAATTAACTAATTGAAAATGGCTATTGAAGGACACTTTCCCTAGTATTACCAATCTAGTATTAGCTTTCTGTTATTCTACCTAGAAATTCATCTATGAAGTCCTATGAAATCATGGATATCACCATTTTGTTTAATCTTGTTCTATAGCTTTGTCACGTCCATTTAATCTCTACCAGTAGATTGTATGACTTCAATATTAACTGTGTATATATTCTTTTCTCATTTTCCCTTCAACATTTTGGTGACTGATAAAGGTATTGAGAAAGCTTGCCCTTTCTTAAGGTATTGCCTGATTGTAAATTTTGTACAATTTCTTTCAGACCAACATAGTTTATTTCTGTTTTATTATAGACTTCACTAATCACAATTTCTCACTATGTTTTATCACATTTTTATGGAAATCATAAATTATTCATAGTTTATTTTACAGTACAATAGTTATTTATTGGCTACTTGTTCTGATTCATAATAATACAAGAATTGCACAGGATTAGGTATCAAGTTATTTCTGAAGTACCACTTTAAGAAATATGTCTTTGGGTATACTATCTCTGATTTTAAACTTCTGATGCTATTTATAATCCCAAGAAAAAAAATCCTTACTAGTGTAACACTGACAGAAGCACCAACAGATTATCTTTTTTCCCCCAAAAGAAAAACATTTCCTAGCCTCAATAAACCACATTTGAATGATGCTTGTGTAATTCCCATGAAGTTGATGCGATAGTATGTGAGGTTTCATAAATTAATATTCAAATATGCATTCTGCATGAAGCCTTTCTGTGTATAGCAAAGTTCAAGTAACATTTCGATTAGAGTTATACCATCTGGCTTTTATGTGTGTAGAACTTCCCTTACTATGTATTGGAATGAGAGTCCTTGGAGCATGTTCACAGACTTTACATGTGGCTAAGATCATAGCACTTGTATCAAGAAGTTGCTAAAAAGCATGCATCATTATCTCTTGTTATACTCACAATAAGGCATATTGGTAACTCTCTGAAAATGTCCTATTACTTGTGACCACCAATCTAATAAATCTCAAGAGAAGGCTCAAAAGCAGAATGTCTATGACTAATTAAGAATCTGAGCAAAACCAAAGCAGCATTTACCATTTTAAAATCTACTGATGACTTCAGTGAGAAAGTTATGCCTGCTTTCAAGCTATCATAATTAATAGGGCCATTTATTCTAACTAAAAGCATTCTTTGATACAATAGATTTCATTTTTATTCATACAGATACTAAAATATGTAATTCTATTTAAAAAAAGAAATTAAATTGGCATGAAAATATTGTGCAAACAGGATCATAATGCAAAATGACATTGGAACTATGAAACCAGTGGTTTCAGATTTTTTTAATGCAAAATTAATCTAGATACAGGCTCATTTCTCCAGCTTAATGACTGAAAAAATAAGCACAGTAACAAATTTAATAACTGATTGCTGTCTCCCTTCTGATATAAAAATGTTGGAGATAAGACACTATCATTTGTGCAAGGGAGCAACTGAAATTGAAAAGGAAATCAAAATAATTCAGTTACCCATTCCTGAATCCTTTAGATATTCTCTTCAAACACACAAGAATGAAATTCGGTTTTATGTTCTGCACAGTTTCATGTTGAGAATTTGCGAAGATGATAGTCTCTCATTCCTATATATAGCAATAATAATGAAAGCAATGTAGTTAAGTGAAGGCAAAGAGGTCAGACAGCCTAGATTGCACAATGGCAAGTAGAACTGTCTGAATATTTATAACTCACATTGTTGATTGAACTTTTTCCTGTATCCCTTCCTATTTCTGGTTGTTGTCCAATAAATCACCAGAGAAAAAACATAGTCAAAATTGAGACTGAATTATGGACTCATCCAATTAAGCATTCTGGAAGGCATGATTGCTTAAGGGATTGAACAACATCTCAGTTTAATTTTTTTTTTACCCTAGTAAAAAAGTATTGTACCCTAGTAATTGCTTATTAAATTTTCAACCCCCCATGACAATAACAAGTTTAAATTGATTGCTCAATATGTTTAAAATAGATGCTGCTGAATATACACCTAAAGAAATTGCTATAGGATCACTTATTGTTAAACTTTATTGAATGTCATATAGTCCTTTATTATCTCTGTAAAGTGGAAGAGGTTTCCCGCATTTCACAGCAGCCAAACTGATTAAATGATTCTAAAGGGAGGAAAAAAATTTTTGGAATGTGGAATGATCTGCCATTAAGTTTTAGAGACAGTAGGTAAAAAAGAACCTTGGTGTTAGCAAAAAGTAAGTTTTGCTAAGTCATTACATCACTTGCTGAAATTCTATCCATTCTTGAGTGTTAAAAGAAACATTGTGAGATTAAGATATGAGTAACAGTTTGGCGGGTCGAATCCCAAGTGCCGCATAGCAGAGTGAGCATTTGTTACTCGTCTCAGCTTCTGCCAACCTAGCAGTTCGAAAGCACGTAAAAAATGTAAGTAGAAAAATAGGGACCACTACGGTGGGAAGGTAACAGCATTCTGTGCACCTTTGGCATCTAGTCATGCCAGCCACATGACTACGGAGATATCCTCAGACAAACATTGGCTCTTCGGCTTTGAAACGGAGATGAGCACCTGCTCCTAGAGTTGGAAACGACTAGCACACATGTGTGGGGGAGTCTTTACCTTTACCTTTAACATAAAAATGTTAGATCTACTTATTTATCAAAATATATATTAGTCCCTATTGAAATAAGAAAGTCCCCCATTCTGTTTATTAGCAAGGAAGTCAAACAGCAGCTTTAAGGTAACCCCATTTATCTTTGGACAACAATATCAGCTTGATAACCTTGGAATTATCAGCTTTATACTTTGATCAACTGAACTGCTAGGTTTACCACTGAATTTGTGGTAAATTCCATATTAATCAGAAGAGTCAACAGTGATTATGTTGGTGGAAAGTGAGAAAAAAGGTGAAAAATAGCTGCAAATAGCTGCAAGGAGTATCCCCCTTGCTTTGAATAAAGCTCACGTTTCATACATCTCTGTTGCAACTGAGATTAACTGGATGGGAATTTTATATCCTGTAATATATTTTATATCACTTCTGATCTTCAAAGGAATATGTTGCCCTTATCAACTTGTATCTCTTCAACCATAGTTATATCAGGAAGTAGTTGGGAAAATAGAGGTCTCTGTCCTGGACTATGCATAATTTAAAAACCAAACTACTACAGGTAGTCTTTGACTTACAACCACAAATAAGTTAAAAAAATTGTTGCTAAAATTTGTTAAGTAAATTTTGCCCCATTTTCTTGTTAATTGAATCAGTGCAGTTGTTAAATTAGTAACATGGTTGTTAAGTGGATCTGGATTTCCCATTGACTTTGCTTGCCAGAAAGTCACAAAAGGTGATCACATGACCCCAGGGCATTGCAATGGTCATAAATGTGAGTCAGTTGCTAAGTATCTGAATTTTAATCACATTACCATGGGGATGCTGCAACTGTCTTAAGTGTGAAAAATGGTCATAGGTCACCTTTTCAGTGCAGTTGTAACTTTGAAAGGTCACTAAATGAACTGCTATAAATCAAGGACTACCTGTATAGTTGAGTAAGGATCATCTGATGTTCTGCACAGCTTATCAGCATAGTTATGCTATCCACAATTTTCTTTTGTATTCTGGTAGAAACAGAGCCTCTCAGGTGATAGATATTTACTGTATGTTTCTCTTGCTTGTCAAATAAATATAACAAAAGATAGGAATAAAATAAACATAGGCTTAGCCAAGTAAACCAATCAGTTAGGACTAAAAATAAAGCCCCAAGAACATGCACTGTTTTGCGAGTGCAGCAATAATTCTACCCCCCTGAATACTCCAGTGACTGAATTACTTGACAAGCCATTTGAAGTATAGCCAGTTGCCAGCTGCTATATCTAAGACTGTTCCAGTTCAGAATACAGATGCACAGTATTTACAGTTTATGGTTTAAACATGTGTTCATGGATCACTTTAGAGACAGCTCAACCTCTAAAGTTAGAAAACCAGTGTAAACTAAAGGGCAGATCATTCTAGATTTAAGAGACACAAGATTATTATCCTGCACCAATTGTGAAACATGAGTGCTGCAAGAGATGTCCCTGGTTTAGGGACTGATGGTAAGTGTTGCCAACTTTGATGAATAGCAAATAAAATTGAAAATGATGAGTCTGAATTAAGCTCTATATAAGTTCTCTTAACATTTTGTGCAGGGCCTCACACTTTGAGAAACCACCTTAGTTGAGAGACACATATACAGTACATGTATAATAATTTATCCATGAAATTCCTATATGTGCAGGCTACTGATGAAGAGATTACTTTGACCCTGATGAATATCTGGAATTTGTAAAAATCCAAATAGGAATACAGCTTTTTTTCATCCTGATACCAATTTTTTTCAGATTAAAAATGCGTGGATCAGTTACAGATGAGATATAACCCCTTTTTTCCCCCTTAAAAAAACAGTAAAACAGAAAAAAACTACTGGAAGTAAATAGGTACATCAATTTGGGGACAAGTACAAGTTATACTTCCAGCTGAGACAGTATGAGATGGATGAAGTTCTTAGCTTCTTTTTTTAGAGAAAAAGTATGTATCTTACAATAATGCAGGACTTTGACAACACTTTCTGTTGAATGATGTTTGATCCTGTGCTATAATATGGGTCAGTCAGTTTAGGAAATAGTTTCTGCAAAGAGTATTGCAGGTATATTCTTCTAAGCATGCAAGTCATGTGTACTGTGAAAATGAGAGAGAGAGGGGGGGGGGGGAGAGAGAGAGAGAGAGAGAGAGAGAGAGAGAGAGAGAGAGAGAGAGAGAGAGAGAGAGAGAGAGAGAGATTTTTTCCCTGGAAGACTATCCAGTTTTTTCCCAACTAACTGTGGTGGATGAGCTCTGAGTGAGAATCATAAATCTGTTTCAAAATTTATATCCCTACTTTAGACATTCCTAGTGATACTATCAATAGGACATTATCTAATGTCTCTCTAAGTGTTGCCATGACAAGTCAATATTACTCATCCATCCTGTTACCTGCCTTTATTTATTTATTTGTAAGATAAATATGGCCACCATCTTAGAGTACAACTCGGGGTGCTTACGACAACAATAAAACCACATGAACATTCTCAAAAAACTGAAAACAAATCTCAGCCATCTTTCTTTGCTGCCCTCAACATCAACCAAAAGACTCCATCTCCTTTACCACAGTATCTTGGGGACGAGCCCATTCTTAATAACCTTAATGGCTAAAAGGTGGGGTTGTAGGGAAAGGTTGCTCTATAGCACAGGGGCTAGTGTAGAAAAATGCCCACCTTCTAGCTCTTAATAGATAGAAATATTTAAAGGAAGGGACCTGAAGCAGGCCCCTCTGGTGGGAGTGGGCAAGTACCCTCATGGAGAGGCAATTCTGCAATTCATGGCCCATATATTTTTGTCTTTCAAAATCCATCTTCTTGTTCTTTTAACTTGTTTTATTGTATTTCCATTTCTTCATAACAGCCAATATTTCATTGTCCATTTGAGCAAGACTGGCTTTACCATGACACTTGCTGGGTAGCAGTCTTTATTACAACTAAAAGTAATGGTCAAGCTTGGAGATATAATGTAAGCTAGATCATATATTCTGTTCTCCTCCAACAATTCGCTGCCTTCAGGTGTGATGGAACAAGCTATCCCACCCCAGTTTAGAAGCAAGTTTTTATTTGTAGAATGGAAAAGGTAAAGGTAAAGGTTCCCCCGCACATGCGTGCTAGTCGTTTCCGACTCTAGGGGCCAGTAGTGCTCATCTCCGTTTCAAAGCCGAAGAGCCAGTACTTGTCCGAGGACGTCTCCGTGGTCATGTGGCCGTCATGACTAGATGCCAAAGGCGCACAGAACGCTGTTACCTTCCCACCGTAGTGAATGGGAAGAAAATAGAATGGAAACAGAATGCCTAATAATGTTTGAATCAGTCTTATGTTTAAAGACTTCATTTTGTTGCAAAAAAACCCCTTCAATGACCTAATATTTATTTTATCCTGAAAATATTACAAATTTATCCACATTTTTCTGACCTAGATTCAGATAATGTGTGAAATGGTCCTATCACTAGCTTAAGTTGCCCAGTTCTGAAATAATTCTCAGTGTGAATTCTTTTATGTGCTTAAAGATAATCTAATGTACAAAAATTAAGAATTGGCAAGCAGAATGTCTTTTCAGAAGAGGAATGCATCAAAATGTTCATAGCCATCTACAGTAATGAAGAATTTTGTTTCTTCAGCTCATTGACTGTTTTTTAAACAAATAAAATATTGTGACCCAAAACAACCTTTTCTGTTGTAAACAGTTGTACACATACAGAATACGTTTGGGTTATTATTATAATTTGAAATTAGGTAAAGGTAAAGGTTCTCCCGCACATGGGTGCTAGTCATTTCCAACTCTAGGGGCCGGTGCTCATCTCCGTTTCAAAGCCGAAGAGCCAGTGCTTGTCCGAGGACATCTCCGTGGTCATGTGGCTGGCATGACTAGACGCCAAAGGCGCACGGAACACTGCTACCTTCCCACTGTAGTGGTCCCTATTTTTCTACTTGCATTTTTATGTGCTTTCAAACTGCTAAGTTATCAGAAGCTGGGATGAGTAACAGGCGCTCACTCTGTTACGCGGCACTCGGGATTCAACTCGCCAAACTGCCGACCTTCTGATCGACAAGCTCAGTGTCCTAACCCACTGAGTCACTGCCTCCCTTATTTACTTTTAAATTCTTTAATTTCTGTAGACAGTATACACATTTAAATATGATTAAAGTGCTTTAAGTTCTGTGCAATATTTTTTATTTATTGCTATTATTGTTTCTGATTTACTAACAAGTGAATAGATTTAAAATGATGAGAAAGCTTCTAAAAAATAAAAGAAAAAAAAGTAACCAATAAGATTAAAATGGATAAAAATCAGAGTAAAAATAAAACATAAAATCCATTGTCCCAATACAGGATGAATAGTTAAGATGAAATGAATTAAAATAGAAGAGAAATCCCTGGGAAAAGCAACATGGACTGCACTATTGTGGAAAAAAAGGTTCCAACAATTTTTTTTCATGCATCCAAGCCATATATGGTAGAAATGACCCACTAAAAGAAAACTTGGCATATAATATTTTTTAAAAAGAAGTAATCAGTACAAACCAATATTGCTCATTATCACACACAGTGTGAAATGATGGCACTGCTATTTTCTTTGCCTTTTCCAGCTTCATCACTGTGTGTAATGTCAACTGGACACTGTTCACAAAGGGTCATTTCTAGCAACTGCCTAGGCAATGATCAGGTATCATTGTTGCATACATCATGAGACTGGGATACCAGCTAGTTTACCAGATGTATCCTTTGTGACAGATGATGGACCGGACATCTGTTTTCCATGCCTTAGTAACTTGCCTGCTGGATTACTGCCTTGGAAAGCCTTTAAAAAGAGTTTGGAAATGTCAGTTAAAATGCAGCTACAAGATTGTTATATAATGCCCAACTATCACAGATTCCCATCATATTTCACCTGCTCTGGCAGTCTATTTGGGCACAGCCCTGATTTAAAGGGCTAGTATATTCCTTTAGAATTTTGTGCATATTCAAAACTACAGGGTTTCAAAAGTTCTCAGATTCCTTTTCTTGCAACTTGTCCAAACAGGATGGCCAACATTCAGCCAACATTTCCCGCCATCATAGAAGTCTTAAAGCAGGTATATATTTTTTTTTTAAAAAAAATATGGAATGATCACTATTGGAATCCTCTAATTAAGTCACTCATTGATAACATTGCAAAGGCATCAATTTCCTGTAGAGTCATTCCTTTTGATCAGCTGTCTGCAAGGAAAAGCCTATGCATGTGCTTTGATTTTATAAACAATTATTACTTTTTTATCCCATTTATATCCCACCCTTCTCCGAAGACTCAGGGCGGCTTACAATCTAAGAAGCACAAATCAATGTGCTTAGCAAATCAATGTGCTTATCTTTATAAGACAACTTTACTTTTGAAAGCTTTCTTTTTGCAGGACAGTTGTCAGGAAAAAGTTATTTGGAGTCACACTGATGGAAGGCTAGGTTTAATCAGGACAACACATTGTACTTTTTAAAATAATAATAATAATAATAAGCACCTGAATAAGGCCACTATGAGATATAAACAGGTGATATATAGATTTTCCTAATTGTTTTTTAAAATATGGCCTGTCAACATTACATAACCGTACGTATTAGTCTTGCTCTACTTCAAAACCTTAAGCTAGTAAAAGACTATTTTCCTCTGCTTTCAAATTATACCTGAGCAAAGACCAGCTACATGTAAACTAATTTGTCTTGCATGAATCTACCCAGATCTGACATGGGATACCAACTACCTGTCCTGTACATAGAAACATGTCTGACTTTGAGAAAGAAAGAAAGAAAGAAAGAAAGAAAGAAAGAAAGAAAGAAAGAAAGAAAGAAAGAAAGAAAGGAAGGAAGGAAGGAAGGAAGGAAGGAAGGAAGGAAGGAAGGAAGGAAGGAAGGAAGGAAGGAAGGAAGGAAGGGGTGAAATCGGGATTATTCCTCTATAGAAACCCATTTAAATCTCTTTCTCTGTTTTTTATAAGGTTTGAATATCTCTATTTGTTCCCTGAGATATGCCATCCTACAAAAGGATAAGACTAGAAAACAAAATGTAGTACACGTTAATTGTATTTAAACTACAGTGAATGTCTGCTGTATTCTATTTTGTAATCTCACTTCTTTTTTTGGAGTTGTTAATGTTTTAGTGCTGCCTTCTAGTGTCTCTAAATGCTTTGTATTTGTTGCAATATCCAGATTTTATATTTGATTGGAGTTCTTGGTGGCAAGTGACTTCAGTTTGATTTGAACAGAAATGTACGCATGCACTGATACATACATTCTTTCCTCTTCCCTCTGCTTGCTGAAATCAAAATGCCACAGCCTTAACTTCAGTTAGCTCCAAGTTCAATACACTGCTGAGAAAAAATTCATCAGGGATAAGTGCCATTCTGTAGCTAGCAGGATAAAAGTGAAGGTAAGGCATCCCTCTTTCTTCCTTCTCCTCTCCCCCACAAATGGTATGAGCTAAGCACAGCTACTAGTGGCAGTTTCCTCTGACACAAATGCTTTCAAGTGATCTTCATAGAATTTGGTTCTACCATTCAGTTCTCCTGTATGTGTTAGCCTTTCTGTATGGTGCTTTGAAAATAGGAAAGTGTGGAATTTCTCATGGGAATGCTTTGGGATTCAAGAAATGACCACCATAATGGACAGTTCCAGAGCCCCTTCCATGATAGCATAGGAGTGAAATGAAGTTTCTTCTAAAGAAAATATTTTAAAATGACCTTCCACAAACTTTGTAATCCTAAGAACATAGTCAGAATGGTTCCACAATTAGTCTATGATATAGGAATGATTGGCACGCAGTGGTTCAGCAGTTAAGACACTGAGTCTTAAACTGTTAAAAGTACACAGTTCAGCAGTTCAAGACCTGGGTGCTGTAAGACAAAGTGAACTCATACCACTTGTCCCAGCTCCTGCCAACCTATCATATGTGATACAATGCCAGCTACATGACTGTGGAAATGTCTCCAGACAATGCTGGCTCTTTGGCTTAAGGAAACAGAGATGAGCATTGCTTCCTAAAGTTGGTCACGACTTGCAGAGTAAAACACACAAGGACACCTTTACGTTTTATAGGAATGATCTGAGATTCTGATATATATTTTCCATTAATCTATCATCATTGAAGGTTTTTTTTTTCCTCAGAAGCATCTGTGTAAATAATGGAAAGTCAATCAGCAGTGTCATTTTGAATATATGAACGAGTCATGGAGAGAAAAAAGTAGTTTTTGTGGGTAACTAATCTTAATTTATTTATAACCTTAAAGCCAGGGGAAAGCAGCTTTTATTGGCTTATCTTTTTTTTTTCCTGGACACTAACATTTATAGTGTTTATATGAATTCCTTTCTTCAGGATATAGTTCTACATTCAGAAATTACTATGATGATAGGCAAAATTTTTATATGCTTTCTCTTCCCCTCCACACACACATGCATAGATACAAAAAGAGATTCTATTCACTTTTCCTAATTTGATTATAGATTCTTTCCATTTCTTAATAAAAATTATGCTCAGGATATCTATCTGAAACCTGTATTTTGCTGAGATTCTGGGAGATGTTAATCTACAAGCTAACATTTGGTCCATTTTTTTCCTGGGCAATTTTAAAATGCCAATATATTTTTATTTTCATCCATCTATCATCCATCCGAAAAAGCTTTTCATTTCAAAACAAGGGGACAGATGTTCAACAATATATAAAATCTGTATTTCAATGTGCCTGATTTTCTATTCAGTATGAAACAGAAGAAAACAAGAAGGAATTCAGAATTATACAAGAAGCCACGCCAGGTTATCCACTACGAGACTCAAGTAGGCTCTGTGTTTCAGGTTAACTTTTAGCTGATGTAATGTTTGGCATTAAGCACCAAACTGGAAGCCAACAAATGGAGTAAATGGGACATGACTCATTCCAATAGTTTAAACTTTCCAGAAAATTCTTTCTTTCCTGATTATTTTTGTACTCTTTTGTATCGTAGTTTAATTGGTGTACTATACTGCAGGATGGAGTAGTTATTTATAGAATTTTGATACCAGTAATTAACCAAGTATCAGGGCTGATCACAAAGTTTAAATTAAACTAAATATCAAATACAGTGTAATGCAATAAAAATCAATCTCTATAACTAAAGAAAGACAAAATAGGGTCACATCCATATGAGACTTGTTATTCTACTAAAAGTGAGAGGAAAGAAAAATGAGCTTTAAAATGCATTGACAAATGGTATAAAAGATCTGGGACATAAAACTTCTCCTAACCTCAGTTCAGCTTGCCTAAAGACATGAAAAAAGGTCTTCTTATTAGGCAGTGGAACTCAGAGAAAGATCATGAGTAAAAAGTATAAGGTCCAAGCAATTGGAAATGTTTTTATGAGAAAATGTTCCTTAGGCTAATTTAGGACTTTAACGATGGTTACAGAGGATTGAATTGAGTCAAAACCAATTGGAAGTCAATGAAAAGTGTATGGCTCTGGTTTAATGTGACTATAATTATGATTCTTTTCAATAATATCACTGCGTTTTAAAAATAGGTTAAAGGTGATTTGACCATTAGCAAAACCAGTGCTAAATGTCAGATATTATTATATTGTCTTGAGACATAACTGGAACATGGATAAGTATAGCTTAGCAATCCATGCCTCAACAGAGTCACCTTGGGTACATCAATTGACCAAAGCTGGAATTACAGATGATTGTTATATTCATGTTGAAAAATTCTACAGGCTAGGAAAGATGATTAGATGCCCACCAAAGGAGTTTAACAGTTTAAATAAGTTTACCAGTGATGCCCCTTTCCTGGAAAGATAAAGCAAAAAGTAGTTATTTCTTCTCTATCAAGTGATTTGTTCTTTGCAAGTTGATTTTAAAACACAGCAGAAACAATTTTTAGAAAGTGTGCAAAGCTAATTATGCTCTTAGGAGTTTTATCATCTACAATTTAAATCAGCATTTTCCTAAGTAGGATTGAGAATTTTGCATATTACATGTGCTGTGGTAACCTTTATTATGGAAACCAACTGAGAAAGCCAACCTAATTTGCATATCAAAGATATTTCCTACTGTACATTTTAAGCTATTCATGTACTTTATGCTATATTTTGCAAAAAAAATGACACAGGAGTGAAATTTCCTATGGAGATTCTTTTTAATTAGGGCGAGCAGCAACATTTCTTAGAGAAGAATTAAACAGGTTGGTCAATCATCTATTTGCCCACATTTGTATGTAACATTTGTCATGCCTAAGAATTATGGAGATTTGAAAAGTCAAGCAAAGCAATTCATATGAGTGAACAGCCCTGCTACATTTTCTGCCAATAAAATTTGATCAAGATTCAAAGCCCTATGTTCTGGTCTGATGTGGTTCTGCTCATAATATGATAATAAAATGAGGCTGCATTTCCTGTTATATTGGAAACAAGATGAGACAACTGTTTTTACCCTCATTTCCACAGGAACAATTAATTACTTCTAATTAATTATAGCTTCCCAACTCCAATGGATTCTAGTGTAGCATACCAAACAAAACCAAACAAAACCAAGCCCCCCCCCCAAAAAAAAACTCTGTAAAAAACATAAAACCACAAAGATAGATCAGTAAAACTTTCTAAAAGCAACAGAAATCAAACACCAGCTCCCCAAAATAGTATGATGCATTAAAGTCTCAATATGGAAGACAATTGTTATTTCAAGAAGCTTAGTGACATATTTTGATTTTTCCTTTGTATTAGGAGAAGCCTAGAAGTTTAGAGCTCATTCTGAGCTATCCTGGTTGTTTTCTATTCTTGCTTGTTGAATGTAGCGGAAGTATGTGTGTGGGATGGTGGTGGAATCTTTAGTACTTCAAAGCTATGAAAGTCTCATACGTTTGATTCCCATCCCAGAGTCATGTATCAGCCAGTGAAAGTCAGGTCTTGTAGTCTCTTGACCACAGCAGGCCCGTGAGATCATAATGCTGGGTTGTGTTGTTTATTGGGAGCTTCTACATGGAGCCTAGCATTAGTACTGTGGAAACTGGCTGCATATGAAATATCTCTGGGGTCATTATTAAGGAGATTTGCAAGAGATTTGGGATATTATTTTGCTTGGTATATATGATTTTTGTGTTATGCTTTTAAATATGTTTGCTTGAGCTAATAATAAAGCTTAAATGCCTTTATTTACTGGTGTTCTTATTGTCTTTGGATCCAAGAAGAACCAATTGGCTGGGCACCTGATTACTGCCATGACACTTGGCAAAACATACATTAATACATTAACTACATTAACACATAAACCCCAGACCTGGGACTAAAGCTAGGTTTTGTGAGCTTTCCAGAAGCCTAGAAGACAGACCACTTTAATTCTATTGGGATAGTAAATTAGCAAAGCTTATAGAAGTGAAATAGGAAGGAAGGATTAAAAATAATTTCCAGGGTTAAACATATTTTTATTGAAAGAATGCTACTCCCTTTCAGTATTCTCCATATTGACTGGCTAAGAGGAGAAACGAGCAAGGGCCAGTTTTGCAAAAACAGAATTTTATTCAAGTGGAGTATAGATAACCAGATCTTTTAATTTCAAGAGGTTTAGTTTTTTCCTAAGTCATGAAACTGAATGAAACACCACCTCCAGTTATGAAGTGAGATTCTGATGCTTAATAACAGAAAAAATTCTGTTCTTGTTTGCATGCTTTTTTAATACAACTTTTAGAATAGAGTACATTAAGAAACAAATGGAATACTAATCACAATTAAAAAAAATCTACAAGATGAATAAAAGCATACATGATTGGAAAAGGTCAACTTACAAGTGACCACCTACTGAAATTTAAGTGAAGCAAAACCTACCTGGGCTACAAGCCACCAAACTCCTATGACTTACAGCTGTTTAGCTGGATCCTGAACATCAGGCCATTGGAACAGAAATATTACCTCAAAAATGTCTGACAGTGCTATTTTGTTTTAAACAATTTGACTAGATAAGAAAAACCTTATGTTGTTCTTGCTTGTCACAGCTTTTTAAGTTAAGGCAACATTGAGAAACTTGTTTAAATATTCACAGTTGACCAATTTGCATTAAATGCGGATAAGCCTCCTTTAAAACTACGTTGTTGGCAGGATAGACAGTAATTATTGTACAGTTTATCCTATGCCTCTGATTTGGTTAGTGATTGTCTAACATGAAGAAGTTGAATTTTAAAGCTTTATTACTGCTTATGGATAATGAGCAGCAGCTGGTCTGGGGGTAAACAGTAATTCTCAAAAGATTGGACATAAAATAAATTTTCCCTTTACTCCTTCTGTTCCTACTTAACAGAACATTTACATAAAATGCACATTTATTTATTTATTTATTTGATTGATTGATTGATTGATATCCAGCTTTTCCTCCTGATGCATGAAAGCTCAACACTCATTTTATTGTCATAGCAGCAACACCTTCAACAAGGCCAGCATTAGAAATGGATAACCTAAAATAATTTAATATTGGTCAAATCAAATCCCTGATCTATTGGAGGTTTGCAATTCCTTTTCTTGAAGTGCCCATGCTCCTTGCTTGGAAATTGTGCATCTTTAAGAGTCCTGATTTTAAGGAGACATGGAAGAAAGCATGGGACTCTACAGAAACTTCATTTTGGGAAATATAGTGTATAAAATCCATATGACTTGATTTTGTTCAAAGTACCCATCATTGTTATGCTTGATTTTATCCATGAACAATCTTGTTTTACAATAAAATAAAGCAAATAAAATAAACTCATAAGGTGAGAAAGTGTTCATATGGGATATTTGTTCTTAAAAATAAGCTGCTGCAAATTTAAATGAAGGATAGAAAACATTTTGGTGAATGTGACCAAGACCTCACCTTTGGTCTAGGGCAGGATGAGACTTGAAAGTGAACTGATCATGCCATGAACAAAGGCAGATATAGGATGCTCTATGTGGTTTTGTATATGCTTTTAAACTATACTAAATTATCTATTTCAAGTCTCAGAATCAAAGGTGATTATGATTCAAGGGAGTTACAGAGATGCAAAATAGCTGTGGGGCTAGATACAAAACACATATGACTTAAAATTCATAGGTTGAATATATAGCTAATCTCAATGTACACATGTTGTACTTTGACAATAAAGGTTTATTATTTATTATTATACACAATATATTATACTAAATTATCAGGCTAAAACTAGATTGGATAGTTTGTGATTTAGTGTGTTATGACAAATCCAAATAGATGCCTATCATATCACAATTAATTCAGGGATTTATTTAATTAACTGTGTTTTATTGGTAAAACAACATTCTGATTTTCAAATGGTGAAAAGAAAATACAAACTGTGCAAAGAATGTTGACTGAGGATAGTTTTGTGTTCCCTTAGGCACTCATACTACTACTATGCAAGTGTCCAATTGAAAAAAAATAAAGTTTATTTATTTATTTATTTATTCATTCATAAATCCTTTTGAGAGAGAAACGAGTACAATTGATCTCGGGGTCTTCAGTATGGTACGTTGTTAGTTAACTAGACTAAGGATTAGATGGTTGATTTAAAATTACCCTTTTATTTCCTTATCAAAAGAAAAGAAAGAAGAGAAAAAAGAACCCTGTTCAGGGGATTATCTCTCCCGATGATTTCCTAAGTAGCAGCCGTGAATAAAAATAAAACTGACAGCATTAAGAACCAAATGAATCATGAGAAGATCACTAATCCTTCCTTAGAATAAAATGCAGACCCTTTGCTCCAGTTCCAAAACAAAACTCCAAGGCCTTGAGCTGGGTATCTAAAATACCCTTTGAGCATGCTGGAAATGTACTGAATTCTTCCTCCAGCATTTTTTTATTCTTGTTATTTTGGCCACAACAATAAAGATCAGATTCAAAGTCTGCCCAAGTCAATAAATGCTGAGATGAGAGGAAACCCCTGAAATTTGTGGAAGAAGATAAATGAAGGCCACACACCTGAATAATGTTACTGACAGGTGTATTTCTCAAAAAATGGAATCAGGATGAAAATTAAGCTTTAGTTTATTAAAATTGAATTAAAAGTAATGAATGTTTGTGTGATGGCCATAATTAATCACATTAATTACATAATTCACTTCATTATGGCAGTGAAGTAATGTTATTGAGGCTAATGATGTCTTGTAACCTTGATTAGCACTAGCAATAGCCAAAAGAAGCTTCTTCACATGCATAGGAGTCTAATCAGGTACTACTACTAGACCTGACTATTGTAAGGCATGGGTGGGATCAGTTTCAAAAAAAGAAGCAAAGTGAAACAATGCAGCTGCTTTACATTTAGAAGTAAGCAGCTGTACTGCATCTCAAAGCAGCTTTGAGGGGGTCATTCACATGAATTTTCAGCCAAGTAATGTACTCCCTGAAGGCACTTTGACTTAAGTTTATATAATTATTGATTATGAAAACAGGCGTGGTGACTCAGTGGCTTAAAGACACTGGTCTGCTCTGGTGGTTTGAGTCTTAGCATCTTGTGGCAGAGTGAGCTCATGTCACTTGCCTCAGATTCTGGTTGCCTAGCAGTTCAAACACATGTTACAGGCCAATAGATAAATAGGTACCATTTTGGTGGAAAACATAGTGGCATTTCATGTGGACCTGCCCAGATATAATGCCCAACCGTGAGGTGATATTGGTGTGAGACAAAGCGTTGGATGATGCCACAGGTCACCACTTGTCTTTCTGTGTGTCTTTCTAATTCGTCCAATGTGGCTCATGGATAAGCACTTGAGTGCGAATTAAAAGTACTAGCACTCTTTGGCAGTCAAATACTTACTATGGGTTAACACTGTAGTCTCCTGACTAATTGTAACATCACCAAAATGCTAAATAGATAACTAATTATGAAATCAATTATTACATTACAAGTCAGTGTCAATATACATGGGTTTGGGGGTTCTACCCAAAGCTTTGAAAAGCCATAACTCTGGCATGTCTGCATAGACTTTCAACTTTCTTTCCTCAGTATTGATTGCCCATCAGAGAAATTATTCTTCTTCCATGCCATTCATTACATGTTGCAATCGGATATAGAACCACTGGCTTTATCTTCCCCAGTGTTAAGCCTCTGTGAGTAGTGGACATGCAATGTGTTACTCATATTCACAACTGCTTCATTGGGCCTCCATTTAAGTGAAATTCCCAAGAAAATATAGGTACAATTTCTTGCTTTAACATTGCTGTTGAATGTACAGCTACTGATGCTCTAAAAATTGGCATCTCTGACAGTGGCAATAGCAAGAGAACAGAATATGAATGACCTTTGGGTGGCCCTATTGTACTACTGTAATTCTAGAGGTATTTTAGAATGAAGAAACTTGTTGGTTGAAGCATTATTTTCTGGATACCAAGGAAACACACAGTTTTTCATGCTTGAAATGTTTTTCAAGCATGGGTTTTTATTGTACTAAAAAAGCAGAAAAGGAAACTTTTATACCTTTGAACTTGGGGTTGTCCCCTCTTTTCCCATTCTCCAAATTGAGGAGAAAACATATTATGGAGAAACATGTTACACAATCTTTTTAAGTTCAAGATGTATATCCAGAAGTAATGAACAGAAATAAATATAAGAGCTAGCAAGGTTATATACAAATATTTCCTTAGATTTATATTGAAAATTAATCATGTCTAACACTCTGATTAATCTAGATACCAAATTTTTTTTTTTACTATCCAAAGGTAACATAAAGCACCCAATATTTTTTTATGTTACCCAGAGACCTAGAGAAAGAAACAGATTGTGAAACAAAGATAAACAGGCAAACAGATAGGTAGTGTAATGGTTAAGATGTTAAGAATTCAGAGCCCGAGGTTCTAATCCTCCCTTAGGCTTGGAAGCTGACTGGATGATTTTGAGCAAACAATTCTCTAAACTGGGAAGGAGAAAAACTCTATTTACCAGCCTGCATTGGACTACATTGGTAGTTTACAATCCATAACCTTGAATGAAGACACCTTATCCAGTGGTATAAATCATTTGGTACGTACATTTTTTCAGCAATTTCAACATTTATCCACTACAGGATAAAATCTGCCTAACTGTTACATTACCATGCTAAACATTATCTCAAAATATGAATGGGCAATTATTTAAGTATCACAGTCTATAAACTACTAACAATGATAGTAGTAAACATTTGGGCAATTGTGCAAAAAAACATTCAATGCAAATTATATTTGAACTGCATTGCTGTTTTAGGGTGGTTTAAAATTCCTTTTCTGAAAATAATACATCTTTAGAGATACAACATGCATGGAATTGGTTTTAATTGTGCACAATAAATATTGTAGCATGAATATACGTGTATTGTAAAACAAATTAAATCTTGAATTTGCATGCCTCTCTCTGCTGTGAATAGATCCTTCATTCAAAATCTTCCAGGAGATAAAGTGAAAATATTTGTGATGGCTAGACCTAGCCTGAGAACATCTTGAGAAATGAAATGCACACACTTAATCCTGTTCTCCTCAGCACCTTCAACAAAAGTCTTGGATAGTTTTGAACAATGTCCTAGAGAATGGATTCAGGCACCCTGGAGAAACACGTTAATGGAAACTTTTACAGCATTTTAATTTGCAGAGATGAAGGAAAACTTTCCATAGATGTTACCAGAAGTATCTTCCAGCTGAAGAGAATTGTTACCTTGCAAGTAAGTTTGAAAAAGACTCATCTTATATAGCACAGTATTTTAGTTACATTCAAATGCAAATACTACTGTAAAGAGTGTTGCAACACTGAGTTCAGAAAAAAATGAGATTATTTTTTGTTCCAGGGTTGTTTTGGATATGTGTTTTTCAGGATAAATGCTACATCATACCACATGATAAAGTGCATTTGAAAACAACAGCCATTTCAAAAGCATTTTAGAATAAACATTATGGATGCTAGTCTGCCCAAAGACTAAACATCTTATAAGATGAAGCCATGCCCTTGTTTGGATTCCTTCCTGGACTGTCTGGAACTAGACTGCAAAGGAAGAAAACCATAGCCTGATTAGATTCTGCCCTACATCCTGCTGAAGGTTATTTCTTTGGCTAATTGGATTTTAAAATTAGACATGTATACTGATAGTTTAACTTATTTCAGTGTCTCTCAAACTAGATTGGATTTATTTTCCTCAAGTGATAAACTGAAGTTATTTTGCTAGACATGTTTTTCTTAGGGTCAAACGAGATACTACCCAGGTTGTGCATTCTCTTGACTCCTTATCTTCGCTTTTCAAAGTAAAAGGCAGTGCTTGAGAGAGGAAGTAGAGCAGAGAAGACAGAGAAGGTGACAAGAACACTCAATCTTTTGTACTGCAAACATTTTCCCTCAAAATCGCCCTGACCACTTTTTCTTATTGTTGCTGTACATGTATTATTATTTACTAAGTTTATAACTTAACTTTACTATGATTCTGGCCAGTACACCATATTAAAACAATTTAAAGAATCAGACAAAGCACAACAGGCATCCAGAAAGAACCCACAAGCTCTAAAAAGAGCTGTATAACCACATCCTCTCTAGCCCACAAAAATAAAACAAAACCACCACCACAACAACAACAATACCAGAAAAACAGCTTGAGGTGTAACTTTTGTTTAGTTGAAACTCAGTGCATGGGATGCTACAAATCATAATGGTCACTTAATAGTACCTTTCAAAATTACCAATGTCTTTTTGTTTCTTTCTCTTCCACAACATTTATTCAAACTATACTATTGAATTATTTCCTAGTAGTCAGCAAACATGCCTCAAAGGTTATCAATGTTTTTCTACATGCAGACTGCATAATCATTGGAAATTTTTGTAGACAATCATGTAAGACAAAGGTTGGCCACACAGTGCCTGTGGATAGCATGCATGATGCCCTTACTCCCTCCGATGTTGATTACTTTCTATTTAAGTTTTAAAACTGAGGGGTCCTTGGTGTTCTCTGAGCTTGATTGTTTTCTTGCAAACATTTCATTACCCAGTTTAGGTAACATCATCAGTGCAAGATTAAATCTTGCAATTCCAAATTTCATAAGAATTTGATGTTCTTATCTGCCATGTCATAATGGGGGTTTGAATATCAACATCTCATGAGAGTTTGGTCAATCAAAGTCCTATGTGATTTATCCATCTTCTATGTGAGAAATTAAGTGAGTTTTGCCCCATTTTACAACTTTTCTTGTCACATTTGTTAACTGAATCACTGCAATTGTTCAATTGCACAGTTGTTAAGTGAATCTGGTTTCCCCATTCAGTTTAATTGTCAGAAGGTTGCAAAAGGTGGATCATATGATCTCACAACACTGCAACTGTCATCAATATGAGTCAGTTGTTAAGCATCCAAATATAAATCATGTAACCAGGGGGATGCTGCGGTGGTCATAAGAGTGAAAAATGATCATAAGTCACTTTCTTCATACTGTTGTAACTTTGAACGGTCACTAAATGAAGTGTAAGTGGAGGACTATCTGTATTTTAATGTCTATTTTAAAGTTCATACTTTAGAATGCTGGATATCCTCCTAGATTTCCATTTGAAATCATTACTCTAGACCAGGGGTCTTCAAACTGGCTGAGGAATTCTGTGAGTTGAAGTCCATGAGTCATAAAAGGGCCGAGTTTGAAGACCCCTGCTCTAGACAATGGGAGGTTATTAAAAATAATATAAATTGCTTAAAATAGCAAACCCAAAATGTATTGTGAAAAGTATATGCAGTACCATTTTCTAGTTTACTTGGTGCAGCACACTCAAAACAATTTCTAATTCCCCTATCACAGGTGCATCTAAAAAATTAGTTACAGAATATCATTGCACATGTTTCTAAAAAAATGTGGTATATTTGGTAACTACTATAATGCCATGGATTCATCTCTTCTCTAATATAGACAATCCCTGGGTTAAGAATGGGCTCCTTTCCTAACTCTAACCCAAATTTGTATTTAAGTCAGAACTCATGCTTACAAGGTGACAGCCTATTACTAAAAATGGCGGATGGCATTCTCCTTTCTCAAAGCCACCAAAAGGCTGAAGCCACACAATGCTTTCAGGAAGTGCTGAAAACCTCTAAAAACAATCTGTATATTAAAAACATGGCTTCAGCAGTTCCTGAAAACATTGTGCAGCTTCATTGGCTCAAGGAAGGAGAATCCTGTCTGACATTTTTGGTAATAGGCAGCCTGTTTTTATCTAGGGGTTGTCTTTAAGTTGGATGTTCTTAACTTAATGTTCCCATTTCTCTGGAATTTTAAGCAATTACACGGAACTTATCCACATGGAAGATCTACTTCATATGCACATTTCAACAAGAGTGTGGCTTTGTAGCATGCCCAATACTGTCTCTGGTGAGTCAGATAGGATGAGAGAATTCTAATAGTTCTAACTGGGTTAAATGTTAGATAATGGCCTCAAGTGCTTTTGAGAATCAAATTGTAGAACGCTTAGTATTTTCAGTCATTGCATTCAAATTCCTTAATAAATAGTTTATAAAGCAGGACAAAAATAGTTATTTTAGCCTTTAGTAGTCAATATCATTTCATGGATCCTTGGACATTCTGAAAGGATTTTTTCCCCCAAAAGACACATGTAACCCTTTCCCCTTTCAAATTAGCAAATAGCCTTCTGCTTGTGATTGTTAAATCTATAATGAAGTAAAATACCTTCCTTGCAAGTGGCAAATAATTGAGAAGGCAGATAGCTTTTTTACTCTCTTGTTATGATGAGCAAATAAGATAAGATTGTGCTCAAGAAACATCTGTGTCCTTGCTGGATATCTTTGTTCCATACAGTTACTTGGCAAAGAGATTATGAAAGCAAACAAATTGTCATTCAAGGCCTGGCACAGATCCTGTTGCAAGTTTCTTCATCTTTACACAGATTATATGAAAATGAATATTTTTCTTCTTCTTCTTTTAAATAGCTAGCTAAGAAAAGCATAGCTCAGTTCAGTGGTAACATAAAATACTGAAAAAAAATGCACAGAGAAATGGAAAGTTTTAAAAGCCATTTCTTTGAGAATATGATTGCAACTGAGAATCCACTGAAGTGTAAATAACAATGAATGTCAGTTTGTGCGGTCACTGAGAATTACACAAGTAACTAAAAAGCCTGAAAGAAAACCATTATAATTAGTTTCTCTTGTATTTTTTTAAAAACAAAGAATACTTAGTAATATGTTTTGGGAGACCTTTTTTTTTTTTAAAAAAAAAGTGTTAGTACATAAGGGGTGTAGGGTGTGTTCAAAATGTAGGGGAAAAAATGTTTTGTCCTAAACATAGAACAAAGCATCCAATGATCCAAGGAAACTAAATAGAGGATGGCACAAGTATTCAATGTTCCAAAAAAAGAAAGAAAAGAAAAGAAAAGAAAAGAAAAGAAAAGAAAAGAAAAGAAAGCCTTGAAATATCCATAATATTTCACATGTCATGGTTCTGATAGATGAAACCCATCAAAAGAACTTCAAGGCAAAATTCTTCCTCAAAGAACATTTTATCAGGAAACATACATAGTTGAACCCAAAAACTAAATCCCCTTCCCCCAGATGCAAAGTAACAAAGTGCAATTCCCACCCCCAATCATAAATCACATTCTCCAATTAGCCTAAAACTAAAACCTAAAACGGCTTTCTCCCCAGCTCCTCAGCCCACCAAAACATTATCAGCTCGTCCTTGGGTTCCCACAAAGCAGAGTTATTATTATGGCTAGCTGAGCTGAGCTTTCATCCTAACCCATTCACTCCCTTCTGCACCTGATTCCTAAATACCAGAAAAAGCATGTTAAAGGAAAAGAGAAAATGGTTACAGAAGAATGGGTACTTAAAGTATTGAATCTTGCAGAAATGTCTAAGATTTCTGCTTGTTTGAAGGATCGTTCACAAGAAAGAGAGGGTGAGAGGGTGGGATAGGGTTGGGAAGGGTTGGGGGATGGGATGTAATAATTAAAATGTACTGAAAAACTTTTTAATTAAAAAAAAAAAAAGAAAGAAAGATATATTTCAGTTTGGAGAAGATGGATAGATTATATTCAGAACAAATATGGGACTAAAAAGTTCCACTTAGCTTATGAGTAGATTTTAGAGGGATATTATTATTAATTTTATTTATTTATTTATTTATTTATTTATTTATTTATTTATTTATTTATTTATTTATTTATTTATT